>CAXITT010000015.1:2334244-2379616 GCA_964033795.1 Lymnaea stagnalis | reverse complement strand
CCCCCCACCCCGTTGTGCGCATCAAGAGGACCCTGGAAAGCTGACGTCATGTGCCAGATTTAAAAAAAAAAAGAAATGTGAAACCTATCAATGAAAACAAGACACAAAACACAGCCAAACTAATTTAAAAAAAAAAAACAGCCTTTATTGGCGTTACTAGATCAAGCCTAAACTGGCAACCCAAGTAATATTGCTATGGGAAAAGGTGGAATGCCAGATAACACACATAATAGAAGATTTATCGGCACCTTTGACGTTCAAAAAAGAAAATCTTGTAAGTTTATATCGTTTTTTTTACCAGCATCACGTGATGACCCGCAGATTGAACACAAACTTTTAGCACATACCATTGTACTTTGATTGTTTAGAGAGAAATCTTTTATCACAACTTTTGAATTGCGAAGTGGAGCAAACTGCTTGCTTATTGAATTTCTTAAGGAAAAGAAAAGTCAGATGAATCAAGACTGTTTGAAAAAGTGAAACTGGAAAGCATATTATTATATCCTGGTCAGCTTAAAAGTGCTCAACACATCGATAGATAGCCAAGTTGAATTACTTAGCAGATATCTTGGAATGCTTAAATGTGCTAAGCACATCCATGGATAGCCAGGTTTGCTTACTTAGCAGATATCTTAGCGAGCTTAAATGTGCCCAACACATCCATGGATAGCCAGGTTTGCTTACTTAGCAGATATCTTAGCGAGCTTAAATGTGCTCAGCACATCAATGCAAGGAAAAATGGCTTCGTGCTACACAACGGCTGACAAGATCTAATGTTCATGAACGAAAGCTAGATGCACTGAAGTGTCGTATGTTAAGACCTGCTTTGGTATGTATCACAAGCGAACAGCAACTAATCTCGATGCAAGAGGGAGGCGCATGATAACACATCCCTATAACGAAAGGTCACAACTGACCAACTTTAGTGACCTTTTTTTTTGAGTTTTAATTTTAAAAAAGGCGATACATAGACAGGAAGTGGGAGGATCAGAAACCCTTTTTTATGGCATCACTCCAGAGGTTGACTTGAATGGTATTTGCAAGATACGTTGTTGAATCTCATTGCTGATAAAGGACTAAAGAAGATTATCACCAACATGCCATCAGTACCATGGCATCTCTACTATGGCATCACAAACATGACATCAATACCATGACATCACCGACATGACATCCCATACCATGACATCACTACCAGATTTTTAGGATTCACGTCAAATCAGAAAATTCCTTTGTGAAATTTCCTTTGAAAATTGTCTTCGATTCCCTTTCTCCTTACATTTACGAAACTGGCTGTTATCACATGAGAAAATATTTAAGGCAAATGACGGGCACATAATGGCAGTAGTTAAACATCTTGGCCACCCTAGTCGGACACACATCCGCCTTCCGAGTGTTAGACTATATTAACTCATCCATTTACGGTATTCACGCAAATACTTAGAAAATAAACAAAAACTACAAAAATATACCAATCCTATCTTATAACGTGTTAGTTTCCAGTCCAACTAGACCAACTTTCTTCATTCCATCTTTTTTTTAGGATAGGAATCAACCTACGAAATGAGGAGAGTCGGGGATTTCTGAAAAGGTATTGGTCTCCATCGTAGTCAAAGGCATGCACCATAAGTTATAGCATATAACTTTAATACAATGATGGTTGCGACAGTGAAGGGACAACAGCCTCCTTACAATACAATGATTGTTGCGACAGTGAAGGGACAACAGCCTCCTTACAATACAATGATTGTACCGATGTTTTTATGTCAAGACCTGCCATACATCCAACGATGCCCGCTTGATTGGTCAAGTGTTTTATTTTTCTTTAAAAAAAACTGCCTACAAACGCATGGAAATACAATGATTGGTCAAGGGTACTGCCTACAAACACATGACATTACAATGAATTGTCAAGTGAACTGCCCACAAACGCATGACATTACAATGATTGGTCTGGTGCTTTGTCTATCAACTGTCTTCAATCACAGGATAAAATATTGAGTGTTTCGCCAGTTCGTGTCTAAGTACATCATTGAATCTCAGGTCTGATCCCTAGATGCCTCAAGATTAGACAAAATAATTACTCGCAACAGTTAAATGGAAGTAACTAAACAAAAAAAAACAAAAAACAAACAAACTATCGGATGTTACAGCATTTACATTTGATCCCAGGTAGAGGACTAGGAAGGCTGATGAGGCAGTCACCTCCCATCCTCCTAGTTGGCGGCACTTTAAAGGGACGGCATTTTCTGTCTGTTTCGTGTACTTTTTAGGATATTGAATGAAGGACTGGGTTCAAGTGTGTGAATGAAAGAGAAGAGCAAGGTATGTTTTTTAATTGTTTTTTTTTCAAATGTGTATTCTGTCTGCCTGGCTGTTTTCGTGAATTGTGGTCGGCGAAGAAAACCATCACCCAGCTGTCACAAACTCGTGCGAACCCACTGCGTTTCGTAGGGTTGAGTTGAGTTGCTAGTTTCACACTCTCTAAACTTTTCTACAGGGAGATTGTTGATGAGACCTACATGGCTGGCAACATGAGACGCTACTGTTTTTAATGTAATTTATGGTTGAAACAACGACTAACGTAAGAACTCATAAATAAATTCATCCGAGCCCAGAGTTTAGCTCAAGTGATGGGAACAGTTGGATGTCATAGCTGGTAGACGTCAGAGTTTATCTAAAGTGATGGGAATGGTTGGATGTCATAGCTGGTAGACGTCAGAGTTTATCTGAAGTGATGGGAACAGTTGGATGTCATAGCTGGTAGACATCAGAGTTTATCTAAAGTGATGGGAATGGTTGGATGTCATAGCTAATAGACGTCAGAGTTTATCTAAAGTGATGGGAATGGTTGGATGTCATAGCTGGTAGACGTCAGAGTTTATCTAAAGTGATGGGAATGGTTGGATGTCATAGCTGGTAGACGTCAGAGTTTATCTAAAGTGATGGGAATGGTTGGATGTCATAGTTGGTGGACGTTTCAAGAAGTTTTGAGCGCTAAGACGTGAAATACGCTGATTCGCATCTTCCTTGGCACACAGGCTTATTTCCTTGCCCCCCCCCCCACCACTTGTGTGTGTGTACCCCCAGATCTTTCCTACACATCAAACTTCAGTGACAGGAGTCAGCTCGTCCCCCAAGTCCACCACCGTCGAGTGATTCGTGTGGAAGCTGACGTCTGAGGATGACACCACGGAGCTCTTCGCCCGCTTCAGTTTGTCGTTTCCGAAGCCGGTGCTGCTGCTGGCGCCGGCGACCACCGTGAAGCTATCGTTGCCGTGGGAGTGTTTCCTCTCCGAGCCGAAGCCGCTGTCGTTGCTCTCGCTGTGGCGGTTTTTGAGAGCCGCCCCGGTGCCGGCCTCCAGGATGGTGTCGAGGGTTTCACCGTGCGATGCCGTCGACTCCTTGTGGTGGCCGCGCCCCGTCACGTTGATGTCAGCTGTGATGACGCTGGTGTTGTGTTTAGACGTACACGAGTCTTTGTGGTGCTCCTGGAAGCCAGGCGGTTTCGGGGCGTTTTCCTCAGATATCGCGGCGTTGGCGATTAAGTTCGGGGCAGAGCTGGACTTTCCTAAACTGTCAGCAGGGACGCTAAGGGCGGAGTTCAGGTCAATCTTCATATCACCCAGTATGGAGTCGAGCCTGTTTGAGGAAAAATTAATATTCAGATCATATCCCATTCGATTTTGAAAATAATCACCGTCCGAACTATTACTACAATTTATAGTTTCTCACGGAAATTCAATTTGTCGTCTCTGCTATTAAAAAGTGTACTATATTTTCCAACATTTACATAACGATAGTTCCAATCAAATCGACTTACCCGTGTGTATTGTCGCTGAAAAGAAGAAATAAAAACAAGAATGAATTATTATGATACAGAGCATCAACATATTATTTCAACAAGGATTGTTCAATAAAATGGACATAAAGACAATGTAGATGTAAATAAACATAACCAAGTACTGTACAACAAATCGTATATATCAAACGGGAAAAATATAACGTTCGAAACGTACCCAACCAGGGCCGGCGGCTCGGGGAGCTCTTTATCAAATCCTTCCTTACCCACCAACCAGTAGGTACTGTGCATGCCTTTACCCTAAGGAAACAAACACAACAATTCCAGTTCAGGTACGGTAAATTGTAGATCTATGGTGTATTGCGTATTTAAAAAATGTAAGCTAATTGTAGTATGCAAAATAAAAATGAGTAATTTAACGCCACAAAGGATGGGGCTAATGGGTTTGGTTTATGTTTTAATCATTTGTTTCGTGTGTGTTTTGGTTTTTTGTTTTTGTTATGTGTAATACTTGATATTTTAGCGAGCGCATTTGGTGTAGAGATTTACTGGGTAGCTGTTGCTTGGCAGTTTGGTCGATGACGTTTTCGGGTAAGAGAGATGGCGTTGTTGGTTGCTATGGAACAGTAGTTTGGTGTTGCACTTGACGGAAATGTTGGGAGAGCAAGTTGTGTTAAAATATTAAAGTCACTTTTGCAGTTTGGAGAGATGCTTCATACAATATAAGTACCGTAGACGATGAGTTTATCATTTAAGGTAACAACATTCAAGTTTTCAACAATTGGTGATGTTTGCAATTCATAATCAAGATTTACACACGTCTCTCTCTCTCTCTCTCTCTCTGTTCCTCTGTCTCTCTGTCTCTCTGTCTCTCCCTCGTGCCCTAATTGCCCCACTAAATGTGTCGCTGATTGTGCAGTCTTACCTTTAATTCCGTCTGTCCTCTGTACTCCACCTTGTAGCCCCCCAAGATGTCCAAGGCATTCTTACATTCCTGAGAAATGTGCACACGGAAGGCTGTGAACACAGAAACACATTTTTTACAGCGTTTAAACACATTAGATACATATTAAACTCAAAACCATGAAAGACATTGCAAAGCCTTTCAATGTCTTACAACCAAGAAATGTTGTAGACTAGCGATGCACCCTCACAACGAAGCGTCCTTGGAGGGGTGTTGAGGCTTTCCTTTATGGCATAGCTTTACACCAATATTGCGTTAGGACCTGCTGCAGGGTTTGTAAATCTGTTTTGTAGCTGTGTTTTCCCAGCAGACAGCATCCACCACTGCAACGATCTACTTAAAAATGACATTTAAAAAAAACACATGAGGCAACCTTGTCCATTATTTTTAAAATGATAGAGATGGAGTGATAGAGAGAGTGTGAGAGGGAGAGTGAGTGAGAGAGAGAGTGTGAGAGGGAGAGAGATAGAGTGAGAGAGAGTGTGTGAGAGGGAGAGAGAGAGAGGAAGGGAGATAGAGTGAGAGAGATTGTGAGAGGGAGAGAGAGAGTGAGAGGGAGAGAGAGAGGGAGGGTGAGAGATAGAGTGAGAGAGAGTTTGAGAGGGAGAGACAGAGAGTGAGAGGGAGAGAGAGAGTGAGAGAGGAAGGGAGATAGAGAGTGAGAGAGAAAGGGAGGGAGATAGAGTGAGAGAGCTTGTGAGAGGGAGAGAGAGAGAGAGGGAGAGAGAGGGAGAGAGAGGGAGGGAGGGAGATAGAGTGAGAGAGAGTGTGAGAGATGGAGAGGGAGAGAGGGGGAGGGAGATAGAGTGATAGAGATTGTGAGAGGGAGAGAGAGAGAGTGAGAGGGAGAGAGAGAGGGAGGGAGAGACATAGAGAGAGAGTGTGGGAGAGGGAGAGAGAGAGTGAGAGAGAGAGAGAGTGAGAGGGAGAGAGAGAGTGTGAGAGGGAGAGTTTGTGAGAGGGAGAGAGAGAGAGAGGGAGAGAGAGGGAGAGAGAGGGAGGGAGGGAGATAGAGAGAGAGAGAGTGTGAGAGATGGAGAGGGAGAGAGGGGGAGGGAGATAGAGTGATAGAGATTGTGAGAGGGAGAGAGAGAGAGTGAGAGGGAGAGAGAGAGGGAGGGAGAGACATAAAGAGAGAGTGTGGGAGAGGGAGAGAGAGAGTGAGAGTGAGAGAGAGTTAGAAGGAGAGAGAGAGTGTGAGAGGGAGAGAGAGAGTGAGGGGTATAGAGAGAGTGTGAGAGGGAGAGAGAGAGTCAGGGAGAGAGAGAGTGAGAGGGGGAGAGAGCGTGTGAGATGGAGAGAGAATGATAGGGAAAGGGATGGATAGAGAGAGTTAGAGAGGGAAAGAGAGAGTGAGAGAGAGTGAGAGAGAGAGAGAGGAAGGGAGATAGAGTGAGAGAGATTGTGAGAGGGAGAGAGAGTGAGAGGGAGAGAGAGTGAGAGGGAGAGAGAGGGGGAGGGAGATAGATAGAGAGAGAGTGAGAGGGAGAGAGAGAGTGAGAGGGAGAGAGAGAGTGAGAGGGAGAGAGAGCGTGTGAGATGGAGAGAGAGCGTGTGAGATGGAGAGAGAATGATAGGGAAAGGGATGGATAGAGAGAGTTAGAGAGGGAGAGAGTGAGAGGAGAGAGTGAGTGAGAGTGAGAGAGAGTGATAGAGAGTGAGAGAGAGTGTGAGAGAGAGTGAGATGGAGAGAGAGGGGGAGGGAGAGAGATAGAGTGAGAAAGAGTGTGAGTGGGAGAGAGAGAGAGGGAAAGAGAGAGGGAGAGAGAGATAGAATGAGAGAGAGTGTGAGAGGGAGAGAGAGTGAAAGAGAGTGTGTGAGAGGGAGAGAGAGTGTGTGAGAGGCACAGAGAGAGTGAAGTGAGGGAGTGAGAGAGAGAGTGAGATGGAGACAGAGAGATATATTTCCTCATTTGATACAATTTTTACTAAATATGATTATATTGGACAATTTACTCAAACATTCGTAGCATTTTCATAAATTACATTTCTAGAAAAGGCTTGGATGTGATTTTATATTGATAATAATAAAACATTCAGTTACGTTCGGAGTAGGTAAATATAGTAAAAATCATTTTAAAAAAATAATACAAATTTTTTTTTAAAATATTAATTTTTAAAAAAATGACACAATCAAACCAATAGAAAAAAATTAGCTACTCTCGAGTTAAATAAAAAAAAAAATCAGGTGAGGACAGGTGACATACCAGCACCAGTAGATTCCATCCTAGAGGCAGTGTTGACTGTGTCACCGAACAGACAAAACCTGGGCATGGTCAGGCCAACAACGCCCGCAACACAGGAACCTGGCAATGACGTGAATGAAGAGGACAGTGTTAAAATAGAGACATCTCCTTTTTAAGTAAGTCATTTGGTCTTTGGCTTTTAAGACTTCAGGAAGCTATGTCACAGTTAAGTGTGTCTTATATGTGACAATTAAGTGTGTCTTATATATGACAGTTAAGTGTGTCTTATATGCGACAGTTAAGTGTGTCTTATATGCGACAGTTAAGTGTGTCCTATATGTGACAGTTAAGTGTGTCTTATATGTGACAGTTAAGTGTGTCTTATATGCGACAGTTAAGTGTGTCCTATATGTGACAGTTAAGTGTGTCTTATATGTGACAGTTAAGTGTGTCTTATATGCGACATTTAAGTGTGTCTTATATGCGACAGTTAAGTGTGTATTATATGTGACAGTTAAGTGTGTCTTAATGTGACATTTAAGTGTGTCTTATATGCGACAGTTAAGTGTGTCTGATATGTGGCAGTTAAGTGTGTCTTATATGTGACAGTTAAGTGTATCTTATATGTGACAGTTAAGAGTGTCTTATATGTGATAGTTAAGAGTGTCTTATATGTCACAGTTAAGAGTCTCTTATCTGGGACAGTTATTAGGATGCATGTCTTATCTGCAGCATTAGTATATTTAGCATAGCAATATATTGAAAACTTTTGAGAATTATTCTTAGATCCTTTTAAAATTTAATCCAGACATCCCATTACCAATATGTAGACATGTTAAACGTTAATCTAGACATCCCATTACCCGTATGTAGACATGTTAAACGGTAATCTAGACATCCCAATACCCGTATGTAGAGATGTTAAACATTAATCCAGACATCCCATTACCCGTATGTAGACATGTTAAACGTTAATCCAGACATCCCATTACCCGTAGGTAGACATGTTAAACGTTAATCTAGACATCCCGTTCCCCGTAGGTAGACATGTTAAACGTTAATCTAGACATCCCGTTACCCGTAGGTAGACATGTTAAACGTTAATCTAGACATCCCATTACCCGTATGTAGACATGTTAAACGTTAATCTAGACATCCCGTTACCCGTATGTAGACATGTTAAACGTTAATCTAGACATCCCATTACCCGTATGTAGACATGTTAAACGTTAATCTAGACATCCCATTACCTGTATGTAGACCTATCCTCAGCCGCAGGGGCACTTGGGGCATGTGCCGAATGGTGAACTTGCCGCACTGACTTAGCAGCACCAAGGCGAGGGTGCCGATCTCACCAGCATGGCGGTTGCCATTCCTGATGGGCAGACCACTGACCACCATGTAGGCATCACCGATGGTCTCCACCTGTAGGAAGTGATTTGTAACTCGAATAGTCTGACCTCATTTACACGCGTGGACGTAATGACCGTTAACGATGACCTGCTCTCCCCCCCCCCTAACTTGTCAAGTGAATCACATGTTTCGTTCAATGTCATACGTTTAATTCAATATCTTGTGTTTAATTCAATATCATGTGTTTAATTCAATATCATGTAATTAATTCAATATCATGTTTTAATTCAATATTATGTGTTTAATTCAATATCATGTGTTTAATTTAATATCATGTGTTTAATTCAATATCATGTGTTTAATTCAATATCATGTGTTTCATTCAATATTATATGTTTCATTCAATATCATATGTTTAGTTCAATATCATAGGTTTAGCTCAATATCATATGTTTAATTCAATATCATATGTTTCGTTCAATATCATATGCTTAGATAAATAACATTATTTAGTTCAAAAACATATGTTTAGTTCAATATCATATGTTTAGTTAAATATCATATGCTTAGATCAATATCATACCTTTTGATCAATATCATACGTTTAGTTCAATATCATATGTTTAGTTCAATATCATCTGTTTAGTTCAATATCATACGTTTAGTTCAATATCCTCTGTTTAGTTCAATATCATATGTTTCGTTCAATTTCATCTGTTTAGTTCAATATCATACGTTTAGTTAAGTATCATATGTTTAGTTCAATATCATACCTTTTGATTAATATCATACGTTTAGTTCAATATCATGCGTTTAGTTCAATATCATCTGTTTCGTTCAATATCATACATTTAGTTCAATATTATGTGTTTCGTTCAATATCATAAATTTAGTTCAATATCATACGTTTAGTTAAGTATCATATGTTTAGTTCAATATCATATGTTTAGTTCAATAACATACGTTTAGTTCAATATCATATGTTTAGTTCAATAACATACGTTTATTTCAATATCACATCTTTAGTTCAGTATCATATGTTTAGTTCAATATTATATGTTTTGTTCAATATCATATGTTTAGTGCAATAACATACGTTTAGTTCAATATCATATGTTTAGTTCAATAACATATGTTTAGTTCAATATCATATGTTTAGTTCAATATTATATGTTTAGTTCAATATCATATGTTTAGTTCAATAACATACGTTTAGTTCAATATCATATGTTTAGTTCAATATCATCTGTTTAGTTCAATATCATACGTTTAGTTAAGTATCATATGTTTAGTTCAATATCATACCTTTTGATTAATATCATACGTTTAGTTCAATATCATGCGTTTAGTTCAATATCATCTGTTTCGTTCAATATCATACATTTAGTTCAATATTATGTGTTTCGTTCAATATCATACATTTAGTTCAATATCATACGTTTAGTTAAGTATCATATGTTTAGTTCAATATCATATGTTTAGTTCAATAACATATGTTTAGTTCAATATTATATGTTTAGTTCAATATCATATGTTTAGTTCAATAACATACGTTTAGCTAAATATCATATGTTTAGTTCAATAACATACGTTTAGTTCAATATCATATGTTTAGTTCAATAACATACGTTTAGTTCAATATCATACTTTTGGTTCAGTATCATATGTTTAGTTCAATATTATATGTTTAGTTCAATATCATATGTTTAGTTCAATAACATACGTTTAGTTCAATATCATACTTTTAGTTCAATATCATATGTTTAGTTCAATATCATATATTTAGTTCAATATCATACTTTTAGTTCAATTACATACGTTTAGTTCAATATCATACTTTTAGTTCAGTATCATATATTTAGTTCAATATCATATGCTTAGATAAATAACATTTGTTTAGTTCAAAAACATACGTTCAGTTCAATAGCATAGGTTTAGTTCAATATTATATGCATAGTTCAATATCATATGATTATTTCAATGTCATCTGTTTATTTCAACAACACATTTTGAGTTCAATATCATATGGTAGATTCAATTTGAATCAACTCTCTCCTTGTAAATGGCATAAACTTATTTCATGAGACTGAAATATCATGCTATCGTTGAATTTTTACAGATAATGTTTCAAATGGATTCTATTTAAGCCCAACACAACGTGTCACATACGCATGACAAGGAGTGCACTGAATACGGCAGTACCGAATGTGATACATGTGTAATGAAAATGGAAGTACCAAATATGATTGTATTTAAGATGACAGTCAAAGCAACGATGGTACAGTGATACATGCCCCTACCACAGGTGGCTTGTGCCAGACACAACTGTTCTGACCATGAACGTTACATGACAGTTACATGACAGTTATATGACAGTTACATGGTTACATGACAGTTTTATGACCGATTAATGACAGACACATGACAGTTACCTGACAGATATAAGACAATTTCATGACAGTTATATGACAGTTATATGACAGTCATTGACAGTAACATGATAGTAACATGGCAGTTGAATGACAGTTACATAAAAGATATATGACAATTTCATGACAGTTATATGACAGTTATATGGCAGTTATTTGACAGTAATATGGCAGTTGCATGACAGTTACATGACGGTTATTTGACAATTTCGGCCAACCTTGTAAACGTCGTGGTCGTTGATGGTGGCGTCGAACATCGTGTATAGGTCGTTGAGTAGGTCCACCACTTGCATGGGCGTAGACATGGCGGAGATCGTCGTGAAGCCCACAATGTCCGAGAAGTAAATGGTCACCTCATCGAAGCACTCCGCCTCAACATTTCGGCCGATCTTCAGACTTTCGGCCACCGTCCTAGAAAAAAACAGATGCACATTTTTTTTTTTAATTTAACGAAATATTCCGTTGGTATGAATAGTGATTGTGTGACGCCATTACGGGGACATAAATAGTCCACAATCATCCCAAACTGGTTTCAAGATTTCGTTAGAGTTCTTGAGCAATCAACAACAAAAAACAAAAAAACAAACCTTTTTTTTGTTGTTCTAGCTAATGAAATAAAGCGGTAGTCATTCTTTAAACATATGTCAAGGGATGCAACTCAATGATTGAATCACACCCGTGTTTTAGAACATTTTGTCTCCCTTCCAATTAAAAACATTTGTGAACTTTCTTAGCTTTCTTAGGCTAACATTATATTATTTATTTTTATACAATTTTTGAGTAGATTAATTCTTCTTTTAAATATTCATTTTATTTCTAGAGGTTATTAAAGTCTTCATATCTGTTGACTAGTTCATCTACTTTCACGACATTTACACTCTTCAATAAGTATCATGTCTACAACTTTCATTGCTACTACCAGGCATCAAAAAAAAAAAGTGAAAGCCTTTTGATAATGATTGGTCAATGAATTGGGGAGTGCATCTGGAAGCCTGCGTTGAAGCTTATGTAGGAGACTTACAACACAAATTACATCTTAATTAAATGTTAACATTATGTAAGCATTTAAAAGAGTTTTGGAAAATACAAAAAAAAATTGATAAATTAGTTTTCGCCATTATCAAAAGGGTTCCCCTTGATGTCGGACACGGGGTAGAGATTAAACCAGGGAGAGGGGGGGCATAAATACGCTATCTAGATCCTTCTACTCACGGTGGTAACATCCTAAAGAGAAGCTGGTCCGTCTTCTTCTTCTCCTCCTCCAGTTGCATAGTTCTCTCGGCCACGATGTCCTCCAGGTCAGTGGAGTATTTCTCCAGCATCTTGAACATGGTGTCCACAATGTTGGCCTTCCTGTTTGGGGGTGGGGTAGGTGGGGAATAGCGTGAGGGATTGAATGAAGAACAATGTGAGTTTCATTGAAAGAAGCCACCGAGTGGTCATTCACAATCTATATTATCTATTAATATCATATACATGTGTGTATATATATATATCTTTACATATATATATATTTTTATGCATACATAAATATAATACGATAAAAAATATCAAATGTTATTTTATAAGGATCCATGTCTCTTAAAGAACTTAGCGGCTCGGTGTCAAGAGCAAGTGACTCAAGAGGGTAAAACAATAGCCATATGTATAAAAAACAATAGCCATATGTATAAATATCTTTGTTTATGGCATCCTTCCATCTTCGCGAGACTATGGAGCAGCTGTTGACACATAATCTAACTGCTTACGAGGCCAATCCTGGAGAGGCAGTCTGGCTGCATTTCTCGCAGGAGAACCTTGACTTCTGGTTAAATTTGGCCTTCAGTAAAGCGGTTTTTGTCGAAATGGTTTTGCTTAGCGCATATTCTGCCCGTTTGAATCCCTCACAAACACTGCTGTTCACCAGCTGGAACGGTGCTCAGCGATGATGTACCATACGTTGATATCTATGTTGGTTTCACGTATAATCCTTTTGCAGACGTCCATTAGTCTTGCCCCTTCTGCAAACAATCCAGACAGCAGATCCTTTCGGAGACGGTCTTCCTCCATTCTCCTTTTTGAAGACGCCTCTCGAATAAGAGCGAACAACATGCTACACATTTTAGCACGTCCGAACCTCTGTGTTAGGCATATTGTCCTGCCATCGAGCTCGTTAAATGTGACTCAGTCATATTTAGTTGAAGCTGTTGAGTTTTCTGTCCTGACTGCCACGTGTGGTACACAATTCACTGCCATAAGGGAGGGTACTGAGCACATATGCCTGACAGATGCTAGTTCTGTGCTTTTGGTAAGTTTAGGACTATTCCACACCCGCCTATTCCATTTAACCATAGCTGCTGTTGCTTTTGTGATCCTGGTGTTTACATCTTCTTCAACAGAGAGTGAGTTAGAGGTATTGGACCATAGACATATGAAGCTCTCATCTACTGACATATTATGGACCTCATTAGATATGGGGTTTTTTTGGTGGTGTTTTTTGGAGTATTTTTCTCTTTTGGGGGGAGGACTACTTTATACTCAAACAAGATAAATATCTTTAATATTGATACATCTCTGCCAATAGGTCACAGAGGATAAGTAGCATCCATGTAAATAAGTTACTAACACAGCTTATTTTAAGGTGAGTCAAGAAGATTCATTTTAGATTTGATTGTTTTAGTATTTTTGGCAATTTCAAACAAAATAAAAAAATAATAATAATTTTGGCATTGAATCAACAAATTACTTTTGGGTTCATTTGTACCTTTCATATTCACCCGGAATATGTTATACATTTTTAGAATATTTGATCTGAATTTGTAAAAAGAAATCTTTTCAACGAGACTCACGCTTTCAAAAAAAAAAAAAAAACTGTGTTCGCGTGCATGCAATCAAAACTCAAGATGGCAATCCCTGTATTTTGACATTAAATCAAAACTCAAGATGGCAATCCCTGTATTTTGACATTAAATCAAAACTCAAGATGGCAATCCCTGTATTTTGACACGAAATCAAAACTCAAGATGGAAATCCCTGTATTTTGACATTAAATCAAAACTCAAGATGGCAATCCCTGTATTTTGACATTAAATCAAAACTCAAGATGTCAATCCCTGTATTTTGACATTAAATCAAAACTCAAGATGGCAATCCCTGTATTTTGACATTAAATCAAAACTCAAGATGGCAATCCCTGTATTTTGACATTAAATCAAAACTCAAGATGGCAATCCCTGTATTTTGACATTAAATCAAAACTCAAGATGGCAATCCCTGTATTTTGACATTAAATCAAAACTCAAGATGGCAATCCCTGTATTTTGACATTAAATCAAAACTCAAGATGGCAATCCCTGTATTTTGACATTAAATCAAAACTCAAGATGGCAATCCCTGTATTTTGACATTAAATCAAAACTCAAGATGGCAATCCCTGTATTTTGACATTAAATCAAAACTCAAGATGGCAATCCCTGTATTTTGACATTAAATCAAAACTCAAGATGGCAATCCCTGTATTTTGACATTAAATCAAAACTCAAGATGGCAATCCCTGTATTTTGACATTAAATCAAAACTCAAGATGGCAATCCCTGTATTTTGACATTAAATCAAAACTCAAGATGGCAATCCCTGTATTTTGACATTAAATCAAAACTCAAGATGGCAATCCCTGTATTTTGACATTAAATCAAAACTCAAGATGGCAATCCCTGTATTTTGACATTAAATCAAAACTCAAGATGGCAATCCCTGTATTTTGACATTAAATCAAAACTCAAGATGGCAATCCCTGTATTTTGACATTAAATCAAAACTCAAGATGGCAATCCCTGTATTTTGACATTAAATCAAAACTCAAGATGGCAATCCCTGTATTTTGACACGAAATCAAAACTCAAGATGGCAATCCCTGTATTTTGACATTAAATCAAAACTCAAGATGGCAATCCCTGTATTTTGACATTAAGTCAAAACTCAAGATTGCAATCCCTGTATTTTGACACTAAATCAAAACTCAAGATGGCAATCCCTGTATTTTGACACTAAATCAAAACTCAAGATGGCAATCCCTGTATTTTGACATTAAATCAAAACTCAAGATGGCAATCCCTGCATTTTGACACTAAATCAAAACTCAAGATGGCAATCCCTGTATTTTGACACTAAATCAAAACTCAAAATGGCAATCCCTGTATTTTGACACTAAATCAAAACTCAAGATGGCAATCCCTGCATTTTGGCACTAAATCAAAACTCAAAATGGCAATGCCTGCATTTTGACACTAAATCAAAACTCAAGATGGCAATCCCTGCATTTGGACACTAAATCAAAACTCAAGATGGCAATGCCTGCATTTTGACACTAAATCAAAACTCAAGATGGCAATCCCTGCATTTGGACACTAAATCAAAACTCAAGATGGCAATCCCTGCATTTTGACACTAAATCAAAACTCAAGATGGCAATCCCTGCATTTTGACACTAAATCAAAACTCAAGATGGCAATCCGTGTATTTTGACACTAAATCAAAACTCAAGATGGCAATCCCTGTATTTTGACACTAAATCAAAACTCAAGATGGCAATCCGTGTATTTTGACACTAAATCAAAACTCAAGATGGCAATCCCTGCATTTTGGCACTAAATCAAAACTCAAAATGGCAATGCCTGCATTTTGACACTAAATCAAAACTCAAGATGGCAATCCCTGCATTTGGACACTAAATCAAAACTCAAGATGGCAATGCCTGCATTTTGACACTAAATCAAAACTCAAGATGGCAATCCCTGCATTTGGACACTAAATCAAAACTCAAGATGGCAATCCCTGCATTTTGACACTAAATCAAAACTCAAGATGGCAATCCCTGCATTTTGACACTAAATCAAAACTCAAGATGGCAATCCGTGTATTTTGACACTAAATCAAAACTCAAGATGGCAATCCCTGTATTTTGACACTAAATCAAAACTCAAGATGGCAATCCGTGTATTTTGACACTAAATCAAAACTCAAGGTGGCAATCCCTGCATTTTGACACTAAATCAAATGGCGAGAAGGCAAATAGCGTATTATCCCATTTGAAAGTTTAGTGCCCATGATATTTGTGGCTTTATATATTGTTTTCTCAACAAATATCCTCATACCTTGCCTCTCACACAACAACCTTATTTTTTTTTTTTAAAAGATCCAATGTAATGAAAGAGTATGAAAAAAAAGATCCAATGCAATGAAATAGTATGGTGGATTCCGTTAGGAGATTTAATCATCTTATTTTATCACCAAGGTGGGAGCGGGGAGCAATAATTTATTACGAACAGATAATCAAACTGAAAAAGATGGCCGTGAAACAAAATGGCCGACAGTTTGGATGGTCCTTAAAACAAAATGAAGAAAAACCTGGCCAGCGGGACTTGAAAATAAAGGTTTAATAATTACCGCCACGACAGATAAACCCCAGAGAATATTTCCGTAGAAAAATGTGGAAGCTTAAACTGACAAGGGCAAGAACTGATTTTCCCATTCTTACAGTCTCCCTTGACGTATGAGCGTTCCTGGAGGAAACCACTTTAAAAGATTTATAATACAAAAAAAAAAAAAAAAAAAAAAAAAAAAAAAAAATTCTAAACGGCTGTCTCCCTGTGTCCCAGTTCTTTGATGGAACTAACTGACTGAGTCAATGGGTTTAAATGGTGCACACATCTAAAAGTTAGTGTATGCTCATTGTTGCGATATTTAAAATAAAATAACGCAATGTTATAAGGGTTGCAGTCAATGTATTTGTACGAAAATAAGACTATGGGAGGAAGCATCAATAGCTATTTATTCTTTTGAATTAACGAATCATATGGTATTTTTGGCACCATCTGATTGCACAGCCTGGCAGGAAACTTAGTTCATTAGCACCATCTCATTGCACAGCCTGCTATGAAATTTAGTTCATTAGCACCGTCTCATTGAACATCCTGCTAGGAAACTTAATTCATTAACACCCTCTCATTGCACAGCCTGCTATGAAACTTAGTTCATTAGCACCGTCTTCTTGCCTTGAAGTCATTCATACCTTGTGTGAACGACATGAAATAGACAGATATGATAAAGTCGAAAAGGAAAATTGGTGTATTGCTGGACATGACATGGTTAAGGCATGGTGAAGCCATGAATAAGGGTACATCGTATGTTCAAGGCGTGGATAAGGCATGGTCAGGACATGGTCAACGCATGGTCAAAGCATGGATAACTGGTGCACAGTATGCTCAAGACATGGTCAAAGCATGGCCAAGACATGGTCAATGCATGTCAAGAAGTCAATGACTAAACAGTGATAATGTTTTGTTTAAAGAAAAGATAAATTATCATTCCTGTCTGCATCACTAATTGATGTAGTGTCTGGACCACATGACAGTGAAAGATAATAACCTGTTGACTTCAATTTTAGTTAACACACCATTTATTTTATTCGAATGTTAAAACACTGTGTAACAAGGAGACCACATTTTATGACTCTTTATATATTATAAAGTAGATAACAAAGTAGATTTGAATTTAGAAGATTCATCACTACAAGCAGGGCTGGACATTAACATATAAAAAGCAAAATACATAACTGTGTTTAGAGAAAAACAGCCAGATGAAAACATTAAAACTATGAACCACACTTTTGAAAAGGTAAATCGATTTAGGTACTTAGGAAATTAAATTAAAGAAATTTATTACTAGCAAAAATAAAAGAAAGAATATAGGCCAGAATAAGGCATACTTCGGTAGTCGCAAAATACTCAAACATAAAAACATTACAAGAAAAATGAAGAAATCTAAATATAAAACTGTAATCATACCAGTTGCAACATACGCCAGTGAAACCTGGACCCTAACAAAACGACAGAAAGCCTATTACACGTATGGGAGAACAAAGTTATCCGAAAAAATATTTGGACCAACAAAGGATGAATAAAGATGGAGAATAAAAATCAACCAGGAATTTTATGGTCTATTTCAGGATCCAATGCTAGGAGCAGAAATAAAAAAATGGGTGCACCACCAAATCCCCAGAGTAAAATGGCTCAAAAGCAGACCCAGGCTTAGATGGATGGATGATGTGTAAAAAGATCTACAGCAGCTGGGACTCAAAACATGGAAGAGAAATACATCAGGTCTGAGTGGAAGGAAGTAGTGAGGAAGGCCAAAACCCTACATGGGCTGTGGTGCCATAAGGATGTATGAATTACACATAGAAGAATGTAATGACATTGTGTAACAACAAGACGATTGTTAAGAAACGATGTAAACATTTGACGAATGTTAACGAACACGCCAATTAGTTAATCAGCCCAGGATTAAAATAACTGATCCATCCTATGAGCAGAGCCGTCAGTCTGGTCCTGAAAACCCGAGTGGGGCTATGCACATTAAAGGAGTCCAACTTTAAGATGTTTGAAACAAAATTAAACTATCAATTTTGAATGCAAGTTAACAGTGAATAATTTACAACAACTTTTAGGGGGGTTACCTGAAGAAAGACGAAACAAAACAGAAGATGTTGCGAATGAAAATCTTCAACAGTAAAATAGAAGATAAAGTAGAACAGAGAATAAAGAAGAACACATAAATAGCTTGGTAATACCCAAGAGGAAATAGTTTACAATGAAGCGATTTATGAAATCTAAGAATGTTTCTGAGGAGGTTATCGGGCTGCGTCTAATATAAAATAACATAGGAGGTTCACCCAATACAAAAAAAAAAAGCTAACAGGAGCAGGGGGCCTCCCAGTGTCATGCGTCGGCTCCGCCCACGAGGTGTACAACATTAATCACCGACTGTTACCCCCCACAACAGTCTAGTTTGAATTTAAGCGGATTTTTTTTCTTTCACCAGGGCTACAATTTTGCTCCAACATTAGGTTCAACTGAGGACAAACCGCTGGTACAATAAGGGGCAGTAACTTATCGAGGTGTCGAGCCGTTGACCGTTCTGACCATCAAGCCAGGGCAGGGTGTCAAGCTTGGGTGCTTCACTTTAGAGGAAATGGGACGCAAACACGCTACTGTTTCCTGTTGGCAGGGTTAACGCCCTGTAGAGCAGCGCGCTCTTGGGTGGCATATGCAAGAAAATAGTATGGGGACTAGCACTGTCTCAAAACTGTAGCAAAATATGGGAACTAGCACTGTCTCAAAACTGTAGCAAAATATGGGAACTAGCACTGTCTCAAAACTGTAGCAAAATATGGGAACTAGCACTGTCTCAAAACTGTAGCAAAATATGGGAACTAGCACCGTCTAAAAACTGTAGCAAAATATTGGAACTAGCACCGTCTCAAAACTGTAGAAAACTGTGGGAACTAGCATTGTCTCAAAACAGTAGCAAAATGTGGGAACTAGCACCGTCTAAAAACTGTAGAAAACTGTTGGAACTAGCATTGTCTCAAAACAGTAGCAAAATATGGGAACTAGCACCGTCTAAAAACTGTAGCAAAATATGGGAACTAGCACCGTCTAAAAACTGTAGCAAAATAGAGCAGCGCGCTCTTGGGTGACAACCGCAAGAAAATAATATGGAGATTATAGCACTGTCTCAAAACTGCAGAAAACTATGGGAACTTGCACCTTCTCAAAACTGTAGCAACATATGAGAACTAGCACTCTCTCAAAGCTGTAGCAAAATATGGGAACTAGCACCGTCTAAAAACTGTAGCAAAATATGAGAACTAGCACTCTCTCAAAACTGTAGCTAAATATGGGACCTAGCACCGTCTCAAAACCGTACCATAATATAAAGCTTAAATAATTTATAAACATTCGAGCACGGCTTTGCTCGTCGCGCTAAATTGAGAAGTACCATCCACTTACGCACTTCCGGTGAGTAATCGCTGAATCAAGAGTAATCGATACTCTACCGAATAAGAATATTTCTCCGTTTGGCGGTTATAGTTAAGACCTTTGCTAAGTCAATGACCGGTCGTTAGTTGTCGTGATTAATGAGCCAGGTTTTCTCTCTCTGTGTCTTACTCTCTCTCTCACTCGCTCTCACTCTCTCTCTCTCTCTCTCCCTTGCGGTCTAGCAGGCTAATAAACTAGCACCTGTCAATGTTGGGTTCAACGTGTTATTTATAGCAGGGGATCTCGTGAGTTCATACTGCTGAGAAATTTTAGTTTTAGTTTTTTACAATTTTTTGTACAGTTCGCTGACGAAGGCTTTTAGCCGAGTCGTTCGTTGTTTTGTGTATCGTCTTTTTTTCAGGTCTTTCCGTACCAGTTGCTTTATATATTGCACCTGGTCCGAGCAGGGATTTCATTGTGAGTGGCCTGCTCTTTCAACGAGAGCTAGCTAGATCTTATAGTTCTTTAACCACGTTTGGTAACTCTTCATTCTATACAATTTATCTTACGGTTTAAGATACAAAAAAAAAAAATGATGATTCACTCCTTGGAAAGGCTGTTTATGGCTACACTGTGTCCTTTACAGACATGACACCTGTTATTATTGTCATAGATTTACAGGCATTTTGTAGTTTTGTTACATTCTGATTAAAACGAGTAAGTCAGTAATCTCCTATAAGGGGATTGACAGTAGAATAGTGTGGAGATATTGTGTGAACAGGCGATGTGAAGAAGATGAACAATTCTTTCAAATATGCATTTTAGAGGTCAAGAGGTTAACGTCAACATACTCGCTAAAACAACGTGAAGGAATGTTCAACGATGAGAAACAAACGTTCATATACATATTAACAGTTCAGCTGTTCAGTCGTACTCTTAACAGTGTCGGTCTTATCGGCGCGCATGGCAGATACCTTGTAAACATATTCATTGTTATAGAGGTCGATCGATCTTGGCATAGGCCGTAGGAAAATGTCTGTCCGGAAGCCTGATGAATTTGGGAGACACTGCAGTAGTGCTTCGTTGTTACCAGTCTATTCACGGTAGAACTCACTCCCAATAAGTCATTGAACCGTAGCTGTGAAAGTTACACATGACCGACCTGATGCTACAAGGCGTAACAAATCAGTAAAAAACTAAGCAGCTCCTAAAACAATGTTGTTGTTTTTTGTATCAACATCAAGCGATTGGGGGAGGAGTGAACAATTGGAGGAGTGAACAATTGGAGGAGTGAACAATTGGAGGAGTGAACAATTGGAGGAGTGAACAATTGGAGGAGTGAACAATTGGAGGAGTGAACAATTGGAGGAGTGAACAATTGGAGGAGTGAACAATTGGAGGAGTGAACAATTGGAGGAGTGAACAATTGGAGGAGTGAACAATTGGAGGAGTGAACAATTGGAGGAGTGAACAATTGGAGGAGTGAACAATTGGAGGAGNCCCCCCCCCCCCCATTTCTCAAGGCTCCAAACGGCACATTGTTCACACCACTGAACTAGATTAAGATTCTAATGACCCATACGCTTTCACACTGCAGAATGATTTCACCAACAATCTTAGAAAAACAAAAAGAATATGTTTCGCACCAAACGCACTTGCGATATTTATTTAATTGATCTCGTGACGTTATTAGAATTTTTATTTTATCTTAGACTTGAAACAACAGGAACAACAGATTTGTTGGGGTAGGTGTTGAGGTGTTGGGCTAAAAATGAGAAAGAATGTGTTGTCATCGGCAACGAGTCTATGTGCCAAGTTTCAGCTGGATAGCTTGACGGCAAGTGCGTTGAATTAGCCATACGAAGATTTTGCCAGTAAGTCAGCAAGCCAGTCACCCACGAACAAAAGCGAAGTTGAAATCAAGAATTTTAAAAGTATTGAACCTTCTAAAGTCCAAGACTTCTTTCTTACGCCTGCCGTGTGGACGCTAGAACATATCGACCAGTGAAATCCTACAGGATAGTTGGCACAATGGGGCGTTGTCTTCTAAAACCATTGTACTTCAGATGTCTTGTCTCCCCTAAAGTGGCCGCGTGTTGTCTCCCCTAATGGTTGCCGCATGTTATCTTTCCTAACTGTGGCCGCCTGTTGTCTCCCCTAACGGTGGCCGCGTGTTGCCTCTCCTAAAGGTGGCCGCCTGTTGTCTCCCCTAACGGTGGCCGCGTGTTGCCTCCCCTAACGGTGGCCGCCTGTTGTCTCCCCTAACGGTGGCCGCCTGTTGTCTCCCCTAACGGTGGCCGCCTGTTGTCTCCCCTAACGGTTGACTGCCTGTTGTCTCCCTTAACGGTGACCGTCTGTTGTCTCCCCTAACCGTGACTGACTGTTGTCTCCCCTAACAGTGGCCGGGTGTTTCTTCCTCCTAATGATGACCGCCTGTTGTCTCTCCTAAAGGTGGCCGCCTGTTGCCTCCCCTAACGGTGGCCGCCTGTTGCCTCTCCTAACGGTGGCTGCCTGTTGCCTCTCCTAACGGTGACCGCCTGTTGCCTCTCCTAACGGTTGCCGCGTGTTGTCTCCCCTATCAGTGGCTGCCTCTTGTCTCCCCTAACAGTGGCCGCGTGTTGCCTCCCCTAATGGAGACCGCCTGTTGTCTCTCCTAACATTAGCCACCAGTTGTCTCCCCTAACTGTGGCCGTCTGGTGTCTCCCTTAACGGTTACCGTCTGTTGTCTCCCCTAACCGTGACTGCCTGTTGTCTCCCTTAACGGTGACCGTCTGTTGTCTCCCCTAACCGTGACTGACTGTTGTCTCCCCTAACAGTGGCCGGGTGTTTCTTCCTCCTAATGATGACCGCCTGTTGTCTCTCCTAACATTAGCCACCAGTTGTCTCCCCTAACTGTGACCGCCTGTTGTCTCCCCTAATGGTGGCCGCCTGTTGCCTTTCCTAACATTAGCCACCAGTTGTCTTCCCTATCTGTGACCGCATGTTGTCTCCCCTAACTGTGACCGCCTGTTGTCTCCCGTAACCGTGACTGACTGTTGTCTCCCCTAACAGTGGCCGCGTGTTGCCTCCCCTAATGGAGACCGCCTGTTGTCTCTCCTAACATTAGCCACCAGTTGTCTCCCCTAACTGTGGCCGTCTGGTGTCTCCCTTAACGGTTACCGTCTGTTGTCTCCCCTAACCGTGACTGCCTGTTGTCTCCCTTAACGGTGACCGTCTGTTGTCTCCCCTAACCGTGACTGACTGTTGTCTCCCCTAACAGTGGCCGGGTGTTTCTTCCTCCTAATGATGACCGCCTGTTGTCTCTCCTAACATTAGCCACCAGTTGTCTCCCCTAACTGTGACCGCCTGTTGTCTCCCCTAATGGTGGCCGCCTGTTGCCTTTCCTAACATTAGCCACCAGTTGTCTTCCCTATCTGTGACCGCATGTTGTCTCCCCTAACTGTGACCGCCTGTTGTCTCCCGTAACCGTGACTGACTGTTGTCTCCCCTAACAGTGGCCGCGTGTTGCCTCCCCTAATAGTGACCGCCTGTTGTCTCTCCTAACATTAGCCACCAGTTGTCTCCCCTAACTGTGACCGCCTGTTGTCTCCCCTAATGGTGGCCGCCTGTTGCCTCTCCTAACGGTGGCCGCCTGTTGTCTCCCTTAATGGTGGCCGCCTGTTGTCTCCCTTAACGTGGGCCGCTTTTTGTCTCTACTAACGGTGGCCGCCTGTTGTCTACCACAAAGTTGACCGTGTATTGTCTCCCCTAACGGTTGTCGTTTGTTGTGTCCCCTAACGTTGGCTATGTGGATGCTAGGACATATCGACCCATGAACACCTAGGATAATGTCGGAAGGGGCGTTATCTTCTTTATACAGACTTCCTTTAAACTCGTTGTGGGCCGAGACAATGTTAGGTTTGCATCAGACACAGTCCAAGATCAAAGATGATCGACATGAGACGACGATTGACTTAGTGAGACGAATTAAAAGTGAGAATAGTCGACTAAGTTATAGGAAACAAAAGGGACAATGATTGACTAAGTTAGATGAAACAAAAGTAACAATGATTGATTAGGTTAGATGAAACAAAAGGGACGATCATTGACCAGGTAATAACCTTTCAAAAGTTTGGATGACACAACTGAAAGTAAATGGGCATTTAGCAGGTCACGAGGTAAAAATGCCCTATAATGTGTCCGAGGAGACGTATCTTTCGCTGGCTTTTTTTAGCCTGTACTGTGGAGTTTAAAATTTGTAAGCTAGTGATAACTGGTTTTTTTTGTAACAGCAGACGTTATGTTTAATGGAATCGTTTCTATCTGTTTAATCATATATATATATATATATATGTGCAGAGCTTAAAAGAAATATTTAAAAGTTACCACTTTAAAAATGGGCTTAAGTAGTTTGCGTTGAACTCAACCGATGGATTCATTTCGGAGCATTTTGTCTCAGAAGAGGAATGTCCTCGCAGTCGAAAAAGATACAGACTGTGTCAAGACTGCTGGCCTTAGGCGGACACAACTTAATTCTAGGAGGTCTAAGGAGTGAAACGGGAAGAACGGGTGAGTAACTAAGATTCCGCAACCAACTGTCTGTATATTAAATTTCAAACACATCTCTGATTAAATTGTTCTTCTGCTAACTCAGCAATATTTGCTACGATCTCTGTTGCTTATTACATAGAACTAAATATCTATTGAAATAAAGCTGCACCTAAAATAGTGTCCTATTTTAAAATTGAATTAACTTTTCTACAAAATGATATAAGGAAGATTTACTTATGTTCGCTATTTTGCGACATGAAGGGCTGAGCTTCTAATTTACTTTCGATTACAGAGTATCGATTCCGGTCCAGATTCCAGACAGCGACCTTCAGAAATCCATTTTCTAGTGTTGTCTGGCCTGTGGGCTAATATCTCATGCTTTTCAATTACGGAAAGAAAATTTAAACAAAAGTATGAAATATTTCATGATATTCTGACTTAACTTTGAAAGTCTGTACTCCTCTTTCAGAACTAAAAAAAAAAATCAATTTCCATGGCAACGGGACAACAATTTATTAAGTTAGCTTGAGTTAAGATTTTTCCATAATGTTCCTAAAAATGGAGGAAAAAGACACAGAGAATAACCCCAAATACCAAAAAAAAAAAACCCACACCAAAAAGACCCAATGAGGACCATGACATATTTTATGAGATAGCCTCTAGCAGAATATTATAAAATGAATCATTGATAAAATCCGCCCAACCGGTTGGTACTAGCAACCTGTGCGTCTTGAGAAAATCAAATTCACCGGTTGGTACTAGCAACCTGTGCGACTTGAGAAAATCAATACAACCGGTTGGTACTAGCAACCTGTGCGACTTGAGAAAATCAATACAACAGGTTGGTACTAGCAACCTGAGCGACTTGAGAAAATCAATACAACAGGTTGGTACTAGCAACCTGAGCGACTTGAGAAAATCAATACAACCGGTTGGTACTAGCAACCTGTGCGACTTGAGAAAATCAATACAACAGGTTGGTACTAGCAACCTGAGCGACTTGAGAAAATCAATACAACCGTTTGGCACTTGCAACCTGTGCGACTTGTTAAAATCCGACAAACACGCTGGCACTAGAATCCTGCAAGGGCGTCCTCCCTCACCTCCCCCCCCCCCCAGGTAGACGCCCCTAATAGCCTGTATAACTTGCTAGTTCAGTGCAACATAAATAAATACAAAGGTTTCTTTTTTTCTCTTAAATGTTTATTCCTTGAAAATCAATACAACCGTTTGGCACTTGCAACCTGTGCGACTTGTTAAAATCCGACAAACCCGCTGGCACTAGAATCCTGCAAGGGCGTCCTCCCCCCCCCCCCCCCCCCCCCAGGTAGACGCCCCTAATAGCCTGTATAACTTGCTAGTTCAGTGCAACATAAATAAATACAAAGGTTTCTTTTTTTCTCTTAAATGTTTATTCCTGATGACCATATCAGGTGTGTACGCTATGATGATGACCCAGACATAGATGGTTCCGAACGTCCATTTGAATACTTTGTCAGAGGACCGGCAATTTCGTAACCGAGCGGTTATTCACGGTCGGATGGGAATACTAATTGCTAGCGGGGGTAAACCATTTATCTGCTGGGGAAAATAACGTTAAGCGTTATTCCAAGCCGACCGTGTATACCCGGCTGCCATTTTGGTGTTCTCATTGCCTTGAAGGTTCTAGTGAGCAACAGTTGAACTAAACGTGGCCCGATGGATCCAGATTCTATCTTTGGAATGTTTTAAGTGGCTGGAAAAATAATGGTTACATCTGTAACGGATTAAAAATACATTTCCCCTTATTTTTTTTTTTTGAAATAATAAATTTGGTGTTGGTGTGGAGCATATTTCTCACATTGTGAGAAATATGCTCAACACAAACAAAACCGATACCACGTCTTTGTGGACTTCAAGAAAGCATTCGACAAGGTTTGGCCTGCTGCTTTATGGGCCACCATGCGGCACTACATCATCAACACAAACCTAACCAGCATGATATGCAACCTCTATGATAAGGCCACCAGTGCAGTTTTCCTCAACAGCAACATCGGAGAATGGTTCAAGACCACGGTTGGAGTACGGCAAGGCTGCCTGCTCTCCCCCCCCCCCCTGTTCAAAATCTTCCTTAGAGAGAATTATGTCAGATGCTCTGGAAGCGCATGAAGGGACAGTCAGGATTGGTGGCAGAACAATCACCAACCGTGATACATGTGATCTTTTCAAACAGGCAGTGCAACAACTGTAATAATACATATGATCTTTGCTCACAGGCAGTGCAACAACTGTAATAATACATATGATCTTTGCTCACAGGCAGTGCAACAACTGTAATGATACATATGATCTTTTCTCACAGGCAGTGCAACAACTGTAATGATACAAATGATCTTTTCTCACAGGCAGTTTAACAACTGTAATGATACACATGATCTTTTCTTACAGGCAGTGCAACATGATCTTTTTCTTACAGGCAGTGCAACATGATCTTTTCTTACAGGCAGTGCAACATGATCTTTTTCAAACAGGCAGTGCAACATGATCTTTTTCTTACAGGCAGTGCAACATGATCTTTTCTTACAGGCATTGCAACATGATCTTTTTCTTACAGGCAGTGCAACATGATCTTTTCTTACAGGTAGTGCAACATGATCTTTTCTTACAGGCAGCGCCAAATTTGTAATGATATATATGATCTTTTCTCACAGGCAGTGCCAAATTTGTAATGATACATATGATCTTCTCTCACAGGCAGTGCCAAATTTGTAATGATACATATGATCTTCTCTCACAGGCAGTGCCAAATTTGTAATGATATATATGCTGTTTTCTCGCGGGCAGCGCCAAATTTGCAATGATAAAAGTTGCACATCTTTTAAGAGTATTGATTCTCATCTCTCGAATCATAAAAAAACCTATTAATGTATCGACAGTTATTAAAATCAATGAATGAATTAAATAGTAATAATTATTGGAGTTTTTATTTGATCTATTCATCAAAACTAATGGAAGAAATGGATTTTTTGGCCCATTAAGGAAACAAACAAACAAACCAAACCAAACTTACACATTAAGTATGGAAGAGTAGGGTTCATATAAAAAAGTACCACAATTTATGCAGCCTACATTTATTAGGGTAGTAAAATATGACTACTTAATACTCTCTTAAGGTCTCATTAAACATATTGCTTGGTTAATAAGTCAAATTAAAGTTTTAGGGCTTATAATGAAGGTTTATAAAACTGATTAAGTTTTTTGGGTGTTTTATCTCGCATGATTTTACTTCCAATCATTAGTAGATGTAGGTATGATCCAAGAACGTATCGAACACGTTTAGGACAAAAAGTTTAGATCTAACAGTGCAAATTTAAACCAACATTTGAACTCGCAATTTGTAACATTCTGCAATTTGCGATATTAAGTTAATACTTAATTTCAACATTACTTCTCGACGGTTAGAACAATTACGTGAATGGGGAATATTTATGTTGTTGGTCTTTTGAATCTGGCATCCAGGGTTTTATGGTGAGTGATCAATTAAACTATCTCTTTGCTCATGAGATATGTTTTATGGAGATCAAACTGTTTGCTAAGCAACAGGTTTAAATCTAACCACACTTATTTTTATTTAATTACTGTCGAACCCGCTTATCTCGACCTCGGTTATATCACCAATCCTGTTTTGTCGACTTTTTGAAGTGGAACCGCCAAATTCTCTCTTTGTCTTATGTCGATTCTTTTATGTCGCCGAACCCTGATATCTCGAGCACAAAAAAATGCCAAATTTGCCACTTGACCTCGGTTATCTCGATCCCCATGACCGATCGCCGGCTTTTTAAAATTATATACAACTTCAAACTATAGTAATTGAAATGGAATGGCAATATCGTTGTTCTCGCAATTAACTTGACATAGCAAGAAGCGAGGAACGAGAGGCTGGCAAACAAAAGAGAGGGATCGCAGTACCTTTTCTATTTATAGCGAACCCGCTCGTCGCTTAATACTTAGAAGGCTTCCATGCGTTCTACCAGGTTGATTATTTTTTTTTAAACTTAGAATGCGTATTTGAATAAAATGAACTGGCGAATACGGAGCGAGAAAAAAAAAAAACTCGTGATTCCGGAGCTGAAAAATATTTAGCCTGAAAATTCCGGAATTCCGGGATAATCCGGAAAAGTGGCACATATAGCAAACACGTATGTACATTTTTATGGCATACCGATGGCTTCATCCAACAAATCGCTATAAAGCTGTTGTGTACAAAAAAACCCTCCAAAAACACGTGCATGTACATCCCATTTATAATCGCACATTGTGTACATAAAAATGTCAAGAACGTGTTAATTTATTGCCGCCATGTTGGTTTTCGGTTATCTCGATCATTGGTTATCTCGACGCTTTTTTACAAACCCCGAGGCCGTCGATATAACTGGGTTCTACTGTATTTGTACTTTATCATAAATAATGATTGAAAATTGTAAGCAGGTATTAATTTATAATCATGAACAATGTACTTGACCGTTTTTAGTAATTTCTTTTCTATGGGCCTATTCGTTCACGCATACATTCTGCATACATCGAAAAAGGATGGGGTAAAGTATCAATATTTATATTATTTTTTAAAATGCAAAAATTGATATCTGTGTGAATATTAATAAATAAACATCTAATGAATACCTTGGGGCTTTTACAATTTTAATTAAAAGTAATTTAAATTTCTTAAAAATGCATTTTACAGTAGCGTGGTGGAAAAAAAAAATTGGACGGGGAAAGGGGGCGGGGGGTGGGGGAAAAAATTCATGCAAAATAGATCCGTGAGTAACCTTCGCTCTTATAATATAATTACAACGCTAACTAGGCATATGTTTACAATAATGATATTGGCTCTAATAGTTCTAATAGAGCCAATTGTCAACGAAAATAAAGATCAGCTATTAGGCTATACAAATATAACCACAATGTTTCGCGGTTACCTTCATGCTAATGCTTTGTGTTTTCATAAAGAACTGGCAAGATATCGCTTATTATTATTTAGCCTAGTACCAATACAGTAGTCTTACGTGCTGGTGACGTAATTATTTCGTTCGGCGACCAACCTCCCTCAACCCATAGTTGAGGGCAAAATTTCTTTTTACTTTGTCCTTTAAAATTGTTGTTCAGAGTGGTCTTAGTGGAGCATCGAAAAAGACCTCTAAATTAGTCACTAAAATCATAAAAGTAAATAAGTCTGCAGTAGGCTTACTACATTAGTGTTATACGAACCCATGATACTTACAAACGGGTGTTATTTCGTCATTAACTATGTTTACGAGCATGATAATGATGAATTTCATGTGATGAATGAATTGAAAAAGTCTAAGTTTCCTTCATTTTTAAAAAAAAAAAAAATTAAAACAAAATCAATAATGTAAATATTACCATTCCCTAGGATTATTCAATATCATTCACCTTTGCCTGTGACAACATGAGCATGATGATGATAAATCAACATGAATATCACAAATGAACAAATTGGAAAAACCTAGGTTTCCAAATTGTTTTTCTTTAAATTAAAACAAAAGTGATAATAAATATAACTAGTCCATTAGTTGTTCTTCATCAAAATTATTTACATTTGACTAAGCTTAATTGAAATTTAATGTTTGGAAATAAAGGACAAGTAGGTCATCATGCAGCTGTGGGCAGTTATCACAGAGTATTAGTCATATAACATGCGATGGCAGCAAGGAATATCGCATTGCCCGCCTCGAGACAGACAGACAGCCTGATTTCTGGCAGATGATCGAAAACCTCAATCACTTCCGACCGAAACCGAAATTAAACTGATCGTGAACTTTTCTTTTATTGCCGAACCGAAATTAAACCGAAAAATAATTTTACTGTTTCGGTCTAAACCGAAATTGTGCCAAAGGGGTTCAAATGGCAAATTTAAACACCGAAACCGAAGCCAAAATCGAAATTCGGTCGGTCTATAATTGAAATATAACTAGACATTATAACATATTGCTGTTTAACCACAATCTATGACGGTTTGAGAATCAAAATTTCATTTGAACATCAAAAATCATGTACTTTCTGAGCGTTATTAAACTCTCCCTGACGCTATGATCAACCAGCGGCCATATTAGGGCCCTTTGTCAAAGTCCTATCTTTACCTCGAAAGTACCCAATAATGAGACTGTGAGAGACGCACAAGTCCCCCCACTGTGAAGAACCAATCAATACCTGCTGTAAGCTGCTAGACAGAAATTATCAGAAGGCTAATTGGACATATTCCAGTGCAGAGAAAAGCGTTTAATGTGCCGACCGATAGATAAAATCTGTCATCATTACCGTAATAAGTGAGGTGTAATGAGCAGAAATCAGATCGGTCAGTTAAGAAAAACCCATCGAAAGTAATCAATTTGTTTATCTCATCTTCGATGCGGTGTTTAACAAAAATGTCGATATTGTGTGGACTTATTAGTCACGTCGTCGTCGTTGTAGGGAAATTGTTTCGCCTAATGAAACTGTTATAAGAATGTTATAACTCTATATTGCAAAAGATGTGTCGTTTTTATAAATCAAAGAAATCATTTTTTTTAAAGCAATCTTTGTTGAATGTGTCAGCCAAAAAGTATAAATTTAAAACAATCTTTTAAAATGAAAGTGAAGGTTAAAAAGCCTGAGTCATTAAACAATATTCAAGCGACAGTTATCATTAACCAATGAACCGTATAAAAAAACGTGAACAATACATTCATCAAACGACTGGCTGTTCATCTGCCAGGGTGGAATCTGATCTTTGCCGACCCTGAAGCAAATTTTTCGAACTGAACTCGATGAGAGCTCAGCCATAGCCTTATGAGAACTCAGCCATAGTCTTGTGACTCAGCCATAGTCTTGTGAGAACTCAGCCATAGTTTTATGAGACCTCAGCCATAGTCTTGTGAGAACTCTGCCATAGTCTAATGAGAACTGAGCCAAAGTCTTGTAAAACTGGCTACACGGCAAAAGTTCTAGTAAAAAAAAATCTACAAGTACAGGAACACAAAAGGAAAGAGAAGAAACAAATATTTGGACGAGAGACGGATATTAGAATCGCCCAACCACATCGTATTTGGTATTAATGGAAATAGTTATTTAACAGAATTTAGATAAATTTAACAAAGTTACAAAACACTTCAATAGGCGTTGAATCATGGTCAAACGGTGTTTTTCTGATCTAATTATAGGGTCACAACTTTCTGGCGCGTGAACCTTGAATTTTTAATGAAGCACACATTTGATTGAATTGGTTACAAGTGGAAGATTTGCGTGTCACCAGTAACCCTTTCATAACATTCGGTTAGATCGAGCAGTATAGGCAAGTTTTCAATTTGGTGTTACCCCATTAAATGGTGTCACCCTGACATTCGGTTAGATCGAGCAGTATAGGCAAGTTTTCAATTTGGTGTTACCCCATTAAATGGTGTCACCCTGTGCGTTACGCACCCCAACTGCGGCACTGATGCATGCTTATTTGTTTGTTATTTTATTTTAAGCCTGGTATAAGAAGAAAAAAAAAGGACTTTAGGGCCCCGGCCCTAAACGGAACATTTGTTAAAATTAAAAACTCCGCAGTAAATTATTCTGGATAATCATGGATAGATGTGCAAAGTTTCGTAAAGATCAATTAATCAGTATAAAAACTTATACAAAACAAACAAGCAAACAAAGACACAAATTTGCACTTATATATATATATGTGTATATTAAAAAAACACATATTTACAAATATATATATATATGTATATATATATATATATATATATATATATATATATATATATATATATATATATATATATATATATAAGAATGAGCTTTTCTGACCGTAACGCTAAAGAATGGAAAATATTTAGGTACGTTCGGATTCTTAAAAACAATTATAGTTATATTCTATTATTATTCAGGAAACTAATAAATTTAAAGGCGCAAAAAACTATTATATATTATATTCGATTTTTGTACAAGTTTAAGTATTATTATAATAAATTACAGATACATTTAAAGTAACAACAAAGGATTTATTTTAAGCATTTTATGCGAATGTAAAAGTTATGAAGAAAATATTAATGAAACAAAATTGAATGTAATGATGGCATCGTAATCACATGTATCGGGAAAAACCGAACTTCTGTTATTTTTAGTACGGTGTTAATATTGCGAAATAAAAATATAATTAATTGGATCTAAATAAACACGCAAATGACGTTATAGAGCTCTTGCCAATGTAAGACACAGCTCTAAGTTGTTTTTTTTTTTACATTAAATAACCGCACATGGCAGAAATGATGATGTATTTCCCCTTCTTTAAAGTAAACTTAATCAATAGAATTTAGTGCTTTTTAAAATTCTAAAATTTGCTAAAATGAAATACAACTTTAGCTTTTTATTTTTACATTTAATCAGTTTACTTTTTTTTCATTCTAAAAATATACATTTATTAATGTAACATAGTAAAAACTAATCCTTTAAACATACTTTTAATAAGACAATGCCGTTTAATTCAATCAGTGCAGTGAAACTAAACAGTATTCACTAAAGTACTTATCACTATTCCAAATAATAACACAGCATATAAGAAGCAAAAGAAAATGTTTTTGAGTAGGTAAGGGGGGGGGTAACAATGCCGTGGATGATTTTATTAATTTTTGTAAAAACTCTGTGGAGGTGGTGGAGTAATACGATATTTTCATTTTTCCCCAGAGCTGCACAAGATACGCCTCAGAATGAAATTGATGAATAATTCATCCTTTTTGGTACATATATATATAGGGGGTAGGAAATAAGGTGTGTACATTTTTACGTGGATGACAATATCTCTAAATCCAATGATAATAGAGTTGTAAAAAAAATCCGCATTTCTATCCCATTCATCCGATTGCGATACAACTTTGGTAAGTTGGTGTGCCCACGCCCGCAAAGGTTTCTGAATTAGGTCATCTATTTTGAAATGGATTCCTTTTGGGGTCGGGGGACCAAATTTTTTTTTTCTTATATGAGCTAGACAAATATAATTTAAACAGAGCTGCTGCATGCAAGGATGGAACTGAATCAAATACAAGCGACATTTCAGTTTGTCTGTGACATAATACGCAGGTTTCTGAATTAGTACAAACATTTCACATTTTTGCGTTTGGGGCAGGCGGCCCTAATTTATTAAAAATTTTTATTATGTGAGCTTTATAAATATAATGTCAAACAGAGCTACTGCAAGGGTTGATCCAACGCTGCAAATGTGTGGACTAAATTTTATGAAATCCATGCTTCTCACGTGGACAGCTGTATGTTGTCTGTTCACGTGGACAGCTGTATGTTGTCTGTTCACGCGTCGATAAACCTTCTAATTCATTTGTGTACGCACCAGACGGTAAAGAACAAAAAAAATATTTTCTAATTAAAATTACTCCAAAAATATAATTAAAACACGCACATTTTTTCTTTGAATGGCATTGCAACGCCTGCCAGAGTTCTAGCTAGCATACGTATATGTATATCATATGATTTAGTTTAATATTTTATTTATAATCTATTTATTAAACTAAACTTCGAAAATTGAAAGGATCGCACCGAGTTTTTTCGCTAGAGGGCTCTGAATATGCACTAATCTGCACAGCTCAAAATTCGATTCCTCAGCGAGGAGTCTACTGACGCATATTGACGCAACCGCCAAACGAACAAAATTCGCCGAAAAAGAGATCTACAGTTAAGCAATAAGCTGACAGAACCACCAACTCTGTCGCTGTCGCCCAGTGGAAGGCGGTGTCATGAGAAGCGGGCGCTGTGGCAAAGAGAGAACAACTCGATACACCTACAAGGGAAGTGGCTGCCTTTGACTTCAGTGACTTTTGTTGTCACTGCATGCGCACCAACGAACTGCTTGTGCCCTTACATACTGCAAGTGCACTAACATACGGCATGTGCATCAAAATACTGCATGCGCACCAAAATACTGCATGCGCACCAAAATACTGCATGTGCACCAACAAATTACATGTGCACCAACATATTGCATGTGCACCAACATACTGCATGTGCACCAACATACTGCATATGCATCAACATACGATTTATGTTGTATGGCAGACGAACATTTGTAATGTAAAATTATTTATCTTCCAAGGCGCCCATATGCAATGCTTTTTCCTATTTTGGAAGATCGTTGATGGCGCCCTATGCACATGGCACCCGGGCAACCACCCGATCCACTGGTACCTCGCGCCTACCCTGGTTGTTACCAACGATTAACTGTGGAACGTTACATCTAATCATTACTTGGACCGTAACGCTGAAAGATACGCATGACCGACCTGAAGCTCCAAGGCGTAACAAATTAGTAAAAAAAAAATGAAAAAAAAGTACTGGACCTTCTAAAGTCCACGACTTCTTTGCTACGTCAGCCGGTCCATGTGCACGTTAGAGGCTATCGACCAGTCAACACCTTTGGTCAAGTTGGCATAATGGGTCGTTACCTTCTAATACCACACAACTTCAGATGTCGTGTTTGCCTTTCACGGTGGCCGGGTGTTGTCTCCCCTCACGGTGGCCGTCTGTTGTCTCCTCTAATGGTGGCCGTGTCTTGTCTCCCCGGAATATTGCCGTGTGTTTTCTCACCTAACGGTGGCCGTGTGTTGTCTCTTTTAACGGTGGTTGTGTGTTCTCTCCCCCAACGTTGGCCGTGTGTTGTCTCCCCTAACGGTGCCGAGTGTTGTCTCCCCTAATGGTGGCCGTGTGTTGTCTCCCCTAACGGTGACCGAGTGTTGTCTCCCCTAACGGTGACCGAGTGTATTCTCCCCTAACGGTGACCGAGTGTTGTCTCCCCTAACGGTGTTCGAGTGTTGTCTCCCCTAACGGTGACCGACTGTTGTCTCCCCTAACGATGATCGAGTGTTCTCTCCCCTAACGGTGGCCGAGTGTTGTCTACCCTATCGGTTACCGAGTGTTGTCTCCCCTAACGGTGGCCGTATGTTGTCTCCCCTATCGATGACAAAGTAATGTCTCTGCACACGTCAAACAATTGCACGCCAAACATGGTGCGTAATTCCGCACTGTGCAACGCACTGCACACCAGACATAGTGCGTAATGTCACGCATTGTAACCAGGTTCACACGCGCGTCTACGTTGTGTTGCGATACACCTTGCGGCACAACAAACTCTACTCACTTTCCTCCAGTGAGCTTCTTGAACTGGTCATACACCTCATCAATATTGGGTCTCATCTCTGGCATCTCAGACCAGCACTGCTTCATGATCTGGATGAACTGGGGCGGAGCAGCCTGGGGGGTCACGGACGGTCTGATCAGTGGCGGAGGTTTCTTTAACTTCTTGATAACTTCTGGAATATAAATCAAACAGAGAAATATAAATAACATAAACATCTAAATTGAATAAAGACCAGCAATTCATACTCTTTAATCCACGCCCCCTTACACACTATTAAAAAAAACAGGAATATAGAAACAAAGTGTTTTTTGCAATAAAACAACATCATCACGAAGTATTTGATTCCGACTCTTTTCAATGACGACCTACTTAATTGTTTTTTTTCCCAGGCTATATGATGTTTCGCTCTACATTTCCTTGAACATGGACAGTGAGAAGGTGTGACGTCATTGATTTTTTGGTGTCCTACTCTGAGACAACAGAAGATTCATCGCAGAACGTCTCATCATTGATTTAAAGTTTCGTCTTAGTGAACCACGGAGCAGGCCTCCCTTCTTTAAAATCTAGCAATAATTCACGAGGGAAAATTGAAATATTACAGGGCAAGCTGGCAGGGAAGGGGGGGGGGTGGGGGTTGGGGAGGGGAGGGAAGGAGGGTGGAAGGGTTACGTCTAGATTTCGATGAAGGCAATTGTGTGCCACCAAAGAGAGGGATGGATACAATGGGGAGCTTGGGGGGGGGGGTAGGGGAGACTCCGGTTATTATTTCGTCAGCTAGGGATATTGGCTGGAAAACAGAATTATGGGTCTGCCCAGAAATTGGTGGACTCCTTTTTAACTCGTGTGGGATTTGGTAGGGAAATTTCCTGATCCGTGGTATCGATATTTTTGGTGGTATTCGGTTCTACTATTTTTATGAACACATAACATATTCTATTCGAGCTTTTGTCATCACAGATAAAAAAACAGAACATAGTAGACAGAAGAAAGTAAAAAAATAGAACATAGTAGACAGAAGAAACTAAAAAAATAGAACATAGTAGACAGAAGAAACTAAAAAAATAGAACATAGTAGACAGAAGAAACTAAAAAAATAGAACATAGTAGACAGAAGAAACTAAAAAAATAGAACATAGTAGACAGAAGAAACTAAAAAAATAGAACATAGTAGACAGAAGAAACTAAAAAAATAGAACATAGTAGACAGAAGAAACTAAAAAAATAGAACATAGTAGACAGAAGAAACTAAAAAAATAGAACATAGTAGACAGAAGAAACTAAAAAAATAGAACATAGTAGACAGAAGAAACTAAAAAAATAGAACATAGTAGACAGAAGAAACTAAAAAAATAGAACATAGTAGACAGAAGAAACTAAAAAAATAGAACATAGTAGACAGAAGAAACTAAAAAAATAGAACATAGTAGACAGAAGAAACTAAAAAAATAGAACATAGTAGACAGAAGAAACTAAAAAAATAGAACATAGAAGACAGAAGAAAGTAAAAAAATAGAACATAGTAGACAGAAGAAAGTAAAAAAATAGAACATAGTAGACAGAAGAAACTAAAAAAATAGAACATAGTAAACAGAAGAAAGTAAAAAAATAGAACATAGTAGACAGAAGAATTTAAAAAAATAAAACATGGTAGACAGAAGAAACTAAAAAAATAGAACATAGTAGACAGAAGAAAGTAAAAAAATAGAACATAGTAGACCGAAGAAACTAAAAAAATAGAACATAGTAGACAGAAGAAACTAAAAAAATAGAACATAGAAGACAGAAGAAAGTAAAAAAATAGAACATAGTAGACAGAAGAAAGTAAAAAAATAGAACATAGTAGACAGAAGAATTTCAAAAAATAGAACACAGAAGACAGAAGAAAGTAAAAAAAATAGAACATAGAAGACAGAAGAAAGTAAAAAAATAGAACATGGTAGACAGAAGAAAGTAAAAAAATAGAACATAGTAGACAGAAGAAACTAAAAAAATAGAACATAGTAGACAGAAGAAACTAAAAAAATAGAACATAGTAGACAGAAGAAAGTAAAAAAATAGAACATAGTAGACAGAAGAAACTAAAAAAATAGAACATAGTAGACAGAAGAAACTAAAAAAATAGAACATAGTAGACAGAAGAAAGTAAAAAAATAGAACATAGAAGACAGAAGAAACTAAAAAAATAGAACATGGTAGTCAGAAGAAAGTAAAAAAATAGAACATGGTAGACAGAAGAAACTAAAAAAGTAGAACATAGTAGACAGAAGAAAGTAAAAAAATAGAACATAGTAGACAGAAGAAACTAAAAAAGTAGAACATAGTAGACAGAAGAAAGTAAAAAAAATAGAACATAGTAGGCAGAAGAAACTAAAAATGTAGAACATAGTAGACAGAAGAAACTTAGAACATAGAAGACAGAAGAAAGTAAAAAAATAGAACATAGTAGACAGAAGAAACTAAAAAAATAGAACATGGTAGACAGAAGAAACTAAAAATGTAGAACATAGTAGACAGAAGAAAGTAAAAAATAGAACATGGTAGACAGAAGAAACTAAAAATGTAGAACATAGTAGACAGAAGAAAGTAAAAAAATAGAACATAGAAGACAGAAGAAAGTAAAAAAATAGAACATGGTAGACAGAAGAAACTAAAAATGTAGAACATAGTAGACAGAAGAAACTAAAAAAATAGAACATAGAAGACAGAAGAAAGTAAAAAAATAGAACATGGTAGACAGAAGAAACTAAAAATGTAGAACATAGTAGACAGAAGAAACTAAAAAAATAGAACATAGTAGACAGAAGAAAGTAAAAAAATAGAACATAGTAGACAGAAGAAACTAAAAAAATAGAACATAGTAGACAGAAGAAACTAAAAAAATAGAACATAGTAGACAGAAGAAAGTAAAAAAATAGAACATAGTAGACAGAAGAAACTAAAAAAATAGAACATGGTAGACAGAAGAAAGTAAAAAAATAGAACATGGTAGACAGAAGAAACTAAAAAAGTAGAACATAGTAGACAGAAGAAAGTAAAAAAATAGAACATAGTAGACAGAAGAAAGTAAAAAAATAGAACATAGAAGACAGAAGAAACTAAAAATGTAGAACATAGTAGACAGAAGAAAGTAAAAAAATAGAACATAGTAGACAGAAGAAACTAAAAAAATAGAACATAGAAGACAGAAGAAACTAAAAATGTAGAACATAGTAGACAGAAGAAAGTAAAAAAATAGAACATAGAAGACAGAAGAAAGTAAAAAAATAGAACATGGTAGACAGAAGAAAGTAAAAAAATAGAACATAGTAGACAGAAGAAACTAAAAAAATAGAACATAGAAGACAGAAGAAAGTAAAAAAATAGAACATAGTAGACAGAAGAAACTAAAAAAATAGAACATGGTAGACAGAAGAAACTAAAAATGTAGAACATTGTAGACAGAAGAAAGTAAAAAAGTAGAACATAGTAGACAGAAGAAACTAAAAAAATAGAACATGGTAGACAGAAGAAACTAAAAATGTAGAAGCTAGTAGACAGAAGAAAGTAAAAAAATAGAACATGGTAGACAGAAGAAACTAAAAATGTAGAACATAGTAGACAGAAGAAACTAAAAAAATAGAACATAGTAGACAGAAGAAAGTAAAAAATAGAACATAGTAGACAGAAGAAACTAAAAAAATAGAACATAGTAGACAGAAGAAACTAAAAAAATAGAACATAGTAGACAGAAGAAAGTAAAAAAATAGAACATAGTAGACAGAAGAAACTAAAAAAATAGAACATGGTAGACAGAAGAAAGTAAAAAAATAGAACATGGTAGACAGAAGAAACTAAAAAAGTAGAACATAGTAGACAGAAGAAAGTAAAAAAATAGAACATAGTAGACAGAAGAAAGTAAAAAAATAGAACATAGAAGACAGAAGAAACTAAAAATGTAGAACATAGTAGACAGAAGAAAGTAAAAAAATAGAACATAGTAGACAGAAGAAACTAAAAAAATAGAACATAGAAGACAGAAGAAACTAAAAATGTAGAACATAGTAGACAGAAGAAAGTAAAAAAATAGAACATAGAAGACAGAAGAAAGTAAAAAAATAGAACATGGTAGACAGAAGAAAGTAAAAAAATAGAACATAGTAGACAGAAGAAACTAAAAAAATAGAACATGGTAGACAGAAGAAACTAAAAATGTAGAACATAGTAGACAGAAGAAAGTAAAAAAATAGAACATAGAAGACAGAAGAAAGTAAAAAAATAGAACATGGTAGACAGAAGAAACTAAAAATGTAGAACATAGTAGACAGAAGAAACTAAAAAAATAGAACATAGTAGGCAGAAGAAACTAAAAATGTAGAACATAGTAGACAGAAGAAACTAAAAAAGTAGAACATAGTAGACAGAAGAAAGTAAAAAAAATAGAACATGGTAGACAGAAGAAACTAAAAATGTAGAACATAGTAGACAGAAGAAAGTAAAAAAATAGAACATAGTAGACAGAAGAAACTAAAAAAAATAGAACATAGTAGACAGAAGAAAGTAAAAAAAATAGAACATAGTAGACAGAAGAAAGTAAAAAAATAGAACATAGTAGACAGAAGAAACTAAAAAAATAGAACATAGTAGACAGAAGAAAGTAAAAAAGTAGAACATAGTAGACAGAAGAAAGTAAAAAAATAGAACATAGTAGACAGAAGAAAGTAAAAAAATAGAACATAGTAGACAGAAGAAACTAAAAAAATAGAACATAGTAGACAGAAGAAAGTAAAAAAGTAGAACATAGTAGACAGAAGAAACTAAAAAAGTAGAACATAGTAGACAGAAGAAAGTAAAAAAAATAGAACATAGTAGACAGAAGAAACTAAAAAAATAGAACATAGTAGACAGAAGAAAGTAAAAAAAATAGAACATAGTAGACAGAAGAAAGTAAAAAAGTAGAACATAGTAGACAGAAGAAAGTAAAAAAGTAGAACATAGTAGTAGTAGACAGAAGAAAGTAAAAAAAATAGAACATAGTAGACAGAAGAAACTAAAAAAGTAGAACATAGTAGACAGAAGAAAGTAAAAAAAATAGAACATAGTAGACAGAAGAAAGTAAAAAAATAGAACATAGTAGACAGAAGAAAGTAAAAAAGTAGAACATAGTAGACAGAAGAAAGTAAAAAAAAATAGAACATAGTAGACAGAAGAAAGTAAAAAAATAGAACATAGTAGACAGAAGAAAGTAAAAAAAATAGAACATAGTAGACAGTTTCTAAACATTAAATTGGTCAAATTAATTATAAATTTAGTATCAGTACCATTTGAGTCTGAAGTAATGGCTAGTTTTACAGTTAAAATGTAGATACATAAATAAATATTACAATAATTTAAAAGCATACACTTAGTTCCTTGTTGTGCTTGTCATTTTTTTAAGGTAAGTTAAACAATATAGAAAGAATCCAGGGTGTTTATTATAGTTAAGTCAAAACCGTTCTTAGGCATAGGCAAACTAGGCGACCACCTAGGGCCACCCTGGTAAGGGGGCCTGGCCGGGGGCCTTTTTTTTAGCCTACAACTTGCAAGTCCATATATTTCAGAAGTACACATTTTCTCTAGTGGAGGAATTATCAATATGGTTAGTAGTTACACGCGAGCAGAGAGGAAACGGCCACAAAGGTAGAATGGAGGTGCCGAAGTGGTTGGTGGAGATTTCTCGGCAGCTCTGGGGGAACTCCGCCCCCGGACCCACCTTCCGGGGCCCCCTACCAACGTTCCATGGCTAGGGCCCCGAAAATCCTAAGAACAGCTCTGGTTGAGTGCGGGGTAAATTGAGATTAAGTCTAGTTTAACACAGTCACACAAAATTAGCGGGGTAAAGTGAGATTTAGTCTAGTTTAACACACTCACACAAACTTGATTGGGGTAAATTGAGATTTATTCTAGTTTAACACAGTCACACAAACTTGATTGGGGTAAAGTGAGATTTAGTCTAGTTTAACACAGTCACACAAAATTAGCGGGGTAAAGTGAGATTTAGTCTAGTTTAACACACTCACACAAACTTGATTGGGGTAAATTGAGATTTAGTCTAGTTTAACACAGTCACACAAACTTGATTGGGGTAAATTGAGATTTAGTCTAGTTTAACACACTCACACAAACTTGATTGGGGTAAATTGAGATTTAGTCTAGTTTAACACACTCACACAAACTTGATTGGGGTAAATTGAGATTTAGTCTAGTTTAACACACTCACACAAACTTGATTGGGGTAAATTGAGATTTAGTCTAGTTTAACACAGTCACACAAACTTGATGGGGTAAAGTGAGATTTAGTCTAGTTTAACACACTCACACAAACCTAAAGTTACTTTATTGAAGGAATAAAATATATGTGTTATTTATGTCAATTTATTTTTTTGCTTTTATTCCCCATCACCATACGTCTAACCACCAATATTTCATACGTCTAACCACCAATATTTCATACGTCTCACCACCACTAATTCACACGTCTCAACACCAATAATTTATACGTCTCATCACCATTACTTCATACGTCCCACCATCAATACTTCAAAAGTCTCACCAACAATACTTCATACGTTTTACCACCAATACTTATGTCTCACCACCATTACTTCATACGTCTCAACACCAATATTTCATACATCTCACCACCAATAATTTATACGTCCCATCACTAATACTTCATAAATCTCATCACTAATACTTCATAAATCTTCCTCAGCCACCGACGTCAAGCAGTAGTGGTGGGCGGTTCAAGCTCCTCCTTTGTCAATGTGAAGTCAGGGGTCCCCCAGGGATCAGTCCTGGGCCCCTGTTTGTTCCTAGCATACATTAATGACCTACCCGAGAAACTGACATCACAGGCAAGACTGTTTGCAGATGACACAGCAGTGTATAGGACGATCGCCAACAGATCTGACCAGGACCAGCTACAACAGGATCTCAATCTGTTAGCTGAGTGGGAGATGAGCTGGGACATGGAATTTCACCCTGCCAAGTGCCAGACACTATCAATCTCTAGAAGTTGTACTCCTCTACACTGCCAATACGAACTGCACGGCCATATTCTTGAGCAAGTTTCCTCCGTAAAGTACCTGGGTGTTACCATTCAAAGAGAGGTCCGCTGGGACATGGAATCAGGGACTGGAACAATCTTTCAAAAGGAACAGTTGAGGCGACAACACTAGACACATTTGTGTCTATTGCCTCAAGCCTTCAAACCCCTAGTGCATAAAGAAGAAGAAGAAATCTCATCACCAATACTTCATAAATCTTCTTCTTCTTCTATATCTCAAGGGCCTACGATCAATTTATTGATCATTTTGGCTCCTATGCATGTAGATGGGATTTGCAATGTTTCTGTTCCTGGTGTTGATGAGGAAATTTCACTGATTTCCAGTGCCACTTTGTGAGGGAATCATGCACTAGGGGTTTGAAGGCTTGAGGCAATAGACACATGGTGTCTAGTGTTGTCGCCTCAACCGTTTCTTTTGAAAGATTGTTCCAGTCCCTGATTGTCTTGGGCAGGAATGAGCAGCTCCTATACAGGCTTCTTGCTGGTAAGAGCCTGACTTGCCTGTCATGGCCTCGTCGCTGTCTGTGAGGGAGAGGAACGAGTTTCTGTTTAATACTGGAACAGTGGACCAGCCCAATATTTATCTTGTACATCATGGAGAGCCTGGATTGTCGTCGTCGTTTCTCCAATGGTGACCAGCCTAGTGTTTCTAGCATGCTGCCAACACTAGAGGTATTCCTGTAGCGGTTTAGTACAAAGTGTGCTGCTCGTCGCTGGACCGCCTCCAACCTGTCAATGCTCTTTTGTGTAAATGAGTCCCCAGACAGAAGATGCATAATCTAAAATCGGACCGACAAAGGCTTTATATGCTCTTTTTTTCACACAGGAGTTGCCAATCTTTAGATTTCGCCTTAAGAACCCTAGGGTCTTGTTTGCTTGGTTACATACATTGTTAATATCTCATCACCAATACTTCATAAATCTCACCACCAATACTTCATAAATCTCATCACCAATACTTCATAAATCTCATCACCAATACTTCATAAATCTCACCACCAATACTTCATAAATCTCATCACCAATACTTCATAAATCTCATCACCAATACTTCATAAATCTCATCACCAATACTTCATAAATCTCATCACCAATACTTCATAAATCTCATCACCAATACTTCATAAATCTCATCACCAATACTTCATAAATCTCATCACCAATACTTCATAAATCTCATCACCAATACTTGTATTTAGAGTAGTGGTTATGAAGATAAATCTCATCACCAATACTTGATAAATCTCATCACCAATACTTCATAAATCTCATCACCAATACTTCATAAATCTCATCACCAATACTTGATAAATCTCATCACCAATACTTCATAAATCTCATCACCAATACTTCATAAATCTCATCACCAATACTTGATAAATCTCATCACCAATACTTCATAAATCTCATCACCAATACTTCATAAATCTCATCACCAATACTTCATAAATCTCATCACCCATACATCATATATTTCGTAAAGATTCTTGAGGACTTTCATCTGTATCTCTTATTTCAATATTCACATTTCTTTTCTTTTTTTTTTCTCTTAATTACGACCTGGTCATTTCTCTGAATGACGGTATTGTCATTTCTGTTAGCGACCTCATAGTTATTTCTTTAAGTGATGGCATGTGCATTTCTCTGAGTGATGGCATGGGCATTTCTCTAAGTGAAGGCATTGACATTTCTGTAAAGAACGGCATGGGCATATCTCTGAGGGATGGCACGGATTGGTCTCTTTATTTAAGTTCAAATTGTTCCAGTTTCGTAACGTTATGTCACCTTATATTACCTAAACAGAGGTAAAAAATACAATGGACAACGTCCTCTCAAGCAAGCGGTGATATCGATGCCCAGATTCCAGCCTCGATACCGAAGACTCGAAACCGCCCATTTGTACGGATATTGACTGCGTGTCGAGGGAGAGAGAGGACGGTCATCAAGCATGATGAGAAGGCCGAAGATCTTTTTTTGTCTGCCTGATTTCCCATGTCATGTTTTGTTTCCGTGGGTCGAACTTTCGTAACGACAAAATCGGTCTGTATTCTGACACGCTTTTCAACACTGTCTTATTCAATTTACTTGTGTTTCTACTCATAAAGATTGGATTCCGTCAACTATTTCTCAGCACCTTTACTTTTATGTTGCTGCAGCATTGTAATTTTATGTCGTTTGTTTACCGTTAAGCGTAATCAACAAGACAACTTGCCGGTGAGATACGAAACGTTTGAGATGGACCATCCCGTCACATAGCTTAGAAACCGAATTACACTAGTATCGAATACGAACTGCTAGTTGGGGGGGGGGGGGGTGGGGGGTTGGGCGTGCTTTTTTTAAAATAAACGTTAGAATTAATGGCTAGTTTAAAGGGCTGTGAACACGGGGCTTTTTAAAAGGAAAAAAATCGACACTGCCAGTTAGTTAATAGTTAGTTCGGGAAAAAGCAGCCTTTAGCAGTAGCACGAGACGGATAGATATGGCTAAAATGTTTCAGTTACTGCAGGGATCTCAAACTCAAATCATCCGGGGGGCTGAAGGAGGTAGAGTCTGATTGAGACTGGGCCGCATCTAGTATTCCACAAAAAAGCGATTACAAATTCAATAAAGTACAACTGTTACAATGTGCTCGAAATGTATTAATAACAAAAACAAACAAAAACATTTAGGATTCGGCAGCGCTTCTTCTTACAGAAGTGAGCAACATTTGGATTGAATCAATAAAGCAACTGAGACACTAAAGACAGCTTGAAAATGCCCCTCAGTAAGTTTGGACCTGAAATTTGACTTGCTAAAGTTCATAGAGGAAAGGAGGTTTTCAAAAAGATGTGTACTCCCAAAAAGTCATATGATCCGCTTTGACAACCTGGCAATCTCAGGGAAGGCAATGCTCTCATCAATTGTTCATGCTTGTCTGTTTTCCATTCACCTCCATGAATTTCGAATTGCTCCAAAGCTCAATCAGTTCAATTTTAAACCGCCAAAAAAAAAAGGAAGATCATTGCCTCGGTGGTTTTTACCAACCTGTTTGCCTAACGCCCCACTGCACCCCC
>CAXITT010000015.1:2251795-2333667 GCA_964033795.1 Lymnaea stagnalis | reverse complement strand
CCCCCCCCCCCCCCCCTCTTCCCGCACCCGCCCACTGACGAAACTTTAAAAAAAAAATCCTCAATTTCCTTCCTATCTCAAACCTAACATATTTCCATAACGGTCAAGTTGCTTCCTCTCCCGTAGAGTTTACGCCCCTAGAGAGGCGTACGCCTTTCTTTGAGGACCGCTGCATTGAGGATAAGTAAAACCTTTGCCTGCATATTTTTTTCTTCTTTGGAATTACTAAAACGAAACTGGAGGAGATGGCACTCCTCATCCACATGCAATGCGAGGGGTGGGGGGTTGGGGGAGACGTGCCGGTGAATCAAATCGATTGAATGCTATCATACATGCTTTAATAAATTTCCAATAAGTCAACCTGATTTTTCTTTCAATTATATAAAAAATAAAAGAATTTAAAAAAAATCCATTTTCACTTTACATTTCATATCGATAACAGCTTGGCAAATCGAAACAGAATTTGTTTAAAAAAAAAAAAAAAGAAAGATTTAAAAAGAATAATTGTGCACCATTTTAAGTACTGAAATAAGTTCGTGCAAGTCTGTTTTAAGATCACAAAATAACACAGTATCGATTGAATCCAAGCAAACCAGGCCTGCCATTTGGAGCATGCCCCCCCCCCCATTGGAGCAGGCCACACCTTGGAGCAGGCCACTCTTTGTGCACCATTTTAAGTACTGAAATAAGTTCGTGCAAGTCTGTTTTAAGATCACAAAATAACACAGTATCGATTGAATCCAAGCAAACCAGGCCTGCCATTTGGAGCATGCCCCCCCCCACCCATTGGAGCAGGCCACACCTTGGAGCAGGCCACTCTTTGGAGCAGGCCACACCTTGGAGCAGGCCACTCTTTGGAGCAGGCCACACCTTGAAGCAAGGGATCTCTTGGAACATGCCGCCCAATTGGATCAGGCCACCCCTGGGGCAGGCACCCCGTTGGGGCAGGTCACACCACCAATATATGATGTGTTGCACCACCAATCTATGATGTGTCGCACCGCCAATCTATGATGTGATGTACCAACAATCTGTGATGTAGTGTACCACCAATCTGTGTTGTGATGTACAACTAATCTATGATGTGATGTACCACCAATTTATGATGTGATGTACCACCATTCTATGATGTGATGTACCACCAATCTATGATGTGATGTATCATCAATCTATGATGTGATGTACCACCAATCTATGATGTGATGTACCAACAATCTATGATGTGATGTACCACCAATCTATGATGTGATGTACCACCAATCTATGATGTGATAAACCACCAATCTATGATGTGATGTACCACCAATCTATGATGTGATGTATCATCAATCTATGATGTGATGTACCACCAATATATGATGTGATAAACCACCAATCTATGATGTGATGTATCATCAATCTATGATGTGATGTATCATCAATCTATGATGTGATGTACCACCAATCTATGATGTGATGTACCACCAATCTATGATGTGATGTACCACCAATCTATAATGTGATGTACCACCAATGTATGATGTTATGTACCATCAATCTATGATGTGTTGCACCACCAATCTATGATGTGTCGCACCACACTCTATGATGGGATGTACCACCTCTCTATGATGTGATGTACCACCAAGCTATGATGTTATGTACCATCAATCTATGATGTGATGTACCACACATCTATGATGTGATGTATCACCAATCGATGATGTGATGTACCACCAATCTATGAAGTGACGTACCACCAATCTATGATATGATGCACCACCAATCTATGATATGTTGTACAACCAATCTTTGATGTGATGTACCACCAATCTATGATGTGTCGCACCATCAAAATATGATGTGTTGCACCATTAATGTATGATGTGATGCACCACCTATCTGTGATGTGATGCATAACCCAGTTTGATGTGATGTACCACCGATCTATGATGTGATATACCACCAATCTATGATGTGATTTACCACCAATCTATGATGTGATGCACTTCTAAACTATGATGTGGTGCACCACCAAACTATGATGTGATGCACCACAATTATATGATGTTTGCACCACCAAACTATGATGTAATGCACCACCAAAGTATAATGCAATGCACCATTAATCTACGATGTGATGCACCACTAATCTATGATGTTCTGCACCATTAATCTATGATGTGATGCACCACTAATCCATAATGTGATGCACCACCAAACTATGATGTGTTGCACCACCAAACTATGCTGTGATGCACCACTAAAGTATGATGCAATGCACCACTAATATATGATGTGATGCACCACTAATCTATGATGTGATGCACCACTAATCTATGATGTGATGCACCACTAATCCATAATGTGATGCACCAATAATCCATAATGTGATGCACCACCAAAGTATGATGCAATGCACCACTAATATATGATGTGATGCACCACTAATCTATGATGCAATGCACCACTAATATATGATGTGATGCACCACTAATCTATGATGTGATGCAGCGCTAATCCATAATGTGATGCACCAGCAATCTATGATGTGATGCACCAATAGTCTATGATGTGATGCAATACTTACGCGAGTGAAAAATCGTTGTCTTGAATGTTGAGAATAAGAGGAACGTTGTTGCGCTGTGGAATTTCCAATCTCGTAAACCTTGATGACTCCCCTCAACCCTTGGAGCCCCGCCCCTTGGCCCCCTTTGAACAGCTCAATCTCTGTTGACCTTTAGTGACGTACCGATATATTTGTGATCCAATATGTTCTTTTCATAAATCAAACCCAAGCCGTTGATTTAACTTTCCTTAGGACACTGTCCTTCTTGCTAGAATTAAACTGTCCATGTGAGGTAGTGGGAAATTTAAGTAAAGATTTAACACTCAGAATTACATACATTTTTTTTGGAAAACACTCAAAAAATTAATAAAATCATTTAAATTTATGACATCCCTAGATCAGATCTTCGTAATATTTGTTTTATATTTTCAAAAAATATGAACAGATTTTGATCTGGTCTGCAAAGTACGTGGAAAAAAAATGGTTCAAAGGGGTCAACTCCAGACATCGGTTCAAAGCTTTCACTCTTCTTGACTAAGGTTAATACAAATAAAAATTCCTTATTGTAGGAATAGAAAAATGGTTTGTATAAATACCTGAAATGTATGCATATTTCGGTACACTGAAATAGTTCAAATCTTTAAACTGCTTAAAAGACAAAGAATTTGACAATGAAACATCGTATTGCTACTGGTTAAATCTGATTTTAAAAAAACAACAACATTCGATTATATTTTTAATGTCAAATAACAAACACAAATTCCTGCTTCTTTGTATTGATAGGAAGTCGTTTTTTTGAAACAAAATCTCGAGTATTTGCGAGGGCTGTGTGGCCGAACCGAGGCAGGTTGACAGGTTGAAGAGCTGACCAGGAGGATGAATGCTTCTTTAAACGTTTGATTTCCGGTGGCCTAACTTCCGGTCCCTGAACACTTTGTCAGACCGACTTCCGGCAAGGAAATGACTCCCCCAAAGTTCAATCCGTGAAAAAAGGTGTGAGTGCATCATGGTGCCAGGGTGTGAGGGAGGATAAGTGTGGTTGCATCATGGCCTCACATGGCCTGGGTGTGTGAGAGAGGATAAGTGTGGTTGCATCATGGCTTCACATGGCCTGGGTGTGTGAGGGAGGATGAGTGTGGTTGCATCAAGGCCTGACATGGCGTGAGGTGAGAGATGGTATTTGTAGGGTAGGTCGTGGCCAGACACAGCCTGAGGTGAATCATATTAAGTGTGTGTTTGGGGAGGGGATCATGTATTGTCTGGAAGTAGGAATCGCCACCTCCCTGACTCCCCCCCCCCCCCCACCAAACAACATCCAGTGTCGGGCGAGAAAATGATAGAAGTGCTGCTTTCTCCGGGGCCAGCGTGCAATGCCGCCTGGTCGGATGCCTGTTGTTGTATGGCCTGTTGAAGTAAAAGGTAGTAGGGCAGTGTTCCGTTCGCATTTGGGTCACCACACCAGTCTCAGGTATCGACAACCAGTCAGTTCTGCTAGGATGTGGCATGTTAGCGTATGCACTTCTAACTCTTCTTACTATAAATTAGCCAGTACTAACTTAGATGAAAGGAAAAGCGATGAACAACTCAGTAAATGTAACATAAATAATCCTTTAAAAAAACACTCGACTTTTTCTCCCTTATTTTTATCTCCATTGTTATGTTTAAAAAAAGTGTGTTTAAAAAAAAAAAATATGAGCGATTGTTGTTCTTCTTCGTTGATTTCCGGTTTATTTCGACGTGTTCCTTGATTGTTTTGATTTGCTACTTGAGAATGTTACAAGAGAGAAAATGACTAGAAATTGAGTCGTCAAGTGGCGGTGGCTTTTAGACACTAGCCGATTAGGTTAAACACTTGTAGCTCGGAGTTAATTAATAAACATAGTAATGCACGGCTTGATGGATTCCACTTCATTTTTCAATAAACAAATATTCCGTGAAATTGTAAATTCAATTTTATTTTAGTATATATACCATAATAGTGTATATATTGTAAATGTATATACTTAAAACAATGAACATGTGTCTTCCATGAATCTGAAAGATTTGAACATTGAAAGCTGATTAGAATCGATGAATAATTATTAGTTTTAAGGTTCTACTTTTAATATACTTTTTATGCTCACATTATATGATTGATACAAGCCCCCGATCAAATTTCGGACATTTTTAGAACAAATGGATAACAAAGTAAGCTGTCACTTTGCACTCAACTCTTATTGCATATTATTTTTTAGACATTTGATCTTTCAAATATTTAAGGTCTTAGAACGATCCATCCATGCAATTTTTAAAAATATTTAATCCATTTCATTTGTGGAAGATATTTCTTTAAAAAAAAAAAAAAAAAAAAAAAAAAAAAAAAAAAAAAAATAATAAAAAAAAAAAAAAAAAAAAAAAAAAAAAAAAAAAGAATAATAATTGGCGACAACTCAAAAAGAAAGTTTAGTTGAACAGGATCTTCTGTCACCAGGATGCTGTTACCGGTGAGAGAATCCTTGTGACGGAATCGTAGAGACAGAATCCCTGAGACAGATCTGGTGACAGAACCTTTGTGACAGAATCCTGGAGACACAATTCTGGTGATAGAATCCTGGTGACAGAATCCTGTTAACGGAATCATGGTGATGGATTCCTAGTGATAGAATCCTTGACAAAGAATCCTTGTAACAGAATCCTTGACACGGAATGCTGGTAACAAAATCCCTGAGAATCCTGGTGACAGAATTCTTAATAGATAACCATGGTGACAGAATCCTTGAGATAAAATTCTGGTGACGGAATCCTTGAGACAAAATTCTGGTGACAGAATCCTTGAGAAAGAATTCTGCTGACAGAATCCTTGAAATAGTATCCATGACACATCTTCCTTGATTCAGAATCCTTGAGACAGTATCATTAAGACATAGTCCTTGAGACAGAATCCTTGAGATAGTATCATTAAGACACAGTCCTTGAGACATAATCCTTGAGATGGTATCCTGAGACATAGTCCTTGAGACAGAATCCTTGAGATGGTATCCTTGAGAAATAGTCCTTGAGATGGTATCCTGAGACATAGTCCTTGAGACAGAATCCTTGAGATGGTATCCTGAGACATAGTCCTTGAGACAGAATCCTTGAGATGGTATCCTTGAGAAATAGTCCTTGAGATGGTATCCTGAGACATAGTCCTTTAGACAGAATCCTTGAGATAGGAACGACCTGAGCTTTAATGCGTTTCAAACTAGAGTTCTAGAGGTTCTCACATTATATCATCACTACTCACACTAGAGAACTAGAGTGTCTAACATTATTTCCTCACTAGCTGGGACATCTCAATCGCGTCTCGCGTGTAAAAGACTGGAATACATAATAATTGTTCCAGATGGACGGACTTTGAGGGTTCTTTTGCCCTCATCGCCCATCTACCATGTCACTTTTTTCAATTTCATAAAGCTCAGGATCTGTGTCCTTATCTGGAATTTCAGCACAAACTATTTTATTGATCATTTGAACAGTTCTGGCTTTATCATCATTACCAGGTTTTAAGATGATATGGAAATGTGGTAGACGTCGTTTTTTGAAAACAAAATGACCTATACGTGTGTTCTTTTGTGTGCCTTTGGTGCGTACGCGAGTGCGCGAATGAAAGGGGGAGCAGCAAATGAGAGCGCATCAGGTGCGCAATTAAGAATTAGATGGAACAGATATGCTCGCAAATTATTATTATAGATACACGACACCGTTGTAAATTGCATGGTTTGTAACCGAATATTTGACAACTAGCGCTGAAGAAGATTTATTTTATTTCTTCAAATGCATATTTCTTACCTCCGAAAAGAAGAATAATGTTCATGGTGACAGACAATAAAAAGGTTCAAATAATTTAAATATAATGTATCGAGTAAATGGATCTAAAAGCTAGTTTTCTTTGGTCAGATGTACACGGCTGTAACCCCATATTATGATTCCCTGTATTGGAAGGTATATAAAAGGCGTCGTGTAGGTTACCATGGCTACGTAACATATAATCCAAAGTAAGACTATTCTAGAGAAGACACGTGAAGTGGTCCCAAGACATGGGACATCACTTTAGAAATCTCAGGAGGAAAACGTGAGCAATAGAGAAAACAAGATCGAAGAGGGAAAAAAAAATGGATCTTAGAGTTTGTGTTTGAGTGTAGCTGGGGAGTTGGGTGACTTATATCTAAATATGTAAGAAATAGTCCTGTGGTGCGTTCGAAAGAGGAAGAGTGTGAGAGAGAGAGAGAGAGAAATACAGAGAGACATACAGACAGAAATACCCAGTCATAAGAAGATAGACACACACAGATAGACAAAGAGAGAAAGAACGAATGAGAATGGGGAAAAAAGGGGAAAAGGAAAATGAGAGAGAAAGAAAAAAATGTGTGGGGGGAAGGGAGGTACTAGAAATAAAGAGATAGAGGTATATGGAATGAAAGAAAGACAGAAAAAGATATAAAGAGATAGAGAAATAAAAATTGAGAGAGAAAGAGAGAGAGAGAGAGAGAGAGAGAGAGAGAGAAAGAGAGAGAGAGAGAGAGAGAGAGAGAGAGAGAGAGAATACGTAAAGTACAAAATAAAACAAGAACCAACAAAACTATTTGTAAAAGCACAGTTGGGGGGTGGGGGTTGTCTCCCTTTCCTTCACCAGAAATACGAAAGTAGGTCGCAGACGTATGTGCCAATAAAATTATTGAGATGGAGGACAGCAGACACCAACCCACCTCTACCCACACACCCCCCCACCCCCCCCCATTTAAAAAGGCTGGTTAGCTTGGAATGAAACAAAAAATATGTAAAATCTAAGATATTCTTTCCTGTTATTTTATCCAAATTCCTCAAATACATTATATCTTCCACATTAGCTCTTCTTCTTCTGGCTCTAAAAATTGGTTCTTTCAGACGCAGCTTCTCTAAACCATGACTCCTTTAAACCATGACTCCTACAGATCATGACTCCGATAGATCGTGACTCCTTTATATCATAACTGCTATAGATCATGACTTCAATAGATTGTGACTCCTATAAACTCTGACTCCTATAGATCTTGACTACTAGAGATCATGACTGCTATAGATCGTGACTCCTATAAATCAAGACTCATAAAGACCATGATTCCTATTGATCGTGACTCCTATACATCATGGCTCCTATACATCATGACTCCTATAGATCATGACTCCTATAGACCATGACTCCTATAGACCATGACTCCTATAGACCATGACTCCTATAGATCATGACTCCTAGTGTAAGTAACTCTTCACTCAGACTTTTCGTAAGCTCAACGGTAGTAGATCTAAAATGGCACACACACAGACACTAACAATCACACAGTTGTCTCTCTATTCTTAATATTTTTATTTAAACGATTTGTCCACTTTAAGACTTTAAAATTGTACAGATATTTGAACCTCTCCGGCAAAAATACGTTTATTTTTCCATCATAAATATAGCTCTACCCTTTCTTATACTGTATGTTCACCCAGAGATGATTTTGTTATCGTCGTTTCTCTAGGGATCTCCTAGCCAAGTCGTCCCCAATGTAGCACTTCATAATCGCCACACCAATCGCTGGCTCAATAATATTCGTGCATATAAATAGACTTTTAATGTTACTATGCACTTTGTACCTAGCGGGGGGGGGGGGGGGAGGAAAGGGGGGGGGGTAACCCTGTGCCAAGAGACAAGACTTTCTCAGAAAAACATGCTCGTTGAAGTAGAAACTAACACAACATAATTCATGTACTTTTCTAATAGTATCCACAACTATTTTGGTCGCGTTAGAAATATGACTCGGTTATGCCTTTTTTAAAAAAAATATCCCTTGTTTGGAGTGGTTACCCAGACGTTTATACCGGCTCACTTAAAATCCTGCTATTAATTCGTGTTAACTGAATTTAAAAAACAAATATTTTTTTTTTTTTTTTTAAAATCAGGTTTTTAATTCATAATATAAATTTTGTATTTTTTTTTTTCTAATATTTTGCCCTTAACAAAATTTTCAAAAAAAACAAAAAACAACAACAAAAAACCTAGTATGCAAATATTTGAGAACCACTGATCACAAAAACCAGTGCCAGGGCTTGTTATTCCAAAGTCGAGTCCCTGGTGTAATTTATCCTTCATCAACCAAGCGCTCTTAAACCACAAGGCCACTCCGAGGCCACAATGGGGGCCCATAATTTTCACACAACCGATGGTGCCCGTCTCATTTAATGAATTCATTTGCTGTCCTCGACGGTTTAAAGTCTTGTTGTTTGGGTAATGATGACAGACGGTGACGCCGCGTCGATGTACAGAGGTTCACAAATACACCTTTCATTCATAATTTAGCATCAGTCCCATTTATAAAATAGTGACTATTCCATTCAGGTAACCGTTTCTCAACGTGGGTCATACATCCCCCCCATAGGGGGCAATTTGAAGATTTAAAAAAGGGGGTGGGGCAATTTAGTATTTTCTTTTGGAAAAATAATCAAATTTCGAAAGGAAAGTTTTGTTGTTGACGTGTGTGTATAAGGGAGTGGGATCAATGTTAGGCAGGCCACTATTTAAAGTTAACCACTGTTATTGTGTGTGGGAGGGGATTATTAGGCAGCCCATTATTTAAAGTTAACCACTGTTATTGTATGTGTGGGAGGGGATTATTAGACAGCCCACTATTTAAAGTTAACCACTTTTATTGTGTGTGTGGGAGGGGATTATTTGGCAGGCCACTATTTAAAGTTAACCACTGTTATTGTGTGTGTGGGAGGGGATTATTTGGCAGGCCACTATTTAAAGTTAACCACTTTTATTGTGTGTGTGGGAGGGGATTATTTGGCAGGCCACTATTTAAAGTTAACCACTGTTATTGTGTGTGTCGGAGGGGATTATTAGACAGCCACTATTTAAAGTTAACCACTGTTATTGTGTGTGGGAGTGGATTATTAGGCAGGCCACTATTTAAAGTTAACCACTGTTATTGTGTGTGGCAGGGGATTATTTGGCAGGCCACTATTTAAAGTTAACCACTGTTATTGTGTGTGTGGGAGTGAATTATTAGGCAGGCCACTATTTAAAGTTAACCACTGTTATTGCGCCTCACTTTTTGTGACACAAATTGTGTACGTTTCTCTCCTACAGTGTTAATCACTGGTCTATAATGACTGCGAAATTAACGTTCAGCCATGAAGGCAGCATGAAGATCTAATTTAAAAAAAATAATATTTTTTTTATCACTAAAATGATGCATGGGGGGGGGGGGGGGTTTTATTTTTTTTTTTTAAGGAGGGGGGGGGGGGGGGGGGGGGGGGATTCAATTATTTATGCGTGATCAGGTGAGGGCTTGGGGGTGAAAGAGGTTGGGAACCACGGATTTTAGAACCTCTGTGAATGGAGAAGAAAAGATTGATTCTTAACTTTGTCCCTTTCTGGTGTCGGTAAAAACAAAAGTTAAATTATATCATGGTCGTCTTTGTATTTGACAGACAGCTTCCGGGTTTTTAATGAACCCCTTCACATGAAGACCAGCAATTATTTCAGTTTTAAAAATACTCAACAACTTAAGAACTCAAGTTCCTTGGTCTTTGGAGCCTTATCGTCCAATATTGTATGTACTGCAGGCAAAAAGTCTTCTTTGATCACTTCAAATATGCACTTTAATAAAATCAAAGATCTTGTTTAGAACTAATACGATTTTCTAGAGGGGAGAAATGTCGCCGTTGATAAAAAAGATGCGACTGGATGAGTGTCATTAGGTTGTTGTCGGTGAGATAAGCAAGAAGAAAGAAAGTAACTTGATGTTGTTTGTCATCAGTGGTGAGAAGTCGGTAATTAGGAAGGATGTTGTGAAATGTCATTTTGATAAATGTGTCAACTGAGATTGTGTAGGGGGAAATAAACGAGTTTCTTGCCATGGAAAATACCTGGATCCGGAGGTCAGTGTGGTCCAAGGAAAGTGTTTGGGATGTGAACAGGTTTAATGAGATTGAGCGTGTTAGTGGGGTTCCGTCCCGAAATCATCGAAACACTTCTTAATAAGAAGATGGACGCACCACGGTGTGGCCCTGCGCGGGGACGTAGGGAACTGCTACTCACCGTCCATTCAGACCTCTGTCTGCTCCCGCAGAAAGGATATTGCCCTGAATTTCAATTTTCCAAAACTGCGCTCAAAGTTTCTTATGTTGCCAACTTACCACCCTGTGAGATCAAATACGACCAAAGGCGCGCTGCCTCTGCTAGTTCTTTTGTATGTGTGTTTGCTTTAATTTATTTGTCAACAAATTTATTCGAAATAGATGATAGGGGTGCGTTTATTTCATATACATAAGTCGCTCTATTTCGGGAGCAATATCAAATTGTAAACATGTTATGGAGCCCAACCATCTATGTGTACTACTTAATATCGTTCCATCATTAAAACCCAACTCTCTTATAGTGGGGGAAAAACAAACGAAACTCCAAACACTGTAAAAATTCTTACTCTAAGAAACTCAATTTGTTCACACTAGTTATTTAGCCCACTAGTTATTGACTGACCTTCAGGTGTGAGTCCGGTTGTACTGTACGGCTCAGTTCTCAGCGCCACCTCCTGGAAGATGATGGCCATAGCGTACAGGTCACCTTTGTCAGTCCCCCTCTGGAGCAGGACGGGGTCACGCAGGAGTTCTGGGGCTGACCACAGCAAATCTGGGGACACACAACAGATGAGATTGGCATTTACAAAATGACCGACGCAATGACACCGAACCGTGTGCCCAAGATAACAAAGGTCAAATAAGTTAACGAGTGAAATGAAGTAGAACAGCTGTCTACTTTGACAAAACATAGAGAATAGGAAAATGTACAGGTGTCAAACGTGATTTAATGCGAGACGACGGACGACATGACATATAAACAGATGAATGAAGCATGACATATAAACAGATGAATGAAGCATGACATATAAACAGATGAATGAAGCATGACATATAAACAGATGAATGAAGCATGACATATAAACAGATGAATGAAGCATGACATATAAACAGATGAATGAAGCATGACATATAAACAGATGAATGAAGCATGACATATAAACAGATGAATGAAGCATGACATATAAACAGATGAATGAAGCATGACATATAAACAGATGAATGAAGCATGACATATAAACAGATGAATGAAGCATGACATATAAACAGATGAATGAAGCATGACATATAAACAGATGAATGAAGCATGACATATAAACAGATGAATGAAGCATGACACACAAAATGTATTTTTCAAAGATCCGAGCAGAACTGAAATATATGAGACAATATTGTTTCTGATTTTTATTTTGGCTGGCAACATAATTTATAAGGACCACCAGACATCCCGGTTTACCCGGGCCAGTCCCTATTTTTGCATCACCCGTCCCGGCATCTCCGGAAAGGTCAGGAAATGTCCCGGCCAGTGAAGTTTTCCAAAAAACTGCATTATTTTCCATAGACAGGGACGGGACAAATGTTCCCACTGTAATAGTCTTTTCTCTTACTAAAACAGCTTGTGTACACCAGATAAATCGCAAATGAATGTAGATTCGTTGAAACGTATGCTGGTTGTGAAACGTCATTTCTGTTGATACATGTGACAAGTTCTCTGACATGCCCTGAAGGATGTCCACTCATAATTATGACATTAACATTTTTAATTTACTTGTTGATGCTTCATATTTCTGACATAAGTCGACTGTGCCAATTTCTCTTTATTTTTAAACAGCATGTCAATTGTTACTAGTTAGTTACTCACTGATAAGCTGAAGTCAGTTACTCACTGGCAAGCTGAAGTCAGTTACTCACTGACAAGCTGAAGTCAGTTAATCACTGACAAGCTGAAGTTAGTTACTCACGGAAAAGCTGAAGTTATTTCCTCACTGACAAGCTGAAGTAAGTTACTCACTGACAAGCTGAAGTAAGTTACTCACTGACAAGCTGAAGTTAGTTACTCACCGACAAGCTGAAGTTAGTTACTCACCGACAAGCTGAAGTTAGTTACTCACTGACAAGCTGAAGTTAGTTACTCACGGACAAGCTGAAGTCAGTTACTCACTGACAAGCTGAAGTCAGCTACTCACTGACAAGCTTAAGTTAGTTACTCACTGACAAGCTGAAGTTAGTTACTCACTGATAAGCTGAAGTTAGTTACTCACTGACAAGCTGAAGTTAGTTACTCACTGACAAGCAGAAGTTAGTTCCTCACTGACAAGCTGAAATTAGTTACTCACTGACAAGCTGAAGTTAGTTACTCGCTGACAAGCTGAAGTTAGTTACTCACTGAAAAGCTTTTTTGCTTTTATGAACATTGAAAAAGTGACATATTCACCCTGAAAAAGTATTAATAAATTCCTAACATTACATTACTGATACTTGTCTACTTAATTGTTCACAGATATTTCACCTGCCATTTCTGATTAACACAACGAATGGTTTCGTTCCGCCCATGACATGCAGTGCCGGTATTCTTCATAGTGGACATAACAAGCATAACTAGTATACTATATAATGTACATTACATGCATTACTGGTATACTACATAATCTACAAAACATGTATTACCGGTATACTACATAATGTACCTCCTCATCCTCATGTCCCTTAGTACTTGGACTGTTGGGGCGCCACAGATGACATGTGAACTATCCTCCTCCATTCCTCTCTGTATTCAGCACTACGCACTGCATCGCCCAGTGTTAGTCCTGTCCACTCTTTGATGTTATCCTCCCACCTTTTTCTTTGTCTTCCTGTTCTTCTCCCTCCTCTTGTGGTGCCCTGCAATATTTCTTTGGCAAACCCTTATTTCCTTGTTACTTGGCCGTACCATTGTAGTTTGCGTTTTTTCACAGTCACCAGTAGGTCATCGTACTCCCCAAATGCCTGACGAACCCTTTCTTTCACTGTATCATTGGAGATATGGTCACTATAGCAGATGCCAAAAATGCTTCTGAAGCATCTCATCTCCATAGCCTTTATTTTCCTTTCAAGATCGGCTGTCAATTTCAGCCATTCGCAGGCATACGGGAAAATGGAGAGGACTAATGAGCGCATCAGCCTGATTTTGGTGCTGGGGGCTATATTTTTGTCATTCCATATTTTCTTTAGCTTTTTTAGTGCTGTTGCAGTCTGCGCAATCCTGGACATCAGTTCGGGCTTTGAGCCTTCTTCTGAGACTATTGCTCCTAGGTATTTGAAGCGGCCTACAGTCTCTAGTCTTTCCTCCCCGATTTCAGATGTGATGCCTGCGGTATTATTTGTCATCAGTTTTGTCTTTTCGGCACTGATTAGCATGCCGTAGGACGACGAGGTCTTATCGAGACGCTTTACCAGGTCGGCTAGCTCTTCTTCGTTCCCAGCCAGCACGTCTATGTCGTCCGCAAAGCGTAGGTTGGTGATTGTTCTGTCACCAATGCTGACTGTCCCTTCATGCGCTTCCAGAGCATCTGACATAATTCCCTCTAGGAAGATGTTGAACAGGGTGGGGGAGAGCAGGTAGCCTTGTTGTACTCCAACCGTGGTCTTGAACCATTCGCCGATACACATCCAATAATGAAGACGCTCTTTGCACGTCTTTGAGTCAATTTTCAACAACCATTTGTGTGTGTGGGGGGAGGGGGGCGGGCGGGTGCCAAACCCTCGGGTCTCACGTTACCCCCAGAAAAATCTGGTCACCGTACATAATTTGATGTCCATAAATGGACAACAAAGGATTAAACGCTCTGTAATGGTGGGTCTCAACCTGTGCCCTCAGGGCTTTACGTGCACTTCTCAGGTCTCTGCACTCTCTCCGTGAAACTCTTAAACACGATCAAGTTGAAACACCCAGGGTAGGCCTGAGGCTGATCCCTATAAACTCTTAAACATGATCAATTTGAAACACGTTGGGTAGGCCTGAGGTTCATCACCATAAAAATTGATTATCGAAAGGGTTATCCGCGAGCCAAAAATATTTTGATCCAATGCTCTGTGATATGGCGAAATAAAGGTCTTCTAAACACACATCGTAATGCGTGTGTAGGATACAACCAAGCTGTTCTTTAACACAACGCTTTATTTAAACTATGATCATAAATTTATTAACATTCCATAAAGCAACTATTTTATAATAATTTTGGACCTCAGTACTAACCTCTAGTTTCATATTTGTATATTATATGTAGACGCGAGTACTAACCTTTAGTTTCATATATTATATGTGGACGCGAGTACTAACCTCTAGTTCCATTTATTATATGTAGACCAAAGTACTAACCTCTAGTTTCATATATTATATGTGGACCTGTGTACTAACCTCTAGTTTCATATATTATATGTGGACGCGAGTACTAACCTCTAGTTTCATATATCATATGAAGACGCGAGTACTAACCTCTAGTTTCACATATTATAAGTTGACCTGAGAACTAACCTCTAGTTTCATATATTATATGTGGACCTGAGTACTAACCTCTAGTTTCATATTTTATATGTGGACCTGAGTACTAACATCTATTTTCATATATTATATGTAGAAGCGAGTACTAACCTCTAGTTTCATATATTATATGTGGACCTGAGTACTAACCTCTAGTTTCATATATTATATGTGGACCTGAGTACTAACCTCTAGTTTCATATATTATATGTGAACCTGAGTACTAACCTCTAGTTTCATATATTATATGTGGAGCTGAGTACTAACCTCTAGTTTCATGTATTATATGTGAACATGAGTACTAACCTCTAGTTTCATATATTATATGTGAACCTGAGTACTAACCTCTAGTTTCATATATTATATGTGGACCTGAGTGCTAACCTCGTGTTTCATATATTATAGGTGGACCTGAGTACTAACCTCGTGTTTCATATATTATATGTGGACCTGAGTACTAGCTTCGTGTTACTTATATTATATGTGGACCTGAGTACTAGCCTTGTGTTTCATATATCATATGTGGACATGAGTACTAACCTCTAGTTTCATATATTATATGTGGAGCTGAGTACTAACCTCTAGTTTCATGTATTATATGTGAACATGAGTACTAACCTCTAGTTTCATATATTATATGTGAACCTGAGTACTAACCTCTAGTTTCATATATTATATGTGGACCTGAGTGCTAACCTCGTGTTTCATATATTATAGGTGGACCTGAGTACTAACCTCGTGTTTCATATATTATATGTGGACCTGAGTACTAGCTTCGTGTTACTTATATTATATGTGGACCTGAGTACTAGCCTTGTGTTTCATATATCATATGTGGACCTGAGTACTAACCTCTAGTTTCATATATTATATGTGAACCTGCGTTCTAACCTCTAGTTTGATAAATTATATGTAGACCTGAGTACTAACCTCTAGTTTCATATATTATATGTGGACCTGAGTACTAACCTCGTGTTTCATATATTATATGTGAACCTGAGTACTAACCTCTAGTTTCATATATTATATGTGGACCTGAGTACTAACCCTTAGTTTCATATATTATATGTGGACCTGAGTACTAACCTCTAGTTTCATATATTATATGTGGACCTGAGTACTAACCTCTAGTTTCATATATTATATGTGAACCTTACTACTAACCTCTAGTTTAATATATTATATGTGAACCTGAGAACTAACCTCTAGTTTCATATATTATATGTTTACCTGAGTGCTAACCTCGTTTCCATATATTATATGTGGACCTGAGTACCGACCTCTAGTTTCATATATTATATTTGGACCTGAGTACAAACCTCGTGTTTCATATATTATATGTGAACCTGAGTACTAACCTCGTGTTTTAAATATTATATGTGGACCTGAGTACTAACCTCTAGTTTCATATATTATATTTGGACCTGAGTACTAACGTCCTTTTTCATATATTATATGTGGACCTGAGTACTAACCTCGTGTTTCATATATTATATGTGGACCTGAGTACTAACCTCTAGTTTCATATATTATATTAGGACCTGAGTACTAACCTCGTGTTTCATATATTATATGTGGAGCTGAGTACTGACCTCGTGTTATATATTTTATATGTGGACCTGAGTACTAGCCTCGTGTTTCATATATTATAGGTGGACCTGAGTACTAACCTCGTGTTTCATATATTTAATGTGGACCTGAGTACTAACCTCGTGTTTCATACTCCTTTACCGCCTTGCACCGTTCCATGATCCCAGACACACCATAATCTGTGATCTTCAAGACAAACCGGCTGTCAATCACACAGTTCTTGGATGTCATGTGCCCATGAAACTTGAGTGGGGATGAGTGGAGGTACCGGACACCCTGGGAGGAGAGAGAGAGAGATTCATATTCAAAATCTTAGTCACTGAAACAAGGGAACGTCCAAGCGGCGTTGTCTATGATGACTGTCAGAAATTATACCAAAGTTTTCTTTACGTTAAAGTTTACAGAAAGAAAGGTAATAATTTTAAAAAGTGGTGAAAGAGTTTCTGGACGTGCTTCACTGTTGATAAACGTATTCTATTTAATAGGATGTGATGTCACGAAACATTTGATATTTTTTTTTTCCTTCTGATAAGAAAATTTTACCACTTTATTCAACGTGATTGTTTTAGTGATATTCCACCTTACTTTCAAAGATAAAAAATCCTAATTTCAGATGTTGCGCCATTGGCCGCAGCGAACCAGGTATAGTGGAAATTAATGTAAAACCAATCAAATCAAACTAAAATAGTTTTATATTTGTGTGTTGTTAAATGCCGTCCATAAAGGGACTATATTTTCAACTTTTCGATCTTACGTCAATCTGCAGGTCATAATCATATAAGGAACTTTTCCTTAACCTAAGATTGTGGAACAAAATGTATGTACCAATAACCGACCTCCTCCCCCTCTTCCACCTCCTCTCCCTACCCTCAAGACAAAAAAATAAAACAAAAAAATTAAATTGAACACATCCTTGGAAGCTCCAAAAGTTTAAAACCACTCAGGAGAAAACGGCTTGCCCCAGCTAAAACCGTTGTTAGAAGAGGTCTATGACACCTGGGTAGCCTTAGAGGCAGGCCTACGTGAGGTCACCTGAAGTGTCCGCCCAACTGAACTAAGGAGACGAGACGTTGATTTGCTGTTTAATGATCAGACTCCCACGTGTAGGGTCTCACACGTGGGTTAACCTGATTACAAATGATTAATCTTTACACCCACCGACACCGGAAGTGTTCAGCTTGTGTCGTCATGTCCCAGGAGGCAAGTTTTTCTGTGACCCCGAGGCGAAAACTTAACTCGTACCAACAGTTCGACCACTAGACCTCCGAATTCTACGACAGACCCATGACTCACCCTGACCAGGTCTGTAAGTAAGGACAGCTTAAAGTCCCAGTCCAGCTTGAAGTCTTCGTTGTGTATGACGTCATTGAGGCTCCCCCTGCTGCAGTACTCCATGACGATGGACGGTCTGATAGGGTCCGCCAGGAAACCGACGTAAGGGTTCAAGTTCTCGTGACGCAGGTCGCGACACTAAATCCAGAGGAAAATCACATTATGGCTTTTGTTATAAGCAACGAACTCATGCACAAACATATAAACGTACTGAAAATATAGATGCTTGGTACTCACACGTCACTGACATCGTGGTATTCCATCATTGACAATACCGGCAAATTAATATATTGTAAAAAAACATTTCTTTTTTTTTTTTTTCTTTAATTCAATAGCCATTAGAAAACACACATCTACATATCAAATGACAGGTCTAACCTGGCAAACAATTTGTTTAAAATAAAATTATTTAAAATTTGATTCATTTTTGCAGCATTCTTTTGTTTTGTTTTGCAGTGGTTGCTATTCGTAAGTGTGGCAGAAGATATCAAATTTATTGAACTTTTATTTTGAATACAGTTATCGATGAAATGCAGGCCAGACAGCATTAAATAGAAAACATTTCATATTTAACGTTAATGTTTTTGCGTATCTGCCAGACTTTTTATTGGAGAACATTGGTTGTATACTTTTTTTTGAATATTATTTTTTTTTTAAACTTAAAACTGTCGGCACTAACCCTAGCTGCGCTGGTGGCACTAACCCTAGCTGCGCAGGTGGCATCAACCCTAGATACACTGGTGGCACTAACCCTAGCTAAGCTGGTGGCACTAACCCTAGCTAAGCTGGTGGCGCTAACCCTAGCTGCGCTGGTGGCACTAACCCTAGATACACTGGTGGCACTAACCCTAGCTAAGCTGGTGGCACTAACCCTAGCTAAGCTGGTGGCGCTAACCCTAGCTACGCTGGTGGCACTAACCCTAGCTACACTGGTGGCACTAACCCTAACTTCTAACCCTAGCTAAGCTGGTGGCACTAACCCTAGCTAAGCTGGTGGCGCTAACCCTAGCTGCGCAGGTGGCATCAACCCTAGATACACTGGTGGCACTAACCCTATCTAAGCTGGTGGCACTAACCCTAGCTAAGCTGGTGGCGCTAACCCTAGCTGCGCAGGTGGCATCAACCCTAGATACACTGGTGGCACTAACCCTAGCTACACTGGTGGCACTAACCCTAGCTAAGCTGGTGGCACTAACCCTAGCTACTTTGGTGGCACTAACCCTAGCTAAGCTGGTGGCGCTAACCCTAGCTGCGCTGGTGGCGCTAACCCTAGCTACTTTGGTGGCACTAACCCTAGCTACGTTGGTGGCACTAACCCTAGCTAAGCTGGTGGCGCTAACCCTAGCTGCGCTGGTGGCACTAACCCTAGCTACGTTGGTGGCACTAACCCTAGCTAAGCTGGTGGCGCTAACCCTAGCTACACTGGTGGCACTAACCCTAGCTACTTTGGTGGCACTAACCCTAGCTAAGCTGGTGGCGCTAACCCTAGCTGCGCTGGTGGCACTAACCCTAGCTACGTTGGTGGCACTAACCCTAGCTACACTGGTGGCACTAACCCCAGCTACACTGGTGGCACTAACCTTAGCTAAGCTGGTGGCACTAACCCTAGCTAAGCTGGTGGCACTAACCCTAGCTAAGCTGGTGGCACTAACCCTAGCTAAGCTGGTAACACTAACCCTAGCTACGCTGGTGGCACTAACCCTAGCTAAGCATGTGGCACTAACCCTAGCTAAGCTGGTGGCACTAACCGTAGCTAAGCTAGTGGCACTAACCCTAATTAAGCAGGTGGTTCGGTTTAAAATATTTAAGCCCATAATCACCATTCAAAAATTACACCCACCTCAAAAGTATTAATTAGACACACACACACAAGCTTACGACACAAAGACGCATGAAAGATTGGAATTTATTGGATACAAAATGATTTAAAAAGAAAAGCTTAGTGACAATTTTAAGTTGTGTTAAACGTCCATTTTCCCAAGTGTTTTACTTGATTACTTTAAAGCACCAATTTAATAAGGAAGTCAAATTTAAGCACTTTTTTTTTTGGTCTGGTCTTTCTGAACACCAGCGGTGATCAAGTACATCAGTCAGACGGGTGGTGATGAGTAGGTAACTTGACAGTGGTGAGTTTGGCAGACGTGACATCAACTGAAGATGTCAGTGGGTGCATGGATGGCTATGGTGTTTTGATCAGGGGAATTGTACTTTCTCGAAATGTATTTTCAATAGATTCCATGGCACTTCCATTGCACTTCCATTGATCTTGTTTGGTACTCAGTGAAGTGTATGGTATTTTTATGTTCATGGACTTTCCACGTCATTGCCTGTTAAGATCATTGAGTTGAAAACTTCACTTATCTGGCTACTGATCTTTTTACGCCTCTAAGTACTTTCGTTGAGGACACTTCTCTGGTTAATGATATTTTCATGCAGTTGTTTAGTACTTTCGTGGAGTTGAGGAGACTTCTCTGGGTAATGATATTTTCATGCAGTTGTTTAGTACTTTCATGGAGTTGAGGAGACTTCTCTGGGTAATGATATTTTCATGCAGTTGTTTAGTAATTTCATGGAGTTGAGGAGACTTCTCTGGGTAATGATATTTTCATGCAGTTGTTTAGTAATTTCGTGGAGTTGAGGAGACTTCTCTGGGTAATGATATTTTCATGCAGTTGTTTAGTACTTTCGTGGAGTTGAGGACACTTCTCTGGTTAATGATATTTTCATGCAGTTGTTTAGTACTTTCGTGGAGTTGAGGAGACTTCTCTGGGTAATGATATTTTCATGCAGTTGTTTTGTACTTTCATGGAGTTGAGGAGACTTCTCTGGGTAATGATATTTTCATGCAGTTGTTTAGTAATTTCGTGGAGTTGAGGAGACTTCTCTGGGTAATGATATTTTCATGCAGTTGTTTAGTAATTTCGTGGAGTTGAGGAGACTTCTCTGGTTAATGATATTTTCATGCAGTTGTTTAGTACTTTCGTGGAGTTGAGGAGACTTCTCTGGGTAATGATATTTTCATGCAGTTGTTTAGTACTTTCATGGGGTTGAGGAGACTTCTCTGGGTAATGATATTTTCATGCAGTTGTTTAGTACTGTCATGGGGTTGAGGGCATTTTTCTGGTCATGGTTTTTAGGCCTGTTATCATGAACAATACGTTTCGATCAATTCTTATTTATTCTTTAAAGACATATTTTTGTTTGTAATGTACGCAATAACCTTCTATACGTTTCAATTATAGTTTTGAACTAGAGTTTATTGTGAGCGGTTAGAGCAGACATTCGGGTCCCAAACCAATTATTTCGCGTGTACTCACCATTCGTATAAAAGTCAAGAGTTTGCTCCTCATCTCAAACCCTTTGATCTCCAGCTCCTTGACGTGGACCAGGTCACCCTGAAAACAAAAGTCCGCAGTAGATTGACATGTTTCCGGCGCGCTTGTTTTCATTTCAGAATTGCACGCATCATCTAACCAAAACTGTTATGTCATTTAGATTGGAGAACGCTGATTAATCTCTGCCTTAGTGCAAGCATGTAAAAGAAAGGTCATCAAATAGTTTAAGTAGGAAAAAACGAAGTGCTTTACATGAATCTTAGATTAAGTTTTCTTAACTCTTCGAACTACTTTAGCGCTACGGAGAATAATATACTATTTCTGGAAGGGGTCAAATGTTATGTATGGTGCTATATCTTAATCACAAATCCTAAGTGTAGTTGATGAAGATTTTGTTTTCAAATTTCGAGGTCGATATAAATTAATCTACCACATAACGAGTTATGCGACAGTATGTCTTAAACATTTAAGCTTTCATGATGCTAATTTATTGCTTTTCAGCCAGTTTGTGCAAAGAGCAACAACCGCACCAGAGAGTTGCCTCTCCTGTCACAAGTGTTAAAAAAATATCATTTACCTCAACAGAGTGCTGTTGAACCCAGGTTCATGTTCTAATGATATTAGAGACCAGGCCAAATTGGTGTCAGTTTTACCACTGCCACTAACCATCAAACGGTAGAGACCAGGCCACATTGATGTCAGTTTTACCACTGCCACTAACCCTCAAAAGTTTTCCTTTATTCTTTAAGTTGTTTGCCAAAAGTAAATTTTATAACTCTTGACAATTTATTTTCATGTATGTGGCTTGCTAACGGAGAGTTTAACATCTCTGTATCAAATACCTCTGTCTCAAACGAATCTGTATCAAAAATCTCTGTATCAAAAACATCTATATCAAAACATCTCTGTATTAAAAACATCTCTGTATCAAACATATCTGTATCAAACACCTCTGTATCAAAACATCTCTGTATCAAAAACCTCTATATCAAAACATCTCTGTATCAAACACCTCTTTATCAAACACCTCTGTCTGTAAATCAGTCCTAACATCTCCAATTAATTCTACGATAAGATTCTGCTACCCCCACCCCCTTTTTTCCCACCTAACATCTCTAGTTCATGATCGTAAAATGTAACATTACAAAAAAGAGCTTTACGAGTCTACTTTTGATGGTTGACTTTCGTTGGTTACCTGCTGACGTTGAACTATTGATGGACGAATTTCAAATCTGGTTGGTTTTTTTTTTTTTTTTTTTTTTTTTTTTTTTTTTTTAAAATTTTTTTTTGTTTTTTTTTTTTTTTTTTTTGTTTTTTTTTTTTTTTTTTTTTTTTTTTTTTTTTTTTTTTTTTTTTTATCTGTAAAATTTTTTTTCGGTGAACTTGTCGGTTAACTTTTGATGGATGTCAATGTCGTTTAAACACATGATTACTTACATTAAATCTTGCAGTTTCAGTGTAGTCGCTTAGCTCATTGATGCTTGCCATGGAGCGGTTGGGATCGGATCCACGGATCAAATCAGGGGCATTGTCCTTCTCCAGGAGCGTAGCTCTTGACTTTAGAATCTGATAAAACATTATTCGAGAAATTGGACAGTGTTATTATTTCGATGTGGAAATAAAATGGAAGAATTCGATTTCTCGTTTCAATGTTTGTGTTTCATCATGATCATTATGACCGAATTTTTTTATAGTTTTGTTTGTTTTTTAATGTGTTGAGACGCCTGCAGACATTAGTACAGAGAGTCACAATGTTTTGAGATACCAGCAAACACTATTACAATGATGTCTTAGGCTATCTGTAGACCAAGGAAAGTGATTCGAAAGTCAATTCAATAATTTAAAAAATTCCATCTATATTTCCCCTCAAAGACAGCTCTTCCGATTAATCCCTTTCTAGTTTAATTGTACTCATATTTTGTAAACATATGCATAATTATAATGGAGATTTAACAAACTGAAATCGTAAACATTAAGTTTACGAGGTAACGCCATCAGTACTCAAGAAAAGACAACTCGACATTAGGCGATTTTTTAAGGTAGTACTACTCAAAGTGGTGGTCCACGGTACCACATTAGTTGGTCCACGGTACCACATTTTGTGTTCCACGGTACCGCATTAGGTGGTTGACGGAACTACATTAGGTGGTCCACGGTACCACATTAGGTGGTCGACGGTATCACATTTGTTGGTCCACGGTACCACATTAGGTGGTCCACGGTACCACAGTACCACATTTGGTGGTCCACGGTACCACATTAGGTGGTCGACGGTACCTCATTAGGTGGTCCACGGTACCACATTAGTTGGTCGACGTTACCACAGTAGGTGGTCCACGGTACCACATTAGGTGGTCCACGATACCACATTAAGGCGGCTACTTACAGTCGTCGGTGAAACATATGGAAATGAAGTGATGAAATACACATTTGGCTTCCGGCAGTGGTGAAGAAAGGGATATGGAGTGGGGGGGGGGCGATCTACCCCGAGCAGTATTTTAGGCAAACCACTTACTTTTTTTAGTGGCAAGAGGGCCACACAATTCTTGTGACGCCCCGGGTGGCACTAACGCTAGCTACGCCGCTGGGTAGGGGTCCTTGCTACAATGCGGATACTATTAGTCGGCCCGTCGCACTTAAAATTTGAAGAAGTACCAATATAAAATGTCCTTCTTTTTATTAATTGACGAATGGGATTTATATTCGATTTTGAAATTTTAAATTAAATTTCTTTAGCTCAGTCCCGGCATGTACTTTAGACATTCCCTACAGTGCGCTAGGTTTCCAAGGGACATAATTCGAAAGTCTTCTGTCGTCTCTACTGAATAGTCGATAACTTGAGGAGGTTTGTAACGGCACGTTTAATGGAACCAATGTCAAGGTGTCTATAGCGTCGGCTCGACAAATTGGACTTCAGGAAAAGTTCATTCAAAAAAAAAAAAATAATGGTGAAATACCCTGCCCTAGAACCCTGCCCTAGAACCCTGCCCTAGAACCCTGCCCTAGAACCCTGCCCTAGATTGAATAGTCGATAACTTGAGGAGGTTTGTAACGGCACGTTTAATAGAACCAATGTCAAGGTGTCTATAGCGTCGGCTCGAAAAATTGGACTTCAGGAAAAGTTCATTCAAAAAAAAAAAAATAATGGTGAAATACCCTGCCCTAGAACCCTGCCCTAGAACCCTGCCCTAGAACCCTGCCCTAGAACCCTGCCCTAGATGTAACTTAAAAAGAAATGGCGTATTTTTTTTTTGTTTTGGACCTAATTTTATCAATTTGAAAAAGAAAATTGCTACGTTAAATTCTATCAAAATTCTCTCGGCTCAACTTATAATTAGATTCAAAAACTTGAAATAATTATGCGACTCTTGACAAATTATCTTAATTGAAAAAGTACTTAGTTCATGCAATGGCTTGTTTCATCTGATTCAGTTTCTGTTTACGTAATGGTTGTGCTTCCAATTGTCTGTTTAAGTAATGGCTTCTTATTTTGATTGTCTGGTTTATGTTATGTTTTGTTCTTCTTATTGAGTGTCTGCTGACAAATGAGTCAGTCTCTAAATTTGACTTAACAAACATAATTATTTCTACTGATGAAAATGTGTTGCATTTTGCACTACAAGTGCAAGTGCTTCTCTTGTGTGAATGCATGCTATTAAAAAATTGTGTTTGGTTTGTTTAAAAAAAAAACACCCACAAAAAAAACAACAACAACATGTAAATAGAAAATATTATGTTTGATAATTAATGATTCTATGTTTACAAACGAAATTTTCCTCTAAACTAAGGTATTCCAATACTAGACACAAAACTATGTGTATCTTCAGTGAAGGTGATGGGTTTCGAATGTCACATTTTAGTGAGCCATCTAAAGTACTTTGAAAAACTGAGACATCAACAGACATGGTTTCTAAATGATAAAAATGACAGATTCTTTAAATGGATTGTCACAGATTTGCTAATATTTGAGAATTAATATTATAAAACTATTCAATGAGTCGACGAATGTTTGTTATGTCTTTAAATTACATTTTCCGGCTTGAAACCATTGATTAATAAGCACTTCTCTGACGAGATCTCGTGTGGATTTTATTGGTTTCATTTTTTATCTTTTAATATCCTTTTTTTTGGCCGTGGCATCGTTCATGCTCTGGTCAACACAGTTGAACTCAATCATTAAAATTTCATGTGTGTATAGTTGTGTTGTGTAAGCTAAACGCGTATTTAGTTGCACGTACTCACGCCTGCTCCATAATTTAGGACACCACACCACCTCATGATGACCAGCAATTGTTACATAATGCATGGAAGCCTGATGGTACCGAGGGTGTCTCCTTTCATGGTCGCCAGCAGAAGATGAGGACGGTGTACGAGTCTGTGTCAATATTTGAGCTCATGGGAATGCGGACTTATTAACTCGGTGGTAAGGTAGCTGAGTGCCTGGTCTGAGAAGAGGGTGTTGGGGTGGGTTGGGGAAGGATGTAGCTGGTCATTTACTGGTGGGGGCGATGTGGGACGACTGCAGTGAGGTTCTCTTAAGTAAGGCTTTACGGTTGGCTGAGATCGCTCTGTTTTCTTACGGGTAGATTTTTTTGCTTTTGACATTGAAGACCTCGTTTTCTTACAGGGAGATCGTTTGCTGTTAGTGTAGAAGACCTGGATTGCTTATATGTAGATCTTCGCTGTTGGTCTCGGTTCATAGTTCTAATTAGTTGTCATTGCTGTTGGTCTGAATCATTATTTCTAATAAGTCGTCATTGCTGTTGGTCTGAATGCTCAGTTCTGATCGGTAGCCATTGCTGTTGGTAGCGAGAATTTTTATGTAGGGAATGCTTTTACACAGCAGATTTATTTCATAAACTATTTTAGAAAAAAAAGAAAATATTACGTCCCAGACGTTTTTTTTAACGTACCTTTTTTAGGCGCAGTTGTGGGGAATTTTATTTTGTGAAATCATATTTCCTTCATCGCCCCTTTGAAACAGGGCTAAATATTTGGTAGAATGTGTTGTCATTGGTTATAAATCTTTGTACCAAGTTTCAGCTCGATAGGTTGAAGGAAAGTGGGTCAATTTGCCGTCCGGAAATTTTGCTAGCCAGCAAATTACAAAGAAAGCGAAGTTAATATAAAGTTGTTTTTTTTCAAATAAAGATTTCTCAAAATCAGATGAGGATGTATCCTTAGAAGAAGGTGGACTGATTGGTTGTGGATGTGTCGTTTTCACAATGAGGACTGAGCAGATGTGGATATATACTAATGACAAAGAGGACTGAGCAGTTGTGGATGAATACAATACTTAGGACAAAGTGGACTGAGTAGTTGTGGATGTATACTTATGATAAAGAGGAGTGAGCTGTTGTGGATGTATATTTATCACAAAGAGGACTGAGCAGTTGTGGATGTATATCTAGCACCAAGAGGACTGAGCAGTTGTGCACGTGACAGCTCCAGCAAGCGCCAGTTCAAGATATAAAAGCTCCAGCAAACGTCTGTTCATTTTGTGATAGCTCCAGCAAACGTCTGTTCATTATGTGATAGCTCCAGCAAACGTCTGTTCATTATGTGATAACTCCAGCAAGCGTCTGTTCATTATGTGATAGCTTCAGCAAGCGTCTTTTTAAAATGTGATAGCTCCAGCAAGTGTCAGTTCAAGGCTCCGACGGTCTATATTTTGTCAGATGAATATTATACTAGACAAAAGTTTTAGTCTGGACAATTAGCTGTCTAGACATTCTGAATGTCCGTGCTCTCTAGAGCGTCCATAATTCTCATTGCTACTGGTAATGTTAGCCGATTCCTTTGCCTTTGGTTGTCAGATCAACAACACCATGTGATCTATCTTGGCAATGTGGTAACCAAAATGGTCACTCCATCTCTCTCTCTCTCTCTCTCTCTCTCTCTCTCTCGCTCTCTCTCTCTCTCTCTCTCTCTCATTTTTAAAGAAGTTTTTTTGTGTTAGATTCAGATTTAACATTGGAAGATATTTCTTATTGTAAATATTTTGAAAGCTTAAAACAGTTATTTGAGTAATATAATAATCTAACATTCATTAAATCAGAACAGCTTTATTTACAAACATAGAGCCGACATGAAACAAAATATTTTTCATAATAATGTTGATATGAATGCGTTTTACTGGATTATCAACACCAGAACAGAGGGAAAACATAGATGTAGGTCGACCTGAATGCGTGCAAGCATCAAGGTAAAACAAAAGTAAAGTGGGACAACCGAAATCAAAGTAGGACAGCAGAAAAGTGGGACCACAGAAAAGTTGGATCATAGAAAAGCGGGACAAAATATAAGTGGGACAACAGACAGTAAGTTTGAAACAGAATAGTGGAATATCTCAAATGGCAAAAGAGCATTAAAATTTTAATAACAACTAAAATGGGGGGGGGGGGCGCTACAAAAAGTAGGACAGCAGAAAAGTGGGACAACAGAAAAGTAGGACAGCAGAAAAGTGAGACAACAGTAAAGTAGGACAGCAGAAAAGTGGGACAACAGAAAAGTAGGACAGCAGAAAAGTGAGACAACAGTAAAGTAGGACAGCAGAAAATTGGAACAACAGAAAAAGGGGCAACAGAAAAGTGGGACAACAGAAAAGTGGTACAACACAACGGGAGCGGGGGTACAACATAATAGCTGGACTAAAAAACATTTGCACGCATGGCTTCTGGCTGATATTGCAAAGCACAAAATCTCACATGTTAACCAAATCACAAAATCTCACATGTTAACCAAAGCAAAATGTCTCACATGTTAACCAAAGCAAAAATTTCACCTGTTAACCAAAGCAAAATGTCTCACATGTTAACCAAAGCAAAATGTCTCACTTGTTAACCAAAGCACAATGTCTCACATGTTAACCAAAGCAAAATGTCTCTTATGCTAACCAAAGCAAAAAGTCTAACATGTTAACCAAAGCAAAATGTCTCACATGTTAAACTTGCCTCGATCTCATAATTTAAAAAAAAAAAAAGTTAAAGCAGACATCCGTGATTTGTCAGAGTTCAAATTCATATTTGCTCATCTCATCATGTCTAAATGTTTCTAAATGTCTCTAATTAAACGTTGAAAGTGCCTTTTTAAAAAAAAAAAAAACTCAATGCCACGTCATTTGTAGTGGTGTCAATCGTCATAGCCGTTGATGAACTTTCCCAGAGTTTTCCTCGTAACGTCAAGTAAATCAGTATGTCCATGGTAGCATAAACCATGCTATTTTTTCTTCTTAATATCACTTATTTAATATTATTGTTACCATGATAGAAAACGTGCTGAATGTGAATAAAAGTTTGGAATGTATTGTGAAACTACGCAAAGGCCCTTTCAATATGTGTAATGTACATATATTTTTTAAATATTAACATTCGCTCACACTTTCCTCCGCGTCACGAATATTACGGATCAATTTATAAACTGTTCCCCAGGGTTGGGGGTTTAAAAAGCAGGAGGAGAGGAATTAAGATATTTACAATATCACAGTCAGATAGCTATTTCTAATTGCGGCTACATACAAGCACACTCGTATTTTTAAATATTCAAGACGAGGACCAGGCAACAGATGTGGTATACGCCACAAGTGGGGAAAATTTGAATATTGACTTACATTAGAGTTGTTTGAATTACTTCCAAAGCCCTTTTTCTGTGTAAGTAAAAGAAAGTTGGGCATTTTTAATAATTTATGCAACTGATGGCATCAAATCATTAGCAGGGCTGCGTAGCAGGGCTTACATATCAGGGCTACATAACAGGAGTACATAGTAAGGCTAAATAGCAATAGTTTGGTAATTTTTGTCAGCTTGAATTGATAATACAGACTTTTTTAAAATATAAAATCTATCGAGACATTTTAAAAAATATTGTTGCAATAAGTAAAATATAGAATTGCTGAAATAATGAAACAATGTATGTGCACATAGGCATGTTTATATGTATCTTTTAACTCGTATATATACATATCTATCTACTCGTATGTGTCGAACATATATTTGTATACAAATATATCTATCGTATGTGTAAAACATATATTTTTCAATATAAATTTGAAGAGCAAACAGCTTGAACTCTTCAAAGGATAGCGTTCAAGCTTTTTACTCTTGAAATGAATGTTTTTACGATTCTAGTAAGTACTTATCTATGGTCAATGTTTTTACGATTCTAGTAAGTACTTATCTATGGTCAATGTTTTTACGATTCTAGTAAGTACTTATCTATGGTAAATGTTTTTACGATTCTAGTAAGTACTTATCTATGGTCAATGTTTTTACGATTCTAGTAAGTACTTATCTATGGTCAATGTTTTTACGATTCTAGTAAGTACTTATCTATGGTAAATGTTTTTACGATTCTAGTAAGTACTTATCTATGGTCAATGTTTTTACGATTCTAGTAAGTACTTATCTATGGTCAATGTTTTTACGATTCTAGTAAGTACTTATCTATGGTCAATGTTTTTACGATTCTAATAAGTACTTATCTATGGTCAATGTTTTTACGATTCTAGTAAGTACTTATCTATGGTCAATGTTTTTACGATTCTAGTAAGTACTTATCTATGGTCAATGTTTTTACGATTCTAGTAAGTACTTATCTATGGTCAATGTTTTTACGATTCTAGTAAGTACTTATATATGGTCAATGTTTATAAAAACGTCTTGTATAAAACTTTCTATTTCCGGGCAAGTACATTGAAAAGAATCATTTTAAAACTTGATGGCTCGTCACTTATTCTTAATTAATTTTCTAAAAGAAAAGGCCTCTAATCTCCATCATGCGCCTTTGTTTAATTTACATCAGAGCAACTTTTGGCTTCCTATCTTCATATTCCATCTTTATTACTTTGGTTTTATTTTAAAATCTTAGTTACCTTTTAATTTCTACGCAAAATTTCAATGAGCCAAGTATTCTTTTTTTTTTTTTTTTATTTCGACTGATTTCTTTTACTTGATCAATTCGCCGAAGAAGGCGTTTTGCCCATACTTCCAATGTATTTTTTAGAAGTGATTTTTCTCAGGCTTTCCATACCATGTGATTCATATTTTCCAGACATCCTTGTTGCTTTCTGGCTAAAATAGAGAGAAACTATTTGTTTCGTTTGATGTAGGTTTTGATTCGTAATTATTGCTCCTGGATCGCCCACTGCATGGAGAAATCCGTCTTAAACTTCAGTCAAATTATTATTTCTGTATACATGTGAGTAAGTTTGTATGTATTCTAAGTGTGCGTCTTCCTGTTTTGATTGCATGGATTTACTCAATAGCTACTCAAGGTTGTGAAATTTATTAATGAATTGGTCAATGACAGAGAGATCGTGAAAAAAAAAGTTTCTGCTTTTAAAAGCAGACTGAGATAGATCGACGATGTAGAGAATGACTTACACCATCTTGGGGTCTGAGCGTGGAGACGGTAAGCAGTGGGCTTATGCAAATGGAAGGATGTGGTGGAGCAGGCCAGGGCTCTACATAGGCTGTAGTGCCACTGATGATGATCTTAAAATGTACACATTTTCCTTTTCATTCTTAAATACCTCTATAAATTATAGGCTTCAGCTCCGCTCAAAATAATTTTTTTTTAATACAGACGCTGGATTTAATTTAATCACAACAGCTGGTAGTACGAGGCAAAACAGCGAAGGAATATAAAGGAAATAACATTATTTTTATTTGTGGACTAAGAAAAAATAATCGCTCAATTGGAGCCTCTTTTGGGGCCTAACTTGGAGCCTCACTTGTCGCCTCACTTGGTGCCTTACATCCATACATTGATTTATTTTTAGCTTAAAAAGTGGAGCTGCTTACCCATCAATCACTGATAACGCCTTACATAACAACGTTTCTCAAAGCATTAATTTGTTCGAGCATGTTGGTCTCAATGTAATCATTTACAAAAGTGAAAGGGAATGTGTTTAACCTACAATGTGTCAAAGTTTTAGAACCATTAGCGCATACTGAGGGTAAGATCTATTCTAGGCATAACTGGTTTAAACATAAGTGAAGTTCCCTACCATCTGTGTCAAAAACTTCGTTCACCAACCACTTACAATACGCTACAGTCTAAATGGTCATCACTATTGTCCAAATGGTCATTGCTATTGTCCAAATGGTCAACCTACTATCCATATAGTCATCCAATTTTCCAAATGGCCACCCAATTGTCCAAATGGCCTTCGTTATTGTTCAAATGGTCATTCTATTGTCCAAATGGTCATGCTATTGTCCAAATGCCCCTCCATTTGTCCAAATCGTAATCCAATTGTCCAAATGGCCATCGTTATTGTTCAAATGGTCATTCTATTGTCCAAATGGTCATCCTACTATCCATATAGTCATCCAATTTTCCAAATGGCCACCCAATAGTCCAAATGGCCATCGTTATTGTTCAAATTGTCATTCTATTGTCCAAATGGACATGCTATTGTCCAAATGGTCATCCTATTGTCCAAATGGCCCTCCATTTGTCCAAATCGCAATCCAATTCTCCAAATGGCCATACAAATTGTCCAAATGGCCATTGTTATTGTTCAAATGGTCATTCTATTGTCCAAATGGTCATTCTATTGTCCAAACGGCCCTCAATTTGTCCAAATGACCATACAATTGTCCAAATGGTCATCCATTGTCCAAATGGCAATCGCTTTTGTTCAAATGATCATTCTATTTTTCAAATAGTCATTCTATTGTTCAAATGGTCATGCTATTGTCCAAATGGTCATGCTATTGTCCAAATGGTCATTCGAGCTTCAACATATTTGTTATTAAAATTTATTTAAAAACATTGAATGAACTGTGTCGTGAAGAGTTAAATAGGCGGTGATGGATAGGGAGTAGGTAATGTGCAAAGTGTATTAAGTATACTTCACTATGGGTAGAGTGCAAAGCGTGTTAAGTATACTTCACTATGGGTAGAGTGCAAAGCGTGTTAAGTATACTTCTCTATGGGTAGAGTGCAAAGCGTGTTAAGTATACTTCACTATGGGTAGAGTGCAAAGCGTGTTAAGTATACTTCACTATGGGTAGAGTGCAAAGCGTGTTAAGTATACTTCTCTATGGGTAGAGTGCAAAGCGTGTTAAGTATACTTCTCTATGGGTAGAGTGCAAAGCGTATTAAGTATACTTCACTATGGGTAGAGTGCAAAGCGTGTTAAGTATACTTCACTATGGGTAGAGTGTAAGGCGTGTTAAGTATACTTCACTATGGGCAGAGTGTAAGGCGTGTTAAGTATACTTCTCTATGGGTAGAGTGCAAAGCGTGTTAAGTATACTTCACTATGGGTAGAGTGCAAAGCGTGTTAAGTATACTTCTCTATGGGTAGAGTGTAAGGCGTGTTAAGTATACTTCACTATGGGTAGAGTGCAAAGCGTGTTAAGTATACTTCTCTATGGGTAGAGTGCAAAGCGTGTTAAGTATACTTCACTATGGGTAGAGTGTAAGGCGTGTTAAGTATACTTCTCTATGGGTAGAGTGCAAAGCGTGTTAAGTATACTTCACTATGGGTAGAGTGTAAGACGTGTTAAGTATACTTCTCTATGGGTAGAGTGCAAAGCGTGTTAAGTATACTTCACTATGGGTAGAGTGTAAGGCGTGTTAAGTATACTTCACTATGGGTAGAGTGCAAAGCGTGTTAAGTATACTTCTCTATGGGTAGAGTGCAAAGCGTGTTAAGTATACTTCTCTATGGGTAGAGTGCAAAGCGTGTTAAGTATACTTCTCTATGGGTAGAGTGCAAAGCGTATTAAGTATACTTCTCTATGGGTAGAGTGCAAAGCGTGTTAAGTATACTTCACTATGGGTAGAGTGCAAAGCGTGTTAAGTATACTTCTCTATGGGTAGAGTGCAAAGCGTGTTAAGTATACTTCTCTATGGGTAGAGTGCAAAGCGTGTTAAGTATACTTCTCTATGGGTAGAGTGCAAAGCGTGTTAAGTATACTTCTCTATGGGTAGAGTGCAAAGCGTGTTAAGTATACTTCTCTATGGGTAGAGTGCAAAGCGTGTTAAGTATACTTCTCTATGGGTAGAGTGCAAAGCGTGTTAAGTATACTTCTCTATGGGTAGAGTGCAAAGCGTGTTAAGTATACTTCTCTATGGGTAGAGTGCAAAGCGTGTTAAGTATACTTCTCTATGGGTAGAGTGCAAAGCGTGTTAAGTATACTTCTCTATGGGTAGAGTGCAAAGCGTGTTAAGTATACTTCTCTATGGGTAGAGTGCAAAGCGTGTTAAGTATACTTCTCTATGGGTAGAGTGCAAAGCGTGTTAAGTATACTTCTCTATGGGTAGAGTGCAAAGCGTGTTAAGTATACTTCTCTATGGGTAGAGTGCAAAGCGTGTTAAGTATACTTCTCTATGGGTAGAGTGCAAAGCGTGTTAAGTATACTTCTCTATGGGTAGAGTGCAAAGCGTGTTAAGTATACTTCTCTATGGGTAGAGTGCAAAGCGTGTTAAGTATACTTCTCTATGGGTAGAGTGCAAAGCGTGTTAAGTATACTTCTCTATGGGTAGAGTGCAAAGCGTGTTAAGTATACTTCTCTATGGGTAGAGTGCAAAGCGTGTTAAGTATACTTCTCTATGGGTAGAGTGCAAAGCGTGTTAAGTATACTTCTCTATGGGTAGAGTGCAAAGCGTGTTAAGTATACTTCTCTATGGGTAGAGTGCAAAGCGTGTTAAGTATACTTCTCTATGGGTAGAGTGCAAAGCGTATTAAGTATACTTCTCTATGGGTAGAGTGCAAAGCGTGTTAAGTATACTTCTCTATGGGTAGAGTGTAAGGCGTGTTAAGTATACTTCTCTATGGGTAGAGTGCAAAGCGTGTTAAGTATACTTCTCTATGGGTAGAGTGTAAGGCGTGTTAAGTATACTTCTCTATGGGTAGAGTGCAAAGCGTGTTAAGTATACTTCTCTATGGGTAGAGTGTAAGGCGTGTTAAGTATACTTCTCTATGGGTAGAGTGCAAAGCGTGTTAAGTATACTTCTCTATGGGTATAGTGTAAGGCGTGTTAAGTATACTTCTCTATGGGTAGAGTGCAAAGCGTGTTAAGTATACTTCTCTATGGGTAGAGGGCAAAGCGTATAAAGTATACTTCTCTATGGGTAGAGTGCAATGTGTTCAACTCGTCCCACCCAGTCACTTTGTAAAAAAAAAAATTAAAAAAAACAATAATAAATTTATTTTGTTTAACGATCCGGCCGTTCCAATGTAAAGTGGTCACGATTTTAATTTCAATGTATACACACAACCATGACAATTCTTGAGTTACTTACCCTTGATCCTTTGCCCATGTCTTTCCTCATTACAAACACCAGGTCCTCGGCGCTAAGAATAACTTTATTTGGTCCCTTGGTCATTTCCTTGTTGACCCAGTAGCGCCTGAAATGGGATGGAAACAAGATGTTTGTGAGCTTTAGGTTGGAAAGATAGTGTGATGTCCGTAGGTCAGTCACTTCAGCTATTCAATGGACAACACAGCCAGCTTAGTCACACACGTAAACAAGTTTTCTGTACCGTTTTCATTCAAGTACTAAAAATTGGGTTGGAAGTGCTATGTGTCTTTGTTTTTAGTGTGTGTCTCGTCGTAAAAACCAATGGTAAAATGGACTTCGGACATCAAATATGGCACTTCCTTCATCTTGTTAACCACAACCTATCATGTTAACAAAAGATGACGAAATCAAAACAATCCACCAATCATCATTCGGGTCACGACTGGAGGAGGAATTCGGGTGAAATGCTGAACAAGAGGACAGTGAGCCAGGACAGCAAAGCAGGACATTAAGACAGGACAACAAGACAGCTCAACAAGATAGAACAGCTAGGCTCTCTCTCCCCCCCCCCCCCCCCCCGGATCGATGTGTTGAACGTCAGATCACTGAGCAACAAAATGCGTGAGCTGGATTGATGATGTAAACATAGTTATCAATTGAGTGAACACTCTTTAAAGTGCCCAACGGAAATATGTCTTATTGAAACACCACCTGATTCAGCCGGTCCCACTGGATGAAGTTAACTCTTGTGGTGACGATATAAACGGGATTATGGTTGCAGAAGTGGCTGCACATTTCGAAACCCACTTTCAAGGAGCAAAACAAGCACAATAATATAAAAATAATGAAAAGATAAAGATGAAAAATTGAATTTTACATCGACATTACTTAGAGGAGTCTCCTAATAACAAAAATAAAAGATGTGATGGCATGTACTTGGTTTTTCTGAACAGAATTGTTCACCTACATGGTGATTTTTTCAATTTCTTTTATATTATTAAATTTTAAAAAAAAATCTTTTAAAAGGGGGTGGGGGTGTATATCTGGGGCAGGGTGATACCAGGATGAGAATATCATCCAGATAAAGAAAAAACACATAACAGGTCAATGAAGAAATAATGGTAGGTTGATGATTATATTAAATAACTTAAACATAAAAAAAAAATTGCTATGATCAGATTTGAGGACCACTGATGGTAGCGCAAAGCATGTGACAAATATCCCAGACAAATATCCAATGCCTCGAAGGCAAAGATTTAAAGCTTTCAATATTACAATTGACATCTATCTGGGTGCATAAAAATCACTTTATCGGGACTAAATCATTTCTAACCAATTTTTTCATTTGACTTCACCGTTGGTCAGTCGAATGCGAATGACCTGATTTAGTCCACTGGACACAAGTGAACTGGGGTCAAGGTTCAACTCTGTACCAGTTTCCGGCCACCGTTGCCCCCCTTTGTACAGCATCTTTCTAATGTGGGCCACGCAATCCCTTTCCCCGGGACGTTGGGGGTCAGACCAAGCCGTAAAATTTTATGGCCATCGGATCTGTCTTCGAGACGCCGTATCTCAAAGCGTTTTATGGGCACGACATCAGACCGGGCCGAATCCATGGTGGTATTGGGGGGACACAAATGTCCAGATCGTATTCGAATGTTGGTGGTTTATGGTTTGAAAAAGAGAATACTTTTATTTTGTTGATTTTTGTCTTTCTTATTTTATGATATAAAATGTTGCGTGTTAGGACACGAAGTTGGAGCGTCGCTGCGACAACAGCAATGCAGTGTTCTGGACTGACAAGCTTCTATATATTTCCCTTTGTATCAAGAACAACTCGTCCAACGCAGCGTGTGACCATTGATATCAGGATGTGCTTCTACCCCCACAGCCAGAATAACGCTAATGCAATACCGACAGGACATCCAACAGCCATACTTACGCTAATGCAATACCGATAGGACATCCAACAGCCATACTTACGCTAATGTGTTACTGATAGGACATCCAACAGCCATAATGAGGCTAATGTGTTACTGATGGGACAGCCAACAGCCATAATGAGGCTAATGTGTTACTGATAGGACAGCCAACAGCCATAATGAGGCTAATGTGTTACCGATTGGACAGCCAACAGCCATAATGAGGCTAATGTGTTACTGATAGGACAGCCAACAGCCTTAATGATACTAATGTGTTACCCATATGACATCCAACAGCCATAATGACGCTAATGTGTTAGGGAGCGTTTGTACATTAGTCACGATTAGGGAAAGGGGAAAGGGGGGTGTCAAACATTTGTGACATCATGTTTTTTTGTTTATTTTTTTGTTTTTTTTCTTAAATCTAAAATTCTCTAATTGAGGAAAAAAAAAACATTATTTATTTAATTCTAAAAACATTAATTTGAGGTCGGAATTGCCTCAGGTATTATAGGTACTATGAAACTCAGTTTTCTAATAATACTACATCTTAATCCATTATGGGAATATTCTAGAGAATAAAATAACATCTTAGTTTCATTCTGAAAATTGTATGCATGTTTTGATTTTTTGGGTGTGACGTGACACAGGGGGGTGGGGGTGGGGGTAAAGAACTTGTGACACTTTCTGACAGGGGGGGGGGTCTAAAAAGGTCATTTTTACCGTGACGTAATTTACGAACCACACCTTACCAATGTTACATCCAACAGTTGTAATGACGTTAAAGTTTTACAGCCACATATCCTCTGTGTGATACGCAAATTCAGTTTCAGTCAAATTGAAAATATAGACTGGTCATTAAAGCAAATGGTAATATTTTACCAGGTCTGATGAGCATGTAATGGAGGGAAAACGAAAAACAAAAGGGGGGGGGGGGGGGGGAAAAAATTTCACCTGTTATAAAATGTAAACATCGTGTTGTCTATGCCTAGGCCCAAAACTAAAATATTATTTTGTATCAAAATATCAGAACAATTTGCTGTTGCTCTTTTTATTAGTATAATCAATCGTTAGAGTAGCAAGGAAAGGAAATGTCATCCCTCATTAGAGTAGCATTGAAAGAAGACGTCATCCCTCATTAGAGTAGCATTGAAAGAAGACGTCATCCCTCGTTAGAGTAGCATTGAAAGAAGACGTCATCCCTCATTAGAGTAGCATTGAAACAAGACGGCATCCCTCGTTAGAGTTGCATTGAAAAAAGACGTCATCCCTCATTAGAGTTGCCTTGAAAGAAGACGGGATCTCTCGTTAGAGTTGCATTGAAAGAAGACGCCATCCCTCGTTAGAGTTGCCTTGAAAGAAGACGTCATCCCTCATTAGAGTAGCATTGAAAGAAGACGTCATCCCTCGTTAGAGTAGCATTGAAAGAAGACGTCATCCCTCATTAGAGTAGCATTGAAACAAGACGGCATCCCTCGTTAGAGTTGCATTGAAAGAAGACGTCATCCCTCGTTAGAGTTGCCTTGAAAGAAGACGGCATCTCTCGTTAGAGTTGCATTGAAAGAAGACGTCATCCGTCGTTAGAGTTGCATTGAAAGAAGACGTCACCGCCATCACCCCCCCCCCACCATCTCCCACCCCGACACAAATCTAAGAAAACGTCCAATCGTCTCAAAAATCCATTTAAAATAAATATGTTCTCCAGTTTTCCTTCAGAAATATCTTAAGAGAAGATCCCGTATGACACAGCCAGTTCCAGCACTGACCCCAACACTCTTCTAACCAAATACATTTTATTGAAACACGGGCATCTTGACAATACGGCTAAAAATAATACGCGCCTTTTTTGTGTGCCGTCTGCTCAACTCAAGTGGACCAGATATGGCGCGAAATCGGGCTAGGAATAAAATATGAACCAAAACCAGAAAGAAAAAAAAAATATCTGAAGAAAAAAAATAAATCTGAGACTAAATGGGGAAAAACTTTTTTTTGGAGAAAAAAAAGGAGTGGAATTTAAGTCGTCCTTTGGTTTAGGACTAGGTGAGAAGCTGAAGCGGTGGGACTGATTTATTACGAGTGGGATATGTTGACCCAGCTGAAATAAAAACAAATAGAGATGGATGGACAAGAGACGAGAGAAGATGGAGGACGAAAGGATCGGGTGAAAGCAAGAAACATGACCAAGATGGAGTACGGGAACTCTTCAGTGTGGAGTACTCGCCAGTTTGATGAACCCTCTGGACGGCAAAGTTTAAGACTTAAAAAGACAATCATTTGTTGAAAATACTGGTGGATTTATATCTTGTATAAATATCTTTTATTTATGACATCTTTTTTATTTAGAAAAAAAATTTTTGGGAGGTTTTAGTTATTATTGGTTTAAATTGTGAGGTTTAAGCATTTGTCAATGTGGATTTGAACACGGTGTGATATTATACGACAGTGTATATAATCAGATCGATATAATCAGATAGATGTAATCAGATAGATATAATCAGATAGATATAATCAGATAGATATAATCAGATAGATATAATTAGATAGATATAATCAGATAGATGTACTCAGATAGATATAATCAGACAGATATAATCAGATAGATATAATCAGATCGATATAATCAGATACATATAATCAGATACATATAATCAGATATATATAATCAGATAGATATAATCAGATACATATAATCAGATATATATAATCAGATAGATATAATCAGATAGATATAATCAGATAGATATAATCAGATAGATATAATCAGATAGATATAATCAGATGGATATACTCAGATAGAGTGTCAGCATTTATGAGTTTGTCAAGTGTGGCTAGCAATTCTTAATCATACTTTAGATTATGTGAGCTTGACATGGTGGTCAGTGGACATACAGGAATGGTGGGTGCATATTTTAGTGTTTTAATGGGATCAATATTTTTCAAAGCAGACCGGGTGGAAGTTTAATAAGATGAATCGTAATGCCTTAACAAATTAGTTTAACATAGAAATTACGTATTTATATTAGAATATGTATCGATGATTCTAAAATGAGGTGATACTGCAATCCGACTGTATTTACAGAAATCAAAATTCCAATGTAGCATATACAACGATACATAACAAAAATAATTTTTAAAACGAAGTATCGATTAAAAGCCTTCGTCAGACGTCATCAGCAAAAAGAAAAAAAAAAGATGGTAATCAAAATCATTTAATATAAATCTGAGATTTAGCTCGTAGAAAATGTTTAGCGTAATGTCAAGAAATTTAAACAATGGTTATGTTGCTTCTTCTTCAAAATTGCAACAAAGTTTAATTGAAACAAAGAAGTGAGTCTATTAAAATTTTCTGGTTTCCTTTGGGCTGCTATAATTATACAATAAAACGTTTAAAATATGGCTAAGAGAAAATAAATACTCTTTTATATTATTTTCTTCAAAATACATGTCTCTACATTTCACCACAACAGACAATCTCTTGTCATGTTTCTAAATTATTCTTAGAGCTAAAATTAAGGGATTTTGTTATTTTTAAATTAAGGTTCTGTATGTCTTTCGTATTTTGTCTGATGAGGGATCAGGGAAGCTTTTTTTACGAGTGTTATGAACTGCTAACTTTTAAAAAATGGTTGGGTGGGGGGGATAAGCATTTCACTGATCAATGGCTTCGTTAGATCTATAGGTAATTATTTTTAAAAATCAATGATTTATATAACATATGGTTCTTTATTGAAAAAAAAAAAACAGTGTGCCCTCTTTCATCCGATTTCTTTATGCAACTCCATGACCACTATTAAAACATAACAACCAACAACGTCATCTCCCATACCCAAATACGTCACAAACGCAAAGCACATAGCAGCAGCTCCACAGCATTTATTTTTATTTATTCAGGCATTTTTATATAGCGCTTACCTTAAAGCTCTAAGCGCTTTACAATTATTAAAAACATGTAAACTAAGTAAAATAAAAATGAGACACTAGGATAGTAACTACTGTACTATAGAAACAATTAAAATGGCTATAAAACGAGGACACTTTGACACGTTTTGTTTGGCCTATACTACAGCATATACTCTCAGCACCAAAAAAAAAAAAAAAACGCCACGCACCCACAAACCACGTCCACATCATCAACAACGCACCGCTTCACCTTCCAGCCCTGAGCTTGTTAAACTAGGACCAGATTTTCCCCATGAGTGGAATGACCGCTTCTCTGTAGCATTGAGCATCCTTACGAAGACATCAGTGTCTAAACCAGATTTTCGTGTTAACGTGATCGGAATATAAAGGACCCCGGTTCGGTCATTCAATGGAACGCCCATTTCGTCTTGGTCATAATGAAATCGATACTGTCTCCATACAACCTTGACCCTTCGTCATTTCGATTTACCCTTTTGCGATGAGTTCGGTAAAAATTTTTTCTAAATTTCAATTCTGAATGCACGTTTTGGCTTACGTGGTTCGAAAAAGTTAAAATTATGTTAATTTCTGATATGTAAATAAGATCAGGTCAACTAATTTTTCCGCTTGAATAGCTATTCGGAATATGTCCTTTTGAAAGGTAGTAAGTATTACATTGTGACTCTTTGAAATTCAGGGGATTAATTGGAATAATGTGCATTGAAGTTGTTGACATGTATATTAGTAAGAAGTTGTGAAAGGAATAAAAGAATGATGTAACATCATAAAAAAAATATAAAAAAACCGATTTAATAACGGGCACTCTCTTTTAACATACTAGACAATATGATCCGGTATTACCGGCGGTAATAATGGAAGGCAATCTGCGCTATTTTCTACCAGCAATTGCGATGTCTCATAATTCGATGTTTCACGCGTGTAACTTTGAATCGGGTTTTGATGCATTGTATCCACACCAACAAAAAAATAGTATATCTAAAAAATACAAACTCCAACACCCTCAGAATATCTTTCTATGAAATACTAAATCAACCTTTAAAAAAAGAAGTACTTTATAGAGATGGGTTTGTTCAGAACATTTTGATCGTTTAGATTACATTTTCTGAGCCAACCATTTTTCAAGCCTCTGAACTAAACAGAAATAATTGTCTAAATATTGCCAAAAACGTGTCCTTAAGTTAAAATTAAATCTGTCTACCATTTTAAATATTAGTAATATTAACGGATTACTTCTCATTATCACAACCGTTATAATTGTGTTTCACCATCCAAGCGTGGCGCATCAACATTTTGCTCCTGCTAATATATATGTATTATAACTCTGTTAAAGTTTGTATGTCAGTTGAAGGATTTCTTTGAAATTAACTGGAGTTATTATCAAAATGGGATGTAATATATTTGTTTCACATGGCTTAACGCTGTTTACTGAGCGACCCATAAAAATGAAAATATCATTATTTCAACTTCATACATTTTGGAATTAGTATGCTGATGGATTCCAGTCTCCAGTGAATCTTTTGATGATGGCACTCAAATCAGTGACTCTTGCTTTCCTAATCAACTTGATGCCACAATCCTTCGCATACAGGAGTGCGTGGACGACGTAAAGCGTTGGATGACTTGCAACAAACTGAAGCTAAATGATGATAAAACGGAAATCCTTATCATCTCTCAAAACAAATCTCTCCCTCCATCCGCTCCTTCTTCTATATCTATTGGCAACTCTGACATCACACTCTCTTCCTCTGCCAGAAACCTTGGAGTCACGCTTACAGACACACTCTCCATGGACAAACATGTCACGAATTTATCAGCTTACAACGAAATTAGACAAGTCAGCACCATTAGACACCTCCTCTCCTTTGATACCACAAAAACTCTCGTCTCTTCAGTCATTCTTTCAAAATTTGACTACTGTAACACTCTTCTCGCAGGCATTCCTCAACACCACATAGAAAAACTTCAGAAGGCACAGAACTCAGCATGCAGACTCATTTTTAAATCAAAGAAACATGACCACGTGCGGCAACTCCACTGGCTTCCAATATCCTCTCGCATCAGGTACAAGTCTGCCAAGCTATGTGTCAACTCGTTCACTGATCCTCACTTTCCTGTCTATCTCTCTGAACTGTTGCGCTTCCTTGGCATTGTTCGTCCGTCGAGGATCGACGATGACCATCGAGTCGTCTGGTGACTGATGACTTGCGCGGGTGACTTTTTTTAAAGTGAAGAAGAATTGCGCGGCGTCTACCTCACTCTCTTGTCCGAGCCCACCATATCCAGTGGCAAGACTCTACGTCAAGACGACCAGGGATTGGTTCGGTTGCAGGAATTGTCATTGTTTGCGCCTTACGGGACTCCAACTGCGGGTTTGAATTCAGAGTTTCCTTCTCTTAGATGAGTTGCCGACCAAAGTTAACGAGTCTCATCCACCCGGGGAGATGTTTTTGCTTGACTGGCCTTTGGCTGGACTTGAACACCAGACCACCAACATATGCGCTTCCTTACATCCCCAAAAGACAATTACGCTCTTCAATTGACAATAGAACCCTCTCAATCCCAAGAACCAAAACTAAGACCATCGGTGAATGCTCCTTCTACTTTATGCGCCCACGTTCTGGACCCAGCTCCCCTTCCACATCCGTCATTGTGAAACCTCGTCCACTTTCAAAAAGTCCCTTAAAACCCATCTGGTTAGGTCCGCCTATAACCTGTGATGCACCCTCCTTGCCCTGCCTCATTTTCTGTCTCGGGTTGATCCTATAGTATAGGCCAAAACGTGCCAAAGTGTATATATTTCAATAGTCATTTTTATTGTAGTTACTATTCTAGTGTCTCTGGTTTTTTTCCTTTTTTTATTTTACTTGAGCAGTTTAAATAGTTTACATATTTTTTTAATAATTGTAAAGCACTTAGAGCTGTAAGGTATGCGCTATACAAAAAAATGCCTAAATAAAATGGATTATAATGTGTCACCGACGTTAGGCCCCTTATTGATAATGAGGTTTTAAGATCAGGTCATGCATAACGAAACATGAGAACCACCGCAATAGTGTCAGTTTTCTGAAAGAGATGTCATCCAAAAATGTATGCACTTTTATTCCTCTCGATGATAATAGGGTTTGTAAGACCGGAAGATGTCTCAACACATTACGTAATGTTACTATTTTTAAACAAAGGGTCGTAAAACATGGCTGATAACATTAAAGTTTGTATTTCAGCAAAATATATAGTAACGGGTTGTTTGTGCAATCTTGCGTCACGTGAATTTGTTAAAAAAAATTCGTCTATGTGGAGGCACACTTTTTTGCCTAGCATTAATATAGAAGTACCCATTAGCAGATGAGAGATTGTGGAGACACACTTTGTTGACTAGCATTAATATAGAAGTACCCATCAGCAGATGAGAGAATGTGGAGACACACTTTGTTGATTACCATTAATATAGAAGTACCCATCAGCAGATGAGAGATTGTGGAGACACACTTTGTTGACTAGCATTAATATAGAAGTACCCATCAGCAGATGAGAGATTGTGGAGACACACTTTGTTGAATAGCATTAATATAGAAATACTCATCAGCAGATGAGAGATTGTGGAGACACACTTTGTTGACTAGCATTAATATAGAAGTACCCATCAGCAGATGAGAGATTGTGGAGACACACCTTGTGGAATAGCATTAATATAGAAGTACCCATCAGCAGATGAGAGATTGTGGAGACACACTTTGTTGAATAGCATTAATATAGAAATACTCATCAGCAGATGAGAGATTGTGGAGACACACTTTGTTGACTAGCATTAATATAGAAGTACCCATCAGCAGATGAGAGATTGTGGAGACACACCTTGTGGAATAGCATTAATATAGAAGTACCCATCAGCAGATGAGAGATTGTGGAGACACATTTTGTTGACTAGCATTAATATAGAAGTACCCATCAGCAGATGAGAGATTGTGGAGACACACTTTGTTGACTAGCATTAATATAGAAGTACCCATCAGCAGATGAGAGATTGTGGAGACACACTTTGTTGAATAGCATTAATATAGAAGTACCCATCAGCAGATGAGAGATTGTGGAGACACACTTTGTTGACTAGCATTAATATAGAAGTACCCATCAGCAGATGAGAGATTGTGGAGACACACTTTGTTGACTAGCATTAATATAGAAGTACCCATCAGCAGATGAGAGATTGTGGAGACACACTTTGTTGACTAGCATTAATATAGAAGTACCCATCAGCAGATGAGAGATTGTGGAGACACACTTTGTTGACTAGCATTAATATAGAAGTACCCATCAGCAGATGAGAGATTGTGGAGACACACTTTGTTGACTAGCATTAATATAGAAGTACCCATCAGCAGATGAGAGATTGTGGAGACACACTTTGTTGACTAGCATTAATATAGAAGTACCCATCAGCAGATGAGAGATTGTGGAGACACACTTTGTTGACTAGCATTAATATAGAAGTACCCATCAGCAGATGAGAGATTGTGGAGACACACTTTGTTGACTAGCATTAATATAGAAGTACCCATCAGCAGATGAGAGATTGTGGAGACACACTTTGTTGACTAGCATTAATATAGAAGTACCCATCAGCAGATGAGAGATTGTGGAGACACACTTTGTTGACTAGCATTAATATAGAAGTACCCATCAGCAGATGAGAGATTGTGGAGACACACTTTGTTGACTAGCATTAATATAGAAGTACCCATCAGCAGATGAGAGATTGTGGAGACACACTTTGTTGACTAGCATTAATATAGAAGTACCCATCAGCAGATGAGAGATTGTGGAGACACACTTTGTTGACTAGCATTAATATAGAAGTACCCATCAGCAGATGAGAGATTGTGGAGACACATTTTGTTGACTAGCATTAATATAGAAGTACCCATCAGCAGATGAGATATTGTGGAGACACACCTTTTTGACTAGCATTAATATAGAAGTACCCATCAGCAGATAAGAGATTGTGGAGACACACTTTGTTGACTAGCATTAATATAGAAGTTCCCATCAGCAGATGAGAGATTGTGGAGAAACATTTTGTTGACTAGCATTAATATAGAAGTACCCATCAGCAGATGAGAGATTGTGGAGACACACCTTGTTGACTAGCATTAATATAGAAGTACCCATCAGCAGATGAGAGATTGTGGAGACACACTTTGTTGACTAGCATTAATATAGAAGTACCCATCAGCAGATGAGAGATTGTGGAGACACACTTTGTTGACTAGCATTAATATAGAAGTACCCATCAGCAGATGAGAGATGGGCCAAACGGAACACCAAGATGTTTTATTAAAATGTTTCTGCCATTCTATGAGATTGTCGACTGAATTCCCGGATGTTCTATTAATATATTCCGCCATTACATGACAAAACCAGATTTGCTCGTTTTAAAATTAAAAAAAAAAAAATGTGTTTGCTAGGCGCGAGGATATTCCATGGGATCCATTGTTGAACTGAAGGGTTGAGTGCTTGAGCGTCCCCACTTGCTTTCTAACTCTGCACAAGCTCTACGCCTAAGCTGAGGCTACGGTTTTGTTTTTACTTCATTTTTTTTTTTAAATTGAAAGTGTTTTGCGTGTTCTGTTTACATTTCATTTGTGCTCAGCTAATTCGTAGAACGATACACAAGTCTACACACTGATAGATAAGTTCACAAACCTACTTGTTGATAGTTTACCCATGTCTTGTGGTTTGTTAAGATCAGTACACAAACCTACTTGTTGATAGTTTACCCATGTCTTGTGGTTTGTTAAGATCAGTACACAAACCTAGTTGTTTATATTTTACCCATGTCTTGTGGTTTGTTAAGAACAGTACACAAACCTAGTTGTTGATAGTTTACCCATTTCTTGTGGTTTGTTAAGATCAGTACACATACCTAGTTGTTTATAGTTTACCCACGTCTTGTGGTTTGTTAAGAACAATGCACAAACCTAGTTGTTGATAGTTTACCCATGTCTTGTGGTTTGTTAAGATCAGTACACACACCTACTTGTTTTATAGTTTACCCATGTCTTGTGGTTTATTAAGATCAGTACACACACCTGCTTGTTGATAGTTTACCAATGTCTTGTGGTTTGTTAAGGTCAGTACACAAACCTAGTTGTTGATAGTTTACCCATGTCTTGTGGTTTGTTAAGAACAATGCACAAACCTAGTTGTTTATAGTTTACCCACGTCTTGTGGTATGTTGTTTAATATTTGCCTATAATAAGCTCAAAAAACACACAAGGCAAAATACTCTCCTCCTGGTGGCGGTGATTGACAATTATGTTTTATCTAACTCAATGTCACGCATATTTGAAATATTTGATGGTTTGTTCTGTCCCAAACACCATTTAATTTCCCCACCACATGCCACCCCTACTTTCAATAATTTAACACAGGAATAAATGACCCGATGTTATCGGGATAATCATATTAGATCCTTTGCGATAATTTCTAACTGCTATTGCAAAAACTCATCACAATTCATAACTTTAAAAATGCAATGATATTTACGTTTGTAACATCATTAAATTTTGAGGAGTATTTATCTGCTATATATTAAAGGCCTACCCTACTCCTTTTCACAGTCCTAAACTACTTGTTTCCCCTTCTAAACATGACCTTAAATTACACAGTCTAAATTATCACTAATTATATCACTTTTGTCATCAAAGAAGTTAATTGAGGGACACTTACTACGTTAGAGAAATACTTTAGATTTACCCCCTTTCGTGCCCTTGAATTACAACTTTTTCTCTAAAAATTGTTTAAAAAACTTACCTTAAATTTACACCAAAAACTCCATATATGATATAAAAATATGTTATATTATAGGAATTCGATATATATTGATATCTTGCCTTTAAAAAAAAAATATATATATTATCAGAAAATCGTAAAACAAAGAATTGTTTTATCTAAAGAAGAATCGCGCAACTTTTATCACGTCTGTAACGGAGTTGAATCTTGTTGTTTTCTTTTTTTAATTTAAATGGCTAATCTCATAAAATACACATCTCTTGTCTTTTTGCAAAGTAAAAAAAAATATATATATTTTAAGTTTTTGAAAGTAAATATTAACCCATCTCTATTTTTCAAAATTAATTTTTCAAGTGCGTAAAATGATTGGGTTTTGATAATCATGGGTATACGTATATGAATGTACTAAAGATTTGTTAACGCCATTGATTTTCTTAATTGGTAAACATATGTATATTTGTAAAAAAGAGAATGTAAGATCTCCTTTCGCAAATGTAATACCATAGGGGTTAACTATGTCGTCATCCAGGTAAAAATGTACACATCTTATTTCCTACCTCCGACACGTATCTACCCAAGAAAATTAAATACTTATCAAAAACATTCCTTTATTTGAGACGTATCTTGTGCTGCCTTGAGCAAAATGAAAATACACATATTTGTAAAAAGAGAATGTAATATCTATTTTTTTTCAAATGTAATACCATATGATTGAAATATATTGTCATCCACGTGAAAATGTACACATCCTATTACCTACCTCCGACATATATTTACCCAAGAAAATTAAATATTTTTCAAAATCATTCCTTTATTTTGAGACGTATATTGTGCTGCCTTGACTAAAATTAACATACACATATTTAAAAAAAGAGAATGTAACACATCTTTTTTCTCAAATGTAATACAACAGGATTTAACTATATTGCCATGCACGTAAAAATGTACAAATCGTTTTCCTACCTCCGACATGTATTTACCCAAAAAATTAATTATTTATCAAAATCATTCCTTAATTTTGAGACGTACCTTGTGCTGCCTTGAGCAAAATTAACATACACATATTTGTAAAAAGAGTATGTAACATCTCTTTTTTCCCAAATGTAATACCATAGGATTTAAATATATTGTCATCCACGTGAAAATGTACATATCCTATTTCCTACCTCCAAAATGTATGTACCCAAGAAGGTAAATTATTTATCCAATTCATTCCTTTATTTTAACACGTATCTTGTGCTGCCTGGGGCAAAGTAACCAACCCCTCCCCCACCCAGATTTAAATAAATTTAGAAAAATATTCCACTGGATTGTAGTCCCTTCCATACCCAAACTAAGATAATTTGCACTTCATATGGTTCGTTCTTTTTTGTTTTTTTGTTTTAGTTATAAGTGGATTAGTCAATGCTATTTGGCTATGGAGTTGCGCTGCACTGTTTGACTTAAACTGCATTTTCTTATTAGAATTATATTTAAAGGTTAGTTTTTATTACGTTATAATTTTAATAAAGGTATATTTTTGGGGAAAAAAAAAAGGCAAAACTTTTTAAATGTTAAAATGTACACAGCTGAAATGTGTGTGTGTGTGTAATAATAACAATTTAAAAAGCAATCAATTGTATTTATTAATGTTACTTTAAAGAAGGGAAATACATTATCAGTTTTGTCACGCGCGGTTATTAAATTAACAGAAACCTAAGCGCTTTGGAGAAATAGGCTATTCGCAATATGACGTCATTTGCGGGATTATTTAGAACAAGTTAATTTTGATTTTATTTCGCAATATTAACAACGCACTGAAAGACGCACTAAAAACGCCCGATGTTTGGGTTTCCCCGTTAAATGTAATTGCTGTGTAATTCTTTGATCATGATTTTTAATTTTTTAAAAACCTTTTCATAACTTTTAAACACATGTAAAATGCTTAAAATAGTTCCTTGGTTGATACTTTAAATGTATTTGTAATTTATAATAATAATACTTAAACGTTTTCTAAAATGAAAGTGGACTTAAAATATTTTTGGCGCATTTAAATTTATTCGATTTCCGTTAAAAAAAAAATAACTATGAATTTTTTAGGAATCCGAACGTACTTAAATCTTTTCTGCTCTTTGGAGTTACGTCAGTATAGCTAATTCTTATATATATTGTTTTAAACTCTGTTTAAATTTTTTTTTTTTTAAACAGATAAAAATCTAGTAATGCACACTAAGATGTGCGAACTTTTTTATTCTATTTTCGGATGCTATGTTTAAATGTGTTTAATTAATTTTTACTGAGAAGCATTGCTTTAGTTAAAATAACATCACGACGAGTGCCCCACATTATATTAAAATAAAAAATTTTGAAATTCCAACCAATAGTATTTCTTCATCAATCCATTAAAATGATGCGTGGACCAATGGCCTCCATAAACAAACCAGACACGTCCTACGATCATACATGAGAATCGTATTTACGTTTTTTTTTTTAATGCACCTGTCGACGGTAAAATAATATTTTTTTCATTTTCTATGCAAACCATTTCATCCCGCCATCAACCATCCAATTAATTATAGGCCATTTCTATGGTGCCATCCATGCGGCTAATGCACATTCATTAAGAGCGTCTTTTACTGGGGCATCTTTGTTAGCATGTTGTAGTTACAGCTGGGACAGTGTAATCAATAATAACCACACCGTGGTCCACGAGAATGATGACCAGAATATGTGTATCCGAATACGGCTACTTTCCTACGACTGAAACTCAAAATCCGATTTTCTCAGATAACAGTTCATGTCCTATGATTACAACATATGTCGACTACAGCTGATCGAATACAGAACAAACTAGCCCGACTTCGCATGGCTCGCGATTCCACACGTAGTTTCAATAGTTTCAGCCTGAATCTTAACTATCATTTCTACTTAATTCCTTGTTTCTACTTGTTTCATCATTTCTTCTTGTTTATTATTTAGTTTTTTTACTTTTATTATTTTTTTTAATTTCGGAAGGAACAAGAATATTTAAGTTTAACCATCATCAAATCAATGGCCAATGCAGCCCTGAACGTCTTTTCATTGGCAGTTTCAACACCTAGCCGTTTCCGTACACATATACAAGGAGTATATAATAATAATAATAATAAATTTTATTTGAAAAACACACTTCATCCCCAAAAGCTCGAAGCGCGGTACAAAGTCAACCATATTAAAAAGAGAAATAAAAAACATTCTAAAATTTACCACATTTAAAAAAACAGACGCAACAATATAAAACTACATACGAGCATACCAAGTCAAAGTCTTTCATCCCGTTTCAACCATAAGCAACACAAGCCAATATACATTAACTGAAAAAGATGGTAGATAGCATCACCCCAGAAGGTGTTTGCGAAATAGATATGTTTTAAAATATATGCACGAAGTAGATACGTATGCTTTAATTAAACCCCAATTCGTGTGCTACTATGCAGAAAGAGACGTTGAGGTTTACGTCTTGAGACTACAGACGTCTGCTGCATATCCAAAAACTCATTTAATAAATAAACAAATTTAGGTCCACAATGCGCGGGATTAAGCGCATGTAACAGGAATCTTGGACAATTAAGGGACACACAATGAGATATCCTTAATTTTATTTTAATGATGAAGGTTGAGGGTGGGTGGGGTCGACGTGGAAGGGATGGGGGAGTAAATCTATTCAGTAGACTGCTAGCGTGACTTATGTACACTCTAACATTATTCCACCTTCACCAACATAATATGTAATACATAAGCGGGGAATTCTAACAGGGGCATTCCTTGACTTGTAAGCTGGGACATTCCTTGACTTGTAAGCTGGGACATTCCTTGACTAGTACGCCGGGACATTCCTTGACTAGTACGCCGGGACATTCCTTGACTTGTAAGCTGGGACATTCCTTGACTAGTTCACCGGGACATTCCTTGACTAGTACGCCAGGAAATTCCTTGACTAGTACGCCGGGACATTCCTTGACTTGTAAGCTGGGACATTCCTTGACTAGTACACCGGGACATTCCTTGACTAGTACACCGGGACATTCCTGGACTAGTACACCGGGACATTCCTTGACTTGTAAGCTGGGACATTCCTTGACTTGTAAGCTGGGACATTCCTTGACTAGTACGCCGGGACATTCCTTGACTAGTACGCCGGGACATTCCTTGACTTGTAAGCTGGGACATTCCTTGACTAGTACACCGGGACATTCCTTGACTAGTACACCGGGACATTCCTGGACTAGTACACCGGGACATTCCTTGACTAGTACACCGGGACATTCCTGGACTATTACGCCGGGACATTCCTTGACTAGTACACCGGGACATTCCTGGACTAGTACACCGGGACATTCCTGGACTAGTACACCGGGACATTCCTGGACTAGTACGTCATAAGCATTCCTTTGGACAGTTTCTATCCCTTTTTTTTTAAACACCATTTACGCTCTGGTTCGTTTTATTATCTATATTCGCTTTGTTCACTCTATTTAGTATATTCGCCATATTTACTATATTCACCATATCAGCTATATAAACTATATTCACCATATTCACTATGATTACTATATTCAACATATATACTATATTTGCTTTATTTACTATATATACTACAGTCACCATATTTACTATATTCATTAAATTTTCTAAATTTACTGTATTCGCTATTAAAAAGTATATTTTCCTATTCTCTCAAAGTAATTGCAATCAATTTTTTATATCCCAACACAATTAAAACGTTTTTTAGGTACAAACGTTTGTTATCTCTGCCTTCACAACAGAACTTTTCTTCGCATCCCATTTACAACAGATCTATTCCAAGCAGACCCTTTCACAGTAAACCTTTCTTAGCAGAACCCTAAATCACAGACCCCTTTACAACAAAACCACCACTCATCGACCCCTTGAAAGCAGATCCCTTCACCGTAGAACCCTTCAACACAGCGTATTTCACCATAGAGACCCCTAGACCCCGCTCACCGCAGACCCCTCACACCAGACCCCCCTGACACACCATACACCCCTAACACCAGTCCCCCCTCACACAAGACCCCCTAACACCAGTCCCCCCTCACACAAGACCCCCCTCACACCAGACCCCCTGACACACCAGACCCCCCTGACTCCCCCCCTACACACCAGCCCCCCCCTGATACTCCAGACCCCCCTGACACACCAGACCCCCCTGACACACCAGACCCCCCTCACCGCAGACCCCCCTCGAGACCACTGATATGTCTTCCTCACACGATGCGATGTAAGTCGGTCAATATCGTATCTGGTCTCCAGGGAGCCCGTCCGTCAATCTACAAATTGGCGGCCATGTTCGGCCATCGGTTAAATTGACCGCCGTTATAAAAGTTCCGATATGACACCTTCTGGTTGCACTTTCACCGCCCTACCCATAACCCAGGCTACCCAATCCTCAACGTTTAGTCAATTACAAACATGGATGTAGAACTGAATGCAAACTTCTCCAGATATGATGGAGTGGCATACTTCTCTAGATATGATGGAGTGGCATACTTCTTTAGATATGGAGGGGCATACTTCTCCAGATATGATGGAGTGGCATACTTCTCCATATACGATGGAGTGGCATTTTCTCGAGGTATTGAGTGGCATACTTCTCTAGATATGATGGAGTGGCATACTTCTTTAGATATGGAGCAGCATACGTCTCAAGATATGATGGAGTGGCATACTTCTCGAGATATAATGGAGAGGCATACTTCTTAAGATATGATGGAGGGCATGCTTCTTCTCGATATATGATTAGTGGCATACTTTTCTAGATATGATGGAGTGGTAGCTTTGTCGAGATATGATGGAGTGGCATACTTCTCTAGATATGATGGAGTGGCATACTTCTCGAGTTATGGAATGGCATACTTTTCGAGATATTATGGAGTAGCTTACCTCTAAAGAAATTATGGAGCGGCATACTTCTCGAGATATGATTGAGTGACATACTTCTCGAGATATGATTGAGTGACATACTTCTCGAGATATGATTGAGTGACATACTTCTCGAGACATTAAGGAGTTACATACTTTTAAGGAAATGATGGAGTTGCATGCTTTTCTAATTTTTCCAGGCCTAATTTTCTAAACATGATGGAAAGGCATACTTTTCTAGATATGGTGGAGTGACATAATTTTTCTTAGATATGATGGAATAACATACTTTCAACACTATTGTTCTCATTAATGTATCTATTTCTTTAAAGTATTCGATGGGCATCAGATGCCGAGTCCTCTTTTCATGTTTCAAAGAATTTTCAACTAAACAAAATAAACCCAAAACATCGATTTGATAACTGTGTTTGAAATGTCTCGCAGTGTTTTTACACATCTACAAACAAGAAAAGCAAAACCAAAACCACCACCAAAGAAAAAAAAAGCACTGGGTGCAATCGAAGATCCATAGTAATTCCCACCAGGAGACCTAGAACGTAATTTTAATAAGATGCCAATTGCTTCTCTCAGAAAAAATTTTTAACTTAAAATCTATACGACTATGCATGGCTCTCATCCGATGACCTATAATTTTAATTTTAATAAGATTGCACATCTCTTTCTTCAAAATAAGCATAAGTTGAAGTCAATAAGATTACACATCTCTTTATAAATACCCATACGATTGAAGTCAATAAGATTGTGCATGTTTCACCTCAGATGTTCAATTATGTGATGTCGATATGTCAACATTACGCCACCTAGTATGTGAAATTTTGCAATATGAACGAGCCTCTAACGGGAATTTCTGTTGGTGTGATGTGTATGGCATCGTGCCTGTACCTTCTTCTTCTTCTTCTATATCTTAAGGGCCCACGATCAATTTATTGATCATTTTGGCTCCTATGCATGTAGATGGGATTTGCAATGTTTCTGTTACTGGTGGTGATGAGGAAATTATGCACTAGGGGTTTGAAGGCTTGAGGCAATAGACACAAATGTGTCTAGTGTTGTCGCCTCAACTTTTCCTTTTGAAAGATGGTTCCAGTCCCTGATTGTCTTGGGTTGTAATAACACAGGATACAAGGCAATATGGTGTGTATAAAGCGTAAACAATTAAATTATCCTATATTTAAATTACATTTTTAAAAAAAATATCTGTGATAAGTATTCGAACTGTTAAATTGGTGGTGGTTAATATTTAGTTTAAAAAACGCAGGACGTTTATGTTTGGCTGTGGAACTCACATTTCAAACAAACTTAGTCAATACTATTCATAGAAATACAGCCAATTTGTGTAAGACTGTCCTTACTTAATCCACTAAATAGACGATAAATCTCACGAGTAGGACAAAGGTAAGAAGTAATGCCATATGAAAACAGGAGTAAGCACGTCTTTTGGTTTTCCCTGAGGTCAGCTTAAGTACAAACTTCCGGTTGGGCGTCTAGAAAAGGGAAATCACGCGCCTGCTCTTAAAAGTGATTTTTTACTGAAAGTCAGACCAGGTCCACCACCAGTAGATTAGTAGGGTTAGTAGGTCAGTATATAACACTTACAGAAGACGGGAGGCATCTCAAAAATTAGCAAAGGGAACACCTCCAGGAGCTGAATATTGTACATAAGGACCGGCTTCCTGATCTAATACTGAGGCTTAGCCCACCCTCCAAAAAAAAAAAAAAAAAAAAAAAAAACTTCCAATTTTACAGACCCATCTGATTATGTCTGTAAATATGATACAATTTTGAAAACTTGATAAATTTAATGAACATCTCAAATTGAACAGTTAGTGAAACCCTGGCTTCTTTCTGTCCAGTTAGTGAATCTCTGGCATTAAGTAGTTTCCATTAGAGAATCCCTGATATTTGTATGTTCAACTTATAATCCCTGAATGTTTCTGTTTAACTTTGAATACCTGACATAAATGTCGGTTCAATAAGTAAATCCCTGACATTTGCCTGTTCAATGAGTAAATCCCTGACATTTGCCTGTTCAATGAGTAAATCCCTGACATTTTCTGTTTAACTTTGAACACTGACGTCTGTCTCTTTAATTTCCGGCTGCCCTGATGGCTCGTGATCAAGTATGGGACTTTTTTAAAATCTTTTTTAATAAATATTCCACCCATCTTGTGTTTATCGGCATGGCCAAAAATATAAAGTTTTACATAAGAAATATTGTCATTGCATATTTCTTTACTGATTATAACTGTATTCATCCGATTGTATAGAGTACGTTCATTTTATATCAAGATATAGCAGCCGTGAGACGCCATCAGTAGAAATACAAATGTCTTAATCGGGACATGGGGCAAAGACGAGGGTTATCGAATGGGGCCAAGACGAGTGTTATCGAATGGGGCCAAGAAGAGTGTTATCGAATGGGGCCAAGAAGAGGGTTATCGAATGGGGCCAAGAAGAGGGTTATCGAATGGGGCCAAGACGAGGGTTATCGAATGGGGCCAAGACGAGTGTTATCGAATGGGGCCAAGAAGAGGGTTATCGAATGGGGCCAAGATAGAGTGTTATCGAATGGGGCATAGAAGAGGGTTATCGAATGGGGCCAAGAAGAGGGTTATCGAATGGGGCCAAGACGAGTGTTATCGAATGGGGCCAATACGAGTGTTATCGAATGGGGCCAAGAAGAGGGTTATCGAATGGGGCCAAGACGAGTGTTATTGAATGGGGCCAAGAAGAGTGTTATCGAATGGGGCCAAGAAGAGGGTTATCGAATGGGGCCAGGAAGAGGGTTATCGAATGGGGCCAAGACGAGTGTTATCGAATGGGGCCAAGAAGAGTGTTATCGAATGGGGCCAAGAAGAGGGTTATCGAATGGGGCCAAGAAGAGGGTTATCGAATGTGGCCAAGAAGAGGGCTATCGTTCGTTTTGGGCGTGGCTTGAGCTTTATTTTTTTTTTAATAATATGGTTGGCATTGTACCGCGCTTCGAGCTATTGGGGATGAAGCGTGTTTTTTTCAAATAAACTTTATTATTATTATTATTATTACAAAATTAATAGGAAATTAAACTTGTCCCACCCCACCCCTATTTACCCTTGCCCCCACTTTTTTTTTCTTCTCAAAACCCCCTGGCATTCCCAAGATCAAGCAGAGGGAATTCGGTCACATTTTGTTTTCGTGAGGCCTCGATTTGATGGCCGACTGGTCAGGTCCCTCTTAGTATATTGGAAGCAGATGTGTAGAGGGAAAAGTTCGTTTACATTCGGGTCACCACACTCTCGCGTGAGCGTCCCGAAATGCCTTATTTCCCATCTATCCCCACATGCAACATGTCCCATCGGGAGCCCCCCCCACCACCTCCCGGAATGCCCCATTTCCCACTACCTCCACCTCAGCTCGATCCCGACATCTTTCCCGAGTAATGTTTTCGGGATCGTGCAGTAGTCATAAACTCAAAGCTATTTCTCTGTCAATTTATTATTGGCCATTTGACCACGATTTATGTCTAGTGACGTAATTATCATCAATGGTTCTGACGATGGTCACCTCGGCTGTCGCTAGTGAGTCTCTTTTTTTATTGCCAGCATCACCTAGAGCAACGGTTCTCAACCTGTGGGTCGCGACCCCTTGGGGGTCGCACGACCCTTTCCCAGGGGTGGCCTAAGACCACCTGAAATACACATGCTCAACAGTTGTGAAGTTGCAAAGAAAATAATTTTGTGGCTGGGTGTCACCACAACAAGAGGAACTTTATTACAGGGTCGCGGCATAAGGGAGGTTGAGAACCACTGACCTAGAGTCTACATCACGGCTATCCTAACATCTCCCTGTTCGATGTCATCTAATACATCGTGTAACGGTTCGACCATGGAACTACAGTCGGTCAACTGCTCCATTGTTTTGAGACTAGACAGAGAGGCCTTGAAAACTACGACCTCGGAGGGTATTTTCTACCATGCCAGCACTTGGCCTCACACCCTAAAGAAAAGTGTTGTGGCTTTCTTTCAAGTCCATCAGTGTACTCTTAATAGTCCTGTATTATTGTTAATTTAATTTTTTTTTTTTTTTTTTTTTTTTTTTTTTTTTTTTTTTTTTTTTTTTTTGTTTTTGTTTTTTTGGGAGGGGGGGTTTGGTGAAGAAGAAATGTTGAGTGCCCTGGCAAACCATCGAGTAGTGCCCTGGCAAACCATCGAGTAGTGCCCTGGCAAACCATCGAGTAGTGCCCTGGCAAACCATCGAGTAGTGCCCTGGCAAGCTTTTGTGTAGTGCCCTGGCCAACCATTGTGTAGTGCCCTGGCAAGCCATTATGTGGTGCCCTGGCCAGCCATTGTGTAGTGCCCTGGCAAGCCATTGTGTAGTGCCCTGGCAAGCCATTGTGTAGTGCCCTGGTAAGCTTATGTTTAGTGCTCTGGCAAGCAATCGTGTCGTGTCCAGGCAAGCCATCGAGTTTTCTATTCACGGTGAGTAAAAACGGATCACCCTGGACATGACATTAGAGTGGCCGTATTTTATATTTATTTCAATGAACACAGGAAAATTTCTTGTTTCAATTTCAATTATTTTAAAATGTACAATTATGAAAGTCACTATTTTTGTAAACATTTCTGTTTTCTTAGAAAAACATCACAAAACGGACAATCTAATGACAGTCGAGATAAAAGATGAGGAAGGTAAGTCGATAGTTAAAAAGAACATCCCTTAGAATATTTGCAACGACTGACAGAAATAAAGACATTTGAGAATCACTGATATAGTCGGAAGCATAGGACGTGACCGAAAAACGAAGGAAGAAAGGCAAAAATTGCTCAGGAAACTACATTTCTACACAGAAGGAGATGGTATAATCGTAAAGAAATGAAAATTGGACATTTCTTTTTTTTTCTGCCCTTCAGCCACTAATAATATTGGACGGTAAGTTTGGTGCCTCATAATGAGACAATTCAGAGCTTATTAGTAATACTACAGAAGCCAATGTTAAGAAGGTTTTTCTTTCGTATTTAATATAACTCGTAAAAGAAATAAAATCCCGATAAAATCCGGGTATATTGGCTAGTAGCTTAAAAAATAAACGTTTTAATAGATTAATGGAGCTGTTGAAAGTAATGATTTGGGTAACAATCAGCGACAACAGTCGGATTCAAGGTTGATGATTACCTCTGGGACGTGAAAGATGCGCCTGGGGCGGAAATGCCTGAATTATATATCTGAATTACAGGATATTTCTGAGCCACAGGATATTTGTGAGAAACAGACTATTTCTGAGTCACAGGCTATTTCTGAGTCACAGGCTATTTCTGAGCCACAGGCTATTTCTGAGTCACAGGCTATTTCTGAGTGACGGGCTATTTCTGAGTTACGTGATGTTTCTAAGCTAGAGGCTATTTCTGACTTACAGGCTATATTTGAGTTACAAGGCTCATTCTGGGGTACGGAATCTTTCGGAGTTACGGTCTCTTTCGCAGTTATAGGCTATTTCTGAATAGGATATTCTGGCAGTTTTCAACTACGTGAGTACCAATGCTGGTCACACGATCAAAGAATAGCTTTTACAGTGAAAAGCAAAGTCCTTGAAATGTTAAAGTTTGGCTTCATTTATTCGGACAGTGTCGTCTGCCATCAGTTCAGCTTTGACGTCCTTGAGGATTTTATGCTAATGAATTGAATTACATTAACTTTAAATGGAAGTTAAAAACTTGGCTTGTTTTCTTAACTTGGCATCATTTCGTTTTTTTTTTTTTTTTTTTTTTTTTTTTTAATTTTTCCAGGCCTTTTTTGACCAGTGTGGACAGAATTTATTTGAAAATCTTCCCGATGCGATAGAGATTTTTTTTTTTTTTTTAAAGTTCATTGTGAAATATAAAATAACATTTCCGCGGTTGTATTTTTCATGTGATTTATTCATGAACGTGCACTCATCAAAACGATCAGCATAAAAGCCCGACAACGTGCACATTACGGGTTACTAGTAGAAAAGAAAGCTTAAAAGGAATAATATGAAAAGAAACATAGTTTGAAAAAATATTGCAATGTGGCTTTCAAAAGTTCGCCATTGTTATTGTGGGGAAGTTGGATTTTCCAAAACAAAGATTACTGGATAGTCAGATAGATGAGACACAAAACAATGTGTGTGATATAACAAAGTAGAAAAATGAGACACAACTAATTTGTGTATATAACCAAGTAGACAAGTGAGACACAATTTGTATGATATAACTAAGCAGATAAATGAGACACACACAAAAGGGTGTGATATAACTAAGTAGATAAATCAGACACACACAATGTGTGTGATATAACTGTGTAGATAAATCAGACACACACAATGTATGTGATATAACTAATTAGATAAATCTGACACACAAATGTGTGTGATATAACTATGTAGATAAATCAGACACACACAAAGTGAAGACACTTTTCTATAGGAAACTGTAACCAGACGTGTTGAAACAAGTGCAGACACCTTTCTATAGGAAACTGTAACTAGACGTTTTGACACACGTGCAGACACTTTTCTATAGGAAACTGTAACTAGACGTGTTGAAACAAGTGCAGACTCTTTTCTATAGGAAACTGTAACTAGACGTTTTGACACATGTGCAGACACTTTTCTATAGGAAACTGTAACTAGACGTCTTGAAACAAGTGCAGACACTTTTCTATAGGAAACTGTAACTAGACGTTTTGACACATGTGCAGACACTTTTCTATAGGAAACTGTAACTAGACGTGTTGAAACAAGTGCAGACACTTTTCTATAGGAAACTGTAACTAGACGTTTTGACACATGTGCAGACACTTTTCAATAGGAAACTGTAACTAGACGTGTTGACACAAGTGCAGACACTTTTCTATTGGAAACTGTAACTAGACGTGTTGACACATGTGCAGACACTTTTCAATAGGAAACTGTAACTAGACGTGTTGACACAAGTGCAGACACTTTTCTATTGGAAACTGTAGCTAGACATGTTGACACTCAACAAATTACTGTACGTCTTCACACAACCAGTGGAATTGCTAGGTCTGGTGCTGCCCTGAGCTGCCCTGAGAGGGTTTGCCGCCACCGTCCACTAAAAAAAACATCTGCTGTTAGCCGAAAATACTCCCCCCCCCTCGGTAAAAAGGAAGAAAAGTGCTCCCCGAGGGGGGCCGCCCCCTCCGCACGCCTTCTTACGCCACTGGTGGTGCTGTTTTGAGCGCTAACCTTGTTGTGTACTTCATTCCTTTACCTACATACCCACGTCGACGTTGTCCGATTTAACAAATGTGGACAACTGTCAATGGAATGAATTTGAACCTTCACCAAATGTAGCCTTTTTGAGAAACTTTAGAACCACTGTTTTTTTTTTGTCTCAGTTATATTCCTTGATCCACTCATTCGTAAAGGGGTTTGAAGTCAAATCACTACATTCATATTTTAAAAATAATAAAAAATCGTAAAATCTAATTAACAGCACCAAAAAAACCACCCTCCTAAAAACTAGATATTTTCACAGCATGCATTAGCTTAAATGATTTATGGTAGTAGGATAGAGAAGCAAAAAAAATAATAATAATAGTTGTCCCAAGACTTCTCAGTTGAAATGAGATGATACATCATTTGAATTTCTTGCGCTCCGCCTTTCGCATAATGAATTATTAAAACCTTACCTGATAAACAGCGTTGCTATGACGACGACAATAGCAAGGACCAAAGCTGACGTCACGATGGCGGCGATGTATGAAGCTTGTAGCCCTGTAAATGAATAGAGAGCGAAATGTAAGCGATAATATAACGGTTAGCATAATTTCAATAAAAAGTGTTGCACTGATCAGTTAAGTTTGAGAAAACTAGGACCTGTTACTAGGCGATCAATTTCCCATATGCCCCCCCCCCCCCAAAAAAAAAAAAAGAAAAAATAAAAAAAAAAAAAAATATCGTATGATATCCCATAGATTTGTTCAATAGCCAATCAGGACTATTTTAGATTCTGTTCATTAGTATATTTAACAGCATGAAGTTCATCCCTCGCACAGAATGAGTTGAGTCCAGCTTGGCCACTTACCCTCATTGCAGTTGGGAACTTGTTTGTAGCACTCGTCCGGTGCCAGAATGTACCGCCCCGGCCAGGATATGACTCCTAGCGTCTTCATGGACCAACTGGTAGCGTTGGTCGCCTCGTAAAACACTCTCCGCTCCATGACGCCCGAAGAACTGTTGAAGTCATAGACGGCAAAATCGAAGGTGACCCTCTGCGCGTCGTCGACCAGGTACATCCCGGAATAGCCAGAGATGGTCAGTTCGGAGATGGTCTGTATGAGCTTGTACGAGTTGGGCAGCGTGCCGCTGCTGGAGTTGTGGAAGTACCGAAAAACGGCGTAGGCGAGGATATACACCATGTCGTAGACAGCGTTGACGTCCATGTCGGTGAGGTGGAATGTCTGCAGGTCCCGTTTCGAGCGCTGCTTCAGCCCCGCGATGTGGGAAGCTGACAAGGGCGGGCTGCTCTTCTGTGGAAGCTCATATGGGGTGTTTCCGTCTTCGCTGGCAAAGAAAAGGGAATTTTGGAATTCATTTATGTGTGATTTCGACTGCCATGATTCATGCTCGTTATCTTGGTTCTTGCTGGATGTCTTCCAAGACGAGGCGTCCGGCGAATACTTGTCATCTTCCTCTTGTGAAAACCCGGAAGACTTTTCAGATTTATCGATGATGTCATTGGTACGGGGCGAATCCTCTGCTAGCGCCAGCGCGAGAAAGAGGTCGTCCTTTGATTGCGTTTGAGGCACGTGAGTGTTTTTGTGAACGACTGGAGGTGTTGGCGCTATTGCTGTGGTCAGCCTATTTACAAGATTATCATTTTCACTATTCACATATACGCTGGAATGACCGCTGAGCCACTTGACCCTTGAACTCTCACTACTTACACTAGAATCGTTTGCGGGAGCATGACGCGCCAGCTCAATGGCTGTTATGTCCTTTTCTGAATGAAATGTTAAACTATCTGAACGTAATTCGGACACATCAGGCTTTAAAGCTCCTCTTCTAATACTGGTGTCACGTTTTGACCTCTGACCCCCTGACGCCGTGGTGTTCGTCTTGTGATCATCTTGTGGGAAGGAAGCCGCGATGACGAACACGCTTTCAAAGATGTTGACGTCAGCGGCCGTGCTGTCGTTGGTAAACCTCGGCTCTGACGTCACGTCCGCTGTGACACCCACGAGGGTCAGTGACTTGACGTCATAAGGAGTCGTGGAGAATGTGAAAAAGGCGTGACGCTTCGTCATGGACAGTGAGGACGCCGCCGCAAGCAGAATCAGCTGATCCTGGACGTCCAACAGCATGAGGATCACTGGGGATTCAAGACAGGAAGTACGTGTCAACAGATTTGGAAATTTAACAGAAAAAGTTTCAGAATATAATGAATGATCAGGACAAGGGCTTAGCTGGCCCGGGGAGGGGATGGACCTGGGTTCTGGACCCCGCTCCCTTCCACCAGCGTGACAAATGTTAACTTTTATTTAGCAATAAAGCACTGCGGTATATATTTCTCAAAGAATAGCTAAGGATGGACACCCCCAACCCCCTGTCACAAAAACTACCTACGCCCCTGGTAAGGCATTGTTGAAAATTATTTATTAGAAGTGTGTTCAATTTACGTATCATTTCCGATCCTCCAGATTTTTTTTTTAATACATTAAAAAATCTGGAGTTTCAAAATAAAAAAAAAATGTGTCATCTTATTAGTATGGATTAGTGTCAGCTTATTGGCATAGATTAGTGTCATCTTATGAGCAAGGATTAGTGTCATCTTATGAGCATTGATTAGTGTCATCTTATGAGCATGGATTAGTGTCATCTTATGAGCATGGATTAGTGTCATCGTATTAGCATGGATTAGTGTCATCTTATTAGCATGGATTAGTGTCCTCTTATTAGCATGGATTAGTGTCATCTTATTAGCATGGATTAGTGTTATCTTATTAGCATGGATTAGTGTCCTCTTATTAGCATTGATTAGTGTCATCTAATTAGCATGAATTAGTCAAATTTTCTACCAAACAAAACCAGAGGAAATCTTTTGGTCAATTATAGTATATTTATGTGACGGAAATATTATTAAAGTAGACCAATATATCCGCCTGCATATATGTGAAATGTGCAGTGGTCGAAGTAATTCTTTAGAAGCTAAGACGGCCTCATAGCTTTAAATTATTCGCTTTTTAACATTTTTTTATTACCTAAAATGAAATGTCCCATGACACCAGATTCCACCAAATCAAACTAACCAACTCTAGCATATTACTTTAGTCTCTATTTTTTTAATTTAAACGAAGATTCAAATTTATCTAAATAATGGAGTTAAACACACCATGACAGATACAGTGGGTGGTGTTCAGTTAAACACACCACGTTAGCTTACAGTGGGTGGTGTTCTGATAAACACACAACGAAAGTTACAGTGGTTTTTATTTAGTTAAACACATCATAGCAGCTACAGTGGTTTGGGTTCAGCTGCAGTGATTGGTGTTCAGCTTAACATAAAAGTTAACTAAGGCTATTTCGTTCTTTTTCTCCTTTTCAGGAATGTAAATAGTAACTCACCTATCAGAGGTAAAATCAAATTATCTACACAAAGGAGCACCGATATCCTATAGAAATACAAAGTAGAGATCCCTGGTGGGACAGTGCCTGAGTACTTTTGTGTCTGATACAAGAGAACTGTACTGTTGGCGTATATAACATCATTAAAAAAGGGATTTTTAAGAGGTTGAGTTGCGTGAACAGTTGTCTCGTAGATTTTAAAACCACTGACGTAATGAATACTGTAGGACTTCCTTTCAAACTCCAATAATAAACAGAAAGAAAGACAGATAGAAAAGAGATATTCAGAGATACAGACAAGCGGAAAGAGAGAAAGGAAGGCTGCATTTAAAGGCCATAACTATCACACAGAAAGATCAGGGGATTGCACATTCTTTTTGTTTCTATCACCACGTTTCCAGCCAGGTGAAGGCCCCGGAACCCTTCTTAGAACAAAGTTGTTAATACATGTGACATAATTACAAAGGAAATGCCCCTTCTCACGGACCCCCAAGGGGCCCGAGCTACCACAGTTGATGAACCCCGGAGCTAGCTAGATTGTTCAGGAGCTTTCATTATCAGGCTTTTAATTAGCCCGTCTCAATAACATCCGCAGCCACAGAAATTTGAGAACCCATGATGTTTTAATTAAAGCCTCACCACGTCCTATCAATGTGCACTCAGATCCCTGAGACAGCTTAATACCCAGGATTTCTTCCAGAGTGGACACAGCGACCACATCATTGGTGTTAACTAGGATTTACTATATTTCTCAATGGACTCGGGAGCCGGGCACTTGAAGCTGAGCCGCCGCTGTTCATATTTGTGTTCACTGGGTTTATCTCTACTACCACTGAGTTCATCAAGGGGGGGAGGGGGCGTAACTCGTGGCGTGCACTTTTACAGACCGGAAACGCCCATGTCATTAGGGTACGCGGTGGGACTAATGTTTGATCAGAGAATAGTGGGTCTTTTGGTTTCTTCTTGGGGAGAATGGACGACAAACCGGGACTTCCAGAGCTGATTTTTATGTGTGTGTGTGTGCCTGTTTCTGTTTCTTTAAGATGAATTCATACCGAGACGGAAGTGATTCGTGGGGGTGGGGGTGCGGGGGGCGTGGAATCTAACGATGAGTCGTGTTGAAGAGCGGTAGCAATGAGTGCGTTCTAAGCATGGGGAAAGGGGGGTGGGGGAAAAATGTCCACGTTTTTAATGACGTCCGAATTCGGCACTTTGAAGTTTTAGAGGAAAACTAGTCTAGCAGGGATCATGGTCTAGTAGGAAACATGGTCTAGCAGGAAACCTGGTCTAGCAGGGAACATGGTCTAGTAGGAAACATGGTCTAGCAGAGAACATGGTCTAGTAGGAAACATGGTCTAGCAGGTAACATGGTCTAGTAGGAAACATGGTCTAGTATGAAACCTGGTCTAGCAGGAAACATGGTCTAGCAGGAAACCTGGTCTAGCAGGAAACCTGGTCTAGCAGGAAACCTGATCTAGCAGGAAACCTGGTCTAGCAGGAAACATGGAGTCTTGAATCAGCTCAATCTTGATGGTAACATGGAATTTAGACTCAGCTCTAACTGGATGGTAATTTTGAAACTAGAGCCACCTTGTCTAGAGGATGACATTGAATCTACATTCAACCTTTTCTAGTGGGTACCATCTAAAGACGAGTTGTTTTGCTACCTCGCACTACCAAGTAATTCCCTATGGATGTCAACTGTTCCTGTCTTTTCAAAATTTGATTTTATCTACAAACTAAAGCGATTATTTGGATTCAATCTTGAATTTAAATAAACAAATTGTTATTTATTAATATTTTTCATCTTTTTTCGTCCTTTGAATGTTTAAAAACGCATTGGAAGAATTCACTGTTTGGATGTGAGTGCATTGAAACCTTCTCGTATTTTAAATGCATACTTTGAGATTGTATGCTTGTAATTAGTTTTTGTAGTGTTGCGTTTGTTTTAAATGTGGTAAATTATAGATATGTTTTTTGTTGACTTTGTACCGCGCTTCGAGCCTTTGGGGATGAAGCGTGTTTTTGAAATGAACTTTATTATTATTATTATTATATAAAGCTGTTGATTTGAAAATATATTATATGTTTTTGACTCCGGGCTAGACCATGTATCAGTAGTTGCCACTCATTACTACACGGGGAGGTGGTGAAACGCAGTTGATAAAAGAAGAAAGAAATATATTTTTTTAAAAGTTACAGACATGAATTTTTTTTTTTTTTAAATAATTTCTTAACCCGATTTAAAACGATTAAATATCTGAAAAAAAAAAAAAAAAAAAAAAAAAAAAAAAAATTAAAAAATAAGTAAAAGATTTTGTGTCAAAACACGACTTTGTGTAACATTACCCTAATCTACAAAAACTTCCGATACATTTGAGGTTATAAGGGAACTTCGCATTAGGTCACACATTTTTGAGTTCTATCGTCCGGTATTTATTTAAAAATTGATTTCAAGATTTCCAGTTCCCCCCAATCAATTGCGTACTATCAGAAGAGAGAGATGGAGAGGCAGAGATAGAGAGAGTAAGAGAGAGTTAGAGAGAGAGAGAGAGGGTGAGAAAGAGAGAGTATGAGAGAGAGAGAGAGAGGGGGGACTAATGAAAAATTCAGCATATAATTTAGAGATAAACGTATCAATATATGCTGTAAAGGCGACTTACATTGGAACATATCATTATATACAGTGAAGGCGACTTATATTGGAACATATCATTATATACTGTAAACGTATCTACCGTTCAAACGTATCATTATGTCCTGTTAAAGTGAATACCATTATTACGTATCATTCCATACAGTACGACCCTGTTCGATCTTGTTAGTGTCAGGCTGATCGTTTTAAACGTGCTCAATAATTCACGTGCCATGGGCGCAGGACAACAATCACGCTGGGGATATCAATAGGGTTCAGTGTCGGGTGTATCAGGTGGGTGGAGGGAACCCTGAGGCCGACGTATTCCAGACCTCCACCCCCGAGTCCCGCCATCCTCCCCCCTCCTCCCGATGAAATAAAAATCAAACGTCTGAAGCAGATAAATAAAGTCCTGGGCAATTCAACTCATTGGAGGTCCTGGGCAGTTCAACTCATTGGAGGTCCTGGGCAATTCAACTCATTGGAGGTCCTGGGCAATTCAACTAATTGAAGGTCCTGGGCAATTTAACTAATTGAAGGTCCTAGGCAATTCAACTCATTGGAGGTCCTGGGCAATTCAACTCATTGGAGGTCCTAAGCAATTTATTAATTGAAGGTCCTGGGCAATTCAACTCATTGGAGATCCTGGGCAATTTAACTCATTGGAGGTCCTGGGAAATTCAACTCATTGGAGGTCCTGGGCAATTCAACTCATTGAAGGTCCTGGGCAATTCAACTCATTGGAGGTCCTGGGCAATTCAACTCATTGTAGGTCCTGGGCAATTCAACTCCTTGAAGGTCCTGGGCAATTCAACTCATTGGAGGTCCTGGGCAATTCAACTCATTGGAGGTCCTGGGCAATTCAACTAATTGAAGGTCCTGGGCAATTCAACTCATTGGAGGTCCTGGGCAATTCAACTCATTGGAGGTCCTGGGCAATTCAACTCATTGGAGGTCCTGGGCAATTCAACTCATTGGAGGTCCTGGGCAATTCAACTCATTAGGGGTCCTGGGCAATTCAACACATTGGAGGTCCTGGGCAATTCAACTCACTGGAGGTCCTGGGCAATTCAACTCATTGAAGGTCCTAGGCAATTCAACTCATTGAAGGTCCTAGGCAATTCGACTCATTGGAGGTCCTGGGAAATTCAAATCATTGGAGGCCCTGGGCAATTCAACTAATTGAAGGTCCTAGGCAATTCAACTCATTGGAGGTCCTGGGCAATTCAACTCATTGGAGGTCCTGGGCTATTCAACTCATTGGAGGTCTTGGGCAATTCAACTCATTGGAGGTCCTGGGCAATGCAACTCATTGGAGGTCCTGGGAAATTCAACTAATTGAAGGTCATGGGCAATTCAACTAATTATCCCTAAAAGGTGACAAAGTGCAATCAAAACAATCTAGAGAAAGTTAGCCAGCTCTAACTTTAACAGTACTAATTCAACCAGTACTAAGTTAACATGCACTAAGTTAACTAGTACTTTTTAAACCAGCACTAAGTTTACCAGTACTAATACAACCAGCACTAAGTTAACTAGCACTGTTAACCAGCACTAAGTTAACCAGCAATATGTTAAACAGCACTAAGTTAACCAACTCTAAGTTAACCAGCACTAAGTTAACCAGTACTAAGTTTACCAGTACTAATTTAACCTGCACTTAGTTAACCATCACTAAATAAACAAGTACTAATTTAACCAGAGCTACGTTATCCAACGCTAAGTTAACAAGCACTAAGTTAACCGGCACTTAGTTAACCAGCACTAAGTTAACAAGCAATATGTTAAACAGCACTAAGTTAACCAACTCTAAGTTAACCAGCACTAAGTTAACCAGCACTAAGTTAACAAGCACTAAATTTACCAGTACTAATTCAACCAGCACTTAGTTAACCAGTACTAAGTTTACCAGTACTAAGTTAACCAGCACTAAGTTAACCATCACTAATTTAAAAAGTACTAATTTAACCAGAGCTACGTTATCCAACGCTAAGTTAACAAGCACTAAGTTAATCAGCACTTAGTTTACCAGCACTAACTTTAACCAGCAATATGTTAAACAGCACTAAGTTAACCAACTCTAAGTTAACCAGCACTAAGTTAACCAGCACTAAGTTAACAAGCACTAAATGTACCAGTACTAATTCAACGAGCACTAAGTTAAACAGTACTAAGTTTACCAGTACTAAGTTAACCAGCTCTAAGTTAACCATCACTAAATTAACAAGTACTAATTTAACCAGAGCTACGTTATCCAACGCTAAGTTAACAAGCACTAAGTTAACCAGCACTTAGTTAACCAGCACTAAGTTAACCAGAACTGAGTTAACCAGCACTAAGATAACCAGCACTAAATTAACAAGTACTAAGTTAACCAGCACTAAGTTAACAAGTACTAAGTTAACCAGCACTAAGTTAAACAGCACTAAGTTAACTAGAACTAAGTTAACCAGCACTAACTTAACAAGTACTAAGTTAACCAGCACTAAGTTATCAAGTACTAAGTTAACCAGCACTAAGTTAACAAGTACTATGCTAATCAGCACTAAGTTAACCAAATCTAATTTAACCAGCACTAAGTTAACCATTACAAAGTTAACCATCTCAAAAGTTAACCAGCACTAATTTAACCAACTCTAAGTTAACCAGCACTAAGTTAACAACCACTTAGTTAACCAGCACTAAGCTAACCAGCACTAAGTTAACCAGCACAGAGTTAACCAGCACTAAGTTAGCTAGCACTTATTTAACCAGCACTAAGTTTACAATTACTAAGTTAACAAATATTAAGTTAACCAGCAATAAATTAAATAGCATTAAGTTAATAAGTACTTAGTTAAGCAGCACTAAGTCAACAAGTACTAAGTTAACCAGCACTAAGTTAACCAGCAGTAAGTTAACCAGCACTAAGTTAACAAGAACTAAGTTAACCAGTACTAAGTTAACAAGTACTAAGTTAATCAGCACTAAGTTAACCATTTCTAAGTTAACCAGCACTAATTTAACAAGTACTAAGTTAACCAGCACAAAGTTAACATTCTCAAAAGTTAACGAGCACTAAGTTAACCGACTCTAAGTTAACCAGCACTAAGTTAATCAGCACTAAGTTAACCAGCACTAAGTTAACAAGTACCAAGTTAACCAGCACTAAGTTAACAAGTACTAAGTTAATCAGCACTAAGTTAACCAACTCTACGTTAACCAGCACAAAGTTAACCATCTCAAAAGTTAAACAGCACTAAGTTAACCAGCACTAAGTTAACCAGCACTATGTTAACCAACTCTAAGTTAACCAGCACTTAGCTAACCAGCACAAAGTTAACCAGCACTAAGTTAACCAGCATTAAGTTAACCAGCACAAAGTTAACCGGCATTATTAGGGCGCCAAAGTTTAATGTTCTAGCTTGGGAATTCTGCTCTGGTAACTGCAGTAATGTTTAGCGCCCCCCCCCTCCCCTTTTTCTCCCTGGTGGGTGAATGTGAAACATCCATGTTTCATCCTATCCTATCCGATCGAGGCAATAAACCCTCGTAGAAGATGATGGTTTAAATGCCTGGTCTTATTTGAGTCGATACACGTCATTTGAACTCACACGGCTCCTGCAATCTGCACACCAAAGACGTCAGTAGTGCGTGTGTGTAGAGTCTCGGTTGTGCAATAACTGCACAGCACGTGGGGGTGGGGGGGGAACCATGGCATTGAACAAAAGCCACGTCCTACTTAATTTTGCTCGACATTTCTGACATTGGAATTCCCCTACACTATTACATAATACAACGTATTTAAACGAGCTTTCATGGGAATGGAATTTTCGATTAGCCCTTACATTGAAAAGATGGCTGGTTGGCTTTCTCAAAATATGTTGTTTTTTTTGTGTTTTTTTTTTTTGTATTTTTTATTTTATTTACTATCCTCTTTATTTAAGAGCCTGTTTTGTACTTACCTAGGTTTAAACAAATATTTCTGTTTTCTTTGGAACATTGTTGTCATAGATTATAATTGACTGCATTATGTTATCGAGATTTTTTGTTTTGTTTAACGTTTCGTGGTAAGGTATACAACAACAATACACAACTTTCTCCATTATTTAGTTTAGACTAACGTATCATCTCGGCAAAAGGATGGGAGCCTGGGGTGGGGTGATGAAGAATGTTTACCCAAGTTATAATTTAGTATACATAATAATATATATTTATATGACATCCTTCCATCTTTGCGAGACGATAAAGTTGCTATGGACACTTCATTAAATGGCTTTCTACGCTGATCCTGTAATGGCAGTCTCGGCTAAATTTTTTGCAGGAGAACCTTGACTCCAACTTAAAATAACATGTATGGTAAATAATGCCTTTAAAAACATCTTAACAATGAATTTAGCAATATCTCTAATACGAACAGTCTGTTCACCTATTGGGAAATGCTTGATGGTAAGCAGTTCTGCATTAAAAGTGGAAACATTTTCAGCTTCCCGATTTCAGGGCTCTCAAACATCCGAGGCCACCTGCAGACGCAAGGGTTGCAGGCCCCACCCGACCGAGGCCACCTGCAGACGCAAGGGTTGCAGGCCCAACGCGACCGAGTTCACCCGAAAACGCTAGGGTTGCAGGCCCCACGCGCTCGAGTTCACCCCCAGGCCCCACGTGATTGTTCTGCCTTGCTCCATCTTATTTCTCTATATACTTTTTGACGTTGTTCTCCTCCACATGGAACATTTGAGAAACCTCTCAGTTGAAGGAAAACAATTGAATGACACATAGAGCTGTGAAATGAGAACATGAAACGAAGAAAACTTGTTAGGACCAGAACTCTCTCATCAATCTTTGTTGCGATCAAAGTTTGGGATAAAATAAGACATATACAAACAAATGGAAAAACCTTTTATTTTTCATACATTTTCTTTGAAATTTCTAAGACAATCAAATTAAATTTCCTTTTTTTCACTATGGCCTTTAAACAAATACAACTTTTAGCTTGACACTTTGAAATCATCTGAGTAAAGTTAGTTATATATATGTAAATAAGACATTATTCTTTTAGCTGATATGTAAGCTAGTATGCGACATTTTATTTCAGCTGATAAGTAAGCTAGTATGCGACATTTTATTTCAGCTGATATGTAAGCTAGTATGCGACATTTTATTTCAGCTGATATGTAAGCTAGTATGCGACATTTTATTTCAGCTGATATGTAAGCTAGTATGCGACATTTTACTTGGGAAATATCCGTATCACTTCTCACAGTTTAATGAAGATCCACTCCTTCATCTCATCTCCCCACCTCGGACTCCTCTTTAGCTTAAACGTGCCGGGGACTTGGTTGAAAGGATTTAACTTTTGGAATCTAATGAGTGCTACTGAGTTTACAGTCTGGGGCCATTCAGGTCTGGGGCGTGGGGGCGACAGGACCGAACTGACAGTCTCGGAATCAATGCCGGATGTGCTAATCATGGAAGCGGTGAGCGAGAGAAAGTGTGAAAAGGGGGAATAGAAAGGAATTAGCGGCTCTCTCAAAAAAAAGTGTTATGGCTTTTAGAAGAAGTAAGATAGAAAGAGTGGGTTAGCAGGAAGAATGGCTGTGTGTGTGTGTGTCGGGGTGGGAGGGGGGAAGGGGTTATAGTAGAAGGGGTTTTGGGGAACGACAGAAAAGATAATTGGTTTAACACTGGCAAGGATTACAAAAAATGGGTTTCCTGGAAATCTTGATGATAGAAAAGTCAGGGGGAAAAAGTTGTTCAGTGGTTCTTTTCACTTTTTTTTTTTTTTTTTTTTTTTTTTTTTTTTTTTTTTTATNTTCATTGTCCGTTTGCTTGTGTTTCATTGTCCGTTTGCTTGTGTTTCATTGTCCGTTTGCTTGTGTTTCATTGTCCGTTTGCTTGTGTTTCATTGTCCGTTTGCTTGTGTTTCATTGTCCGTTTGCTTGTGTTTCATTGTCCGTTTGCTTGTGTTTCATTGTCCGTTTGCTTGTGTTTCATTGTCCGTTTGCTTGTGTTTCATTGTCCGTTTGCTTGTGTTTCATTGTCCGTTTGCTTGTGTTTCATTGTCCGTTTGCTTGTGTTTCATTGTCCGTTTGCTTGTGTTTCATTGTCCGTTTGCTTGTGTTTCATTGTCCGTTTGCTTGTGTTTCATTGTCCGTTTGCTTGTGTTTCATTGTCCGTTTGCTTGTGTTTCATTGTCCGTTTGCTTGTGTTTCATTGTCCGTTTGCTTGTGTTTCATTGTCCGTTTGCTTGTGTTTCATTGTCCGTTTGCTTGTGTTTCATTGTCCGTTTGCTTGTGTTTCATTGTCCGTTTGCTTGTGTTTCATTGTCCGTTTGCTTGTGTTTCATTGTCCGTTTGCTTGTGTTTCATTGTCCGTTTGCTTGTGTTTCATTGTCCGTTTGCTTGTGTTTCATTGTCCGTTTGCTTGTGTTTCATTGTCCGTTTGCTTGTGTTTCATTGTCCGTTTGCTTGTGTTTCATTGTCCGTTTGCTTGTGTTTCATTGTCCGTTTGCTTGTGTTTCATTGTCCGTTTGCTTGTGTTTCATTGTCCGTTTGCTTGTGTTTCATTGTCCGTTTGCTTGTGTTTCATTGTCCGTTTGCTTGTGTTTCATTGTCCGTTTGCTTGTGTTTCATTGTCCGTTTGCTTGTGTTTCATTGTCCGTTTGCTTGTGTTTCATTGTCCGTTTGCTTGTGTTTCATTGTCCGTTTGCTTGTGTTTCATTGTCCGTTTGCTTGTGTTTCATTGTCCGTTTGCTTGTGTTTCATTGTCCGTTTGCTTGTGTTTCATTGTCCGTTTGCTTGTGTTTCATTGTCCGTTTGCTTGTGTTTCATTGTCCGTTTGCTTGTGTTTCATTGTCCGTTTGCTTGTGTTTCATTGTCCGTTTGCTTGTGTTTCATTGTCCGTTTGCTTGTGTTTCATTGTCCGTTTGCTTGTGTTTCATTGTCCGTTTGCTTGTGTTTCATTGTCCGTTTGCTTGTGTTTCATTGTCCGTTTGCTTGTGTTTCATTGTCCGTTTGCTTGTGTTTCATTGTCCGTTTGCTTGTGTTTCATTGTCCGTTTGCTTGTGTTTCATTGTCCGTTTGCTTGTGTTTCATTGTCCGTTTGCTTGTGTTTCATTGTCCGTTTGCTTGTGTTTCATTGTCCGTTTGCTTGTGTTTCATTGTCCGTTTGCTTGTGTTTCATTGTCCGTTTGCTTGTGTTTCATTGTCCGTTTGCTTGTGTTTAATTGTCCGTTTGCTTGTGTTTGTATGAGGAATACATTTGAAGTAAGATTTTTTCATTTATGTTTTAAATTCTTTTTTTTCGTACAACTTTCTTTGTTTATTTATTTATTTCAAATTATGAGATTTAGAAGAAAAAAATAAATGATAGTGATTTTAATTATATTTATATAAAACAAAAATTGATAAATAAATGTTCTACATATAGAAAACTTTTTCAGTATAATTCAAGCTAGGCTGCTATAAAGAGCTGAAAATGAAAAGCAATGCTCCACCACGTGACATGACGTTACAGGTGCTGTGGGGGGGGAGGGAAATCGTTCCACGTTTGTTGATATGACGAGTTTTGATTTGATTGACAACGTTGCCCTAGTTTCATCCAGGGGAGAATGACCTCAATAAAATTTCCCAATAAAACATTTAAAAAATACTATCAACTATAGATTAAGGTTAGGGAGGAATTAAACGAAGCTTTGACCGACAGATAAGAATAAGAGATAAAAATGTTTACAATTTTCATATGCTTTAAGTGCTAAAACTGTGAAATGAACACATTCAAAGAAAGGGTTAGCACAAGAAGGCATCTGTCAAGACCTTCGTATGTTTCATCGTTCATGTTTCACTTGGCATACATTCTGTATAGCTAACATCCCTATGACATCTCTTATAGCTGTGTCTACCATTTATAACGTTGTCTTCTAGGTGTGTGTACCATTCATGACGTTGCCCTGTAGGTGTGTCTACCATTCATGACGTTGTCTTCTAGGTGTGTGTACTGTTGAGAACCGCTGGTCCTCACCTTTGTGAGACCCGCTGGCTCCACTCTCTCCAGCGCTACCCCACGCGTTCATCGCTACCCCACGCGATATGACACAATTAGGCTGGGCCTTAAAATAATACAAGTAGACTCAAATAACAATGGAAATGAACTTATTCACTTTGGCCATGACCCAGTTTAAGCAATACACTCATTCTTATCAAGCGTCCCAACTCTGAGTTGTCACTCTGATGACCAACGCGTAACGGAATCCGAAGCCACGCTTGTGAGTCATTTAAACACGACTCTGGGATGCCACGCTTAAATGCGGGACAAGCACGCCAAACTTAGAGTATATATTGAAAGCCCAAATCATGTATCGGCCTCTCTTACCTGAATTATGTCAGAAGAGCCTGGCTGGCATAATTAGCTGATAAAGTGTGTTTATCCGATTGTGTCGGGTTAGTATTGTTCTATTTCATATTCATATGTACTGGTATGTAGAGTCGTAGATGTAATGTTATTAAGAAAATGGTAGGACCATAGTTACTATTGTTAATGTTTGAATATGATAACTATTAATAATTTATAATGTGATGTGATTTGTAATTCTTAGCTATGTCTTATGCATTGTATTTATTATTCTCATTTCTAGCCAGTTAAGTAAAGTTAAGTAAAGTTAAGTAAAGTATAGTTACGTAAAGTGAAGTAAACTGAAGTTACGTAAAGTGAAGTAAACTGAAGTTACGTAAAGTGAAGTAAACTGAAGTTACGTAAAGTGAAGAAATTACATGAAATAAGTTACAGTATGTAACATTTGGCCAGTAAAGAATATTTGACCAGAAAGTATTTGTAAAGTAAATATTTGGTCAGAGGTGTACTAGTTCAATAAATAATATCTGGAACTAAAGCTAGTACAGTTCAGTAAAGGAGTCGCAGTTATTAGCAGGAGATAAGCCAAAGGAATCAACAAGACGGTAGCATATACTGTGTGTGTGTTACCCACAGTAAAGTTCAAAGTCGGCACCTACCTCCTCGCAGTGCCAGTGACCGGAGACACTTACGCAGTCAAGCCGCCCAACCCCGCAGTACGTTGTGACCCGAGCAGAGGGCTGCTGTGGTGTGTGTGTGTGGGGACTTGCTTATTCGACCAGATCGCCATTGAGAGCCTACTATACAATAATATTGGGCAGTATCTTGTTATCCTGTTTATGTGTATAGTATATGTAATTTGTATGCTGATAGTTCTGTTTTTTCTTATAATTAAATATTTATTTGTGGGCTGAACCACTCTTGTGTTATTAGTATAGTTTAAGTTTAATTATTAATAGACTTGCAAGTGAGAGCTAGTGAGAGTTTTCCTTGAATGATAGAGTGAGTGTGAAGTAGAATACTTCATCAGGGAGTTAATCGTACCCTAGACATAACCATAATAGCAGTACTAATCTAACGTAGAGGAAAGGGACCTTTGTTTGTTAATACAAACATTAAACATTTCAAACCCAATACTTTTAATAAGTGGGTCAGTACATTAATTAATTACAACACATCTAAGTTTTGTAACAAATTTTTTTGTAACATGTACCATTCATGACGTTGTCTTCTAGCTGTGTCTACCATTCATGACGTTGTCTTCTAGGTGTGTCTACCATTTATAACGTTGTCTTCTAGATGTGTCTCCCATTGATAACGTTGTCTTCTAGGTGTGTCTACCATTCATGACGCTGTCCTCTAGGTGTGTCTACCATTCATGACGCTGTCCTCTAGTTGCGTTTACCATTCATGACGTTGTCTTCTAGCTGTGTCTACCATTCATAACGTTGTCTCCTAGGTGTGTCTACCTTTCATGACGTTATCTTCTAACGATTCATTCGATAGAGCTGCGGTTCTTGTGTATCACAAAAGATGTGTTCATATGCACATTCGAATCTGTATCCACAAAACCCCGGAGCCGCGGCTCGGCTATGTTTAGTGCAGATCAGGGGGATGAGGGCAGTCAATTTGTTACACCCCCCCCCCCCCACATACATTTCCCATCCAAAAAAACTCTGCAGTTGGCCAAAAATAAAAAGAAAAAATGCCCGCCCGGAGGTGGGCAAAAAATAAAAAAAAAAAAGCCCCCCCGGGGGGGGGGGGGCAGGCCTGTCTGAAATGGATCACCCCTCCCTTCCTACGCCACCGTCTCAGAATACACTCTAATGATAATAACGTTGGACGAGATGAAGCGTTTATATTCCTAAAATGAGTGGTAGTACCAAAAAACGAAGTTTAAAAAAAAATAATGAACGAATCGACTAAAAAAATCTCCCCAAAAGCTACAAAGGGAGAAGTAAAGCTAAACTTATCTGATGGAAGCAGGCTTTCCCGAAGACCCCTATATAATTGCTCGACAGTAACTTCAATCGGTTGTAAAGATTATATAATCATCTGAACAGTGAGACTCAACTTACCACTCAGATGATACACATAGTGCCGGTATACTGTTTTTTAAAGCTATTAAAATTTGCTAGTATGATTTTTCTCAAAAAGAACAAATTAAACCTCAAGATATTATATTTTACGTCACAAAAAAAGACAGCGACGTCTCTTCACATTATTACGAATTATTTTTTTAATGTTTAGTTTAAACGTATCAACAAGCGAATATCCTACCCCCCCCCCCCCCCCCCACACACGTCACAGACACATAATTTCGTATCCTAATACGAATATGAGGATTTACGCACTGATTAGAGAAAGAGAGATTAAGAAAATTTCAAGTCTGCATTGATCGAGGCTGAACTATAAGGAGTCTACTTTACAAAAGTTCATCTCAACACAAGAGTCCATCTCACCGCAACGAAAAAAATCCATAATAATTAGGAGATTGGGCGCCAACCCTTTGTGAATAATTCATCGATATTTGTATAGACTATTGCCTACGAAATGTACCCGAAGGCCTAAGACCTAACCCTAACCCTAACCCGAAGGCCTAAGACCTAACCCTAAACCTAACCCTAACCCGAAGGCCTAAGACCTAACCGTAACCCTAACCCGAAGGCCTAAGACCTAAGACGGACCTTACATAGCGTTGCCTAATTTGTTTTTCAGTGTTTAGAAAAATAGAGTTTGTATTATTTTAGGTTTTGTTCGACTCTATTTACTTTTTTTAAAAAAAACTTTAATTAGTTTATTTGTTGGTGGTACGGAATCATTATGTCTTGCTCTATTTGTTTGTGTTTTGTATTTGGTTAATAATTTAATAACAGAGATGTTTGTTTGTTATTCTGTTCATGGGTTTCCCACCAAGGTTGAAACCAAAGACAAATAGTATTATTTTTAAAAAAACTGGTCCGTGATGAACGCGACAAAGCTTGGGTGGGGGGGGGAGTAAGGGTGGGGGGGGCAGGCTAAATTGTGTCTATATTTAGTCAGGGCAGAAGGGCTCCACATTTATTTCAGGCAGATAAGAGTATTTCAATGGCAGGCCGACTCACGTTTAATAGAGAAACAGTTAACCACAAGTATGTATTGGAAAATTATGGTCTGGTTACGCCATGAGCACCACAGCAATGTTTAAAGAATCAATAGATTTACTGGTGCACGAGACGCTAGACATATGAGTAATTCTGAACCAGGTCGACTTCGATGAGCTGCATGCCGCGTTTTGGGGGAGAGAACAAATTGCAGGTGACACACACATGACACAACGCACTGAGCCAAACAGCGTGCATACTAGCAACAGTGGTTCTCATGACCTTGACACTGTGCCACTCTTTACCCATCCCTCCCTTGATTGGTAAAAGGTTGTTTACGTTCGAATGCTTTCTGTTTGGTTTAAAGAATACTATCAGATGACGCAATTTTTAGAATTCTTCGCTAGATCGTTCTGATTCAATCCCTATATATATTGAACAGCAGCTTTTCTAGCCGGGGTGAAGATTTTTGCTACGTCTCCTTGACATATACAAGACGTTATATAAGTCACAGATTGTACTCTTTATGTGTGCGTGTAAATTAATAGTTGTGATTTTCTCCAGCATTGTGGCTTTTAATCGTTGTAAACTGATAAAGTTTTGGATTCTATATACTTAAATTTGTATTTTATAGCAATTTAATAGTGAACAATTGAATATCGTTAGTATCAATAGCTTCAGTGTCGTGCTTCTTCTTATCCTAGTTTTCAATCCTTTATTATATCTTGTTTATTCAACGAGCCAAATCTTACCACATATTCAATTTTGAAAATCAAATAATGGTAGGTACCAAAAGACTTGAAGCGGAAGTCGTGACTTCCCATTTGTTTTACTTTTTATGTCTTCCAGAACGTTTCATAGCTCAATCTTTCAATTAATTTGATATTAATAAAATTGTTAAGAAGTTACTTTATTTAACATGTGTAACTTCATTTAACATGTGTAACTTCATTTAACATGTGTAACTTCATTTAACATGTGTAACTTCATTTAACATGTGTAACTTCATTTAACATGTGTAACTTCATTTAACATGTGTAACTTCATTTAACATGTGTAACTTCATTTAACATGTGTAACTTCATTTAACATGTGTAACTTCATTTAACATGTGTAACTTCATTTAACATGTGTAACTTCATTTAACATGTGTAACTTCATTTAACATGTGTAACTTCATTTAACATGTGTAACTTCATTTAACATGTGTAACTTCATTTAACATGTGTAACTTCATTATTATTGTTTATATGGCGGAAAATTTCATCGTTATAAGAAACGCAGCGAGAAAATGTGATTTAATAATTGTCTATTTGATACTGAGACAATATATAAACGTAACAGAAATCTGAAGAAATAAATACGCGAAAAAAAATGTGATAAATATTTTTAACAATTTTTTTTTTTTTTTTTAAATATCAAAAATGTCCGTGAAATCCCCCCAAACAGACTGGTATGGATTGGTTCTCACACACCAACGTGATTCACACGTCGTAATCTGATTGTCTGAAAGCAAGTCTCATTTCAAGAGGAACGTAATCTTTAATCCGTTCTTCCCATTAATCTGGTCATACCATACTTAATAAACATGTATAGCGCATTTTTCTACTGAAATACTATGCAACCCTCTCACACGATGATCAGATTAGCACTGTTCACAAATGACAGGCTACGGATACTACGTCACAGATACATTAAATCACGTCGCGAATCTATATATAATAATTCGCCAGCAAAGGTCTAACACCACCACGCAGGCTATATATATATACGCCAGAGTGTGGTTAAATAATGAGTTCATTTACGCGCAAAATATAATTCCCGAGAACTACGCTAAATGATATATTATATATATATATATATATATATATATATATATATATATATATATATATATAAATATTTAATAAAGCAATTGCGTTCGGTGCGTAATATTTTCTTTTCGGAAATAAAATCGTCTCAATTTAAGTATTGTATAAAAAATTTTAAAAAAATATTTGGTTTAAAAGTGGTCGGGACATGAGAATATTAATATAGTTCATGAGCAATTCTGCGACGCATGCTACATCAGGGGTCGACCAGAATATTAAAATGTGTCACAATACTCTTGGCGCCTAAAGCCTTCATTAACTAAACTATACACACAAGACACACTTCGCACAGTGAAACATCACATGCGGTGTGCAGCAAATACAAGGTAATCTCTATTCTCGACAGTGCCTTTCATTATATATGTACATCGTTTTGCAGTTTATCTTAAGGCAATGTGAATATCAGATGTATCACTTTATTAATAATTCATATTCAAACGTTTACCTAAAACGAACTAGTTGCCTCTGACTGAGAAGTCACTATCCTGAATAACCGGGTCATTCAATAGTTCAACCTGACATAGTTTGGCTTTAGAAAATAAAATTAACCCCCCCCCCCAACCAAAAAAAAAACAACATAAAACTGAAAGCGCCTTCTTCAGCAGACAATTAAAAACAAGAAAAACAAATTATTTAAATTTAAAAGCAAAAATAACTAAATATCCCCCAGATCACAATGTGGCTCTCTCACTCAAGTGTCCCCAGATCACAATGGGGCGCTCTCACTTAAGTGTCCCCAGATCACAATGTGGCTCTATCACTCAAGTGTTCCCAGATCACAATGGGGCGCTCTCACTTAAGTGTCCCCAGATCACAATGTGGCTCTATCACTCAAGTGTTCCCAGATCACAATGGGGCGCTATCACACAAGTGTTCCCAGATCACAATGTGGCTCTATAACTCAAGTGTTCCCAGATCACAATGGGGCGCTCTCACTTAAGTGTCCCCAGATCACAATGAGGCTCTATCACTCAAGTGTCCCCAGATCACAATGTGACTCTCTCACTCAACTGTCCCCATTTCCCAGATCACAATGGGGCGCTCTAACTTAAGTGCCCCCAGATCACAATGTGGCTCTATCACTCAAGTGTTCCCAGATCACAATGGGGCGCTATCACATAAGTGTTCCCAGATCACAATGTGGCTCTATAACTCAAGTGTTCCCAGATCACAATGGGGCGCTCTCACTTAAGTGTCCCCAGATCACAATGGGGCTCTATCACTCAAGTGTCCCCAGATCACAATGTGGCTCTCTCACTCAAGTGTCCCGAGATCACAATGTGGCTCTCTCACTCAAGTGTCCCCAGATCACAATGTGGCTCTCTCACTCAAGTGTCCCCAGATCACAATGTGGCTCTCTCACTCACGTGTCTCCAGATCACAATGTGGCTCTATCACTCAAGTGTTTCCAGATCACAATGTGGCTCTCTCACTCAAGTGTCCCCAGATCACAATGTGGCTCTCTCACTCAAGTGTCCCCCGATCACAATGTGGCTCTCTCACTCAAGTGTCCCCAGATCACAATGTGGCTTTCTCACTCAAGTGTCCCCAGATCACAATGTGGCTCTCTCACTCAAGTGTCCCCAGATCACAATGTGGCTCTCTCACTCAAGTGTCCCCAGATCACAATGTGGCTCTCTCACTCAAGTGTCCCCAGATCACAATGTGGCTCTCTCACTCAAGTGTCCCCAGATCACAATGGGGCTCGCTCACTCAAGTGTTCCCAGATCACAATGTGGCCTATCACTCAAGTGTTCCCAGATCACAATGTGGCTCTCTCACTCAAGTGTCCCCAGATCACAATGTGGCTCTATCACTCAAGTGTTCGCAGATCACAATGTGGCTCTATCACTCAATTGTTCCCAGATCACAATGTGGCTCTATCACTCAAGTGTTCCCAGATCACATTGTGGCTCTCTCACTCAAGTGTTCCCAGATCACAATGTGGCTCTATCACTCAAGCGTTCCCAGATCACAATGTGGCTCTCTAACTCAAGTGTTCCCAGATCACAATGTGGCTCTATCACTCAAGTGTTCCCAGATCACAATGTGGCTCTATCACTCAAGTGTTCCCAGATCACAATGTGGCTCTATCACTCAAGTGTTCCCAGATCACAATGTGGCTCTCTCACTCAAGTGTTCCCAGATCACAATGTGGCTCTATCACTCAAGTGTTCCCAGATCACAATGTGGCTCTCTCACTCAAGTGTCCCCAGATCACAATGTGGCTTTCTCACTCAAGTGTTCCCAGATCACAATGTGACTCTATCACTCAAGTGTCCCCAGATCACAATGTGACTTTCTCACTCAAGTGTTCCCAGAGCACAATG
>CAXITT010000015.1:2225694-2243594 GCA_964033795.1 Lymnaea stagnalis | reverse complement strand
GATAGATAGATAGATAGATAGATAGATAGATAGATAGATAGATAGATAGATAGATAGATAGATAGATAGATAGATAGATAGATAGATAGATAGATAGATAGATAGATAGATAGATAGATAGATAGATTTTACTTGATTCCGTTTTGGCCCGGGGCTCTAAATTGTTTTCTCAACCTTTCATGAGCTAAATATAATTTCTGTATGCGTTCCTATACCATTCATTCGATTGCGATAAAGATTTGGTAAGTTTTTTTGCACACGCTTGCTGAGTTCCATGAATTAGGTTATCTGTTTTGAAGTATTTCTTTTGGGGCTGGCAGCGCTAAATTATTTTCTTTTTATTTTGAGCTACACACATATAATTTCAAACAGAGTCATAGCATGGGTGGATGGAAATGAATCAAATACAAGCGACATTTCAGTCTGTGTGTGACATAATAAGTAGGTTTCTGCATTAGTACAACCATTTTACAATTTTGCGTTATAGCCAAGGGCCTTGGTTTTATTTATGTGAGCTACATAAATATAATGTCAAACAGAGCTACTCCATGGGTGATCAATCAGTACAAGTGTGTGGACTAAATTTAGAAAACCCATGTTTCTCTCGTGGACAGCTGTATGTTGCCTGCTCACGTGGACAGCTGTATGTTGCCTGCTCACGTGGACAGCTGTATGTGGCCTGCTCACGTGGACAGCTGTATGTTGCCTGCTCACGTGGACAGCTGTATGTGGCCTGCTCACGCGTCGAAAAACCTAATTTAGTTTCGTAAGCACCAGACGGAAAAACAAAAGATATTTTATTATTAAAAAATTACTTTAAAAAACGTAATTAAAACACAAACACATTTTTTTCTTTGAGTGGCATTGCAACGCATGTCGGGTTCTCGCTAGTATATATATATAAAGTCTCCTTTTATGAAAGAACATATGGTGTAATGGTGAGTTCAATAACGCCCATAATAAAATCCTCGATAACTGCGCTAAATACGATTCTAAAGAAATACCCCAAGTGCGTTTGGTGCGTAATATTTTTTTTTTAATGGAAAAAGTCTCACTTCAAATAAGATCTAACAATCTGCGGTGTCAATAGGAATGGTCAAGTAGAATTAACAATTGGACTTCATGTGCGTGGAAACAAAAGTGCCCAATGGTGTACCTAGGGGATTAGCAATTCTTCAGATTCTTATAAAGTGCGTTAATTGAATGCATTTTTTTAAACACATTGGGAAGTTCACGCATTGGCACCGCCATGGTTTTGAGGGCGTTATAAATATTATATTTTTATAATAATGTTAAAACGATCAGATAGTGCATGAATTCATACATGTTACCTAGTTGCTATTTATTGATTAATTAATTTTCTAAAAAAATTTAAATATGATGTGGTGCCCGATTCTTGGTATGCCACTGACTATCCCATAAAATACAACTGTAACATGCTTAGCCGACGATCTAGCATACCAAGCATGGGTCTCTGGTCCTAATTCTAAAATACATTTGATTTAACACCTTATGATGGGCCCCCCCCCCCCCTGATATCTGGCAACATGCCCCCTTGGTCAATTTTGCATCCACAACTCATTTAACTCATCTGAGTTTTTCTAAAAAAATTTAAAGATGATGTGGTGCCCGATTCTTGGTATGCCACTGACTATCCCATAAAATACAACTGTAACATGCTTAGCCGACGATCTAGCATACCAAGCGTGGGTCTCTGGTCCTAATTCTAAAATACATTTGATTTAACACCTTATGATGGTCCCCCCCCCCCCTGATATCTGGCAACATGCCCCCTTGGTCAATTTTGCATCCACAACTCATTTAACTCATCTGAGTTATAGAATCGAAAACTTTAAAAGTGTTTAGTTTTCTAGTTATAAATTGTTTTGAAAACTATACAAGCTAAGCATTCCTGTCGTTGTACCCAAACTTCGCACGGTCCGTAATAAATGTTTTTCATTAAAAAAACAATAATTTGTCCCTCGTGAGACCTTACCCTGTTGTCTAAGTATTATGAACGCAGAAAAAAAGTTTAATTTTCTTTAAAAAATTGACGTATATTTTAAGCTTTACATAAAATCCTTTCTCAGACTGGCAAATTGAGACTATTGAATAGTCAGATTGATCAACTTGCCTCTACACAAATCCAAAGCTAAAAACGTTAGATCGTACAGAAATGCAATGCATTTTTTTCTGATTGGTCTGACCTATTTTAAAATATTGGCACCACACACGTGTACATTTCTATTTTTAAAATGATACTGTAAGTTTTAAAAATATATCTATGGAAAACATAATGTGGTTTATTGATACTAATAATTTAAAAAAAACTGTTTTTACATTAATGGTTATAATTTGCTTGCCTGTGGATGTTTTATTTTCTACACCCAAATTTGGAAAAGAATGCCATAAATGCCAGACAATGAGTTTTAATATTTTCATTTAAGTTCTGAAATAAAAGTATGTTTTTGTTCAAGATGTATTTCCGTTGTTTTTTGTTTAGCTCAACACTTCAACGTGTACCAGCATCCTGTACAAAGCAGGCGCCATGTTGTAATTAATAATGAAATCAGCTTGGCCTTTGCACAGCTCTTGTTGACATTTTTTTAAAGAGGCTGGATGTAACTGCGACAGTTTATTTAATAACTAAATTTTAAAAAAAATTTTTTTATAAATTATATTTTTTTAGAAGCCATTTTATTCCCATTTTTCTATGAATTTTGCAAACCAATTAACCCAAAGGTTTCTGTCCTGAAATCAATTTATCGACAAGATTTTATGGCGCCATTTCCAATAAATTACGCGTTAAATTTAACGGTAAGCAAGCACATACAAAACGTGATAAAAATTTCAAGGCTTGCGCCATTTTCTGCTTGGTTTACAATTTCAATGACGTCAATGACGTAGCAATGTCACGTGACGGTAGAACATTTTAATACCTTAAAATGTGGCGCTAATTTTATCTAAATGTTGGGGCTATCAACTCAGTACGTCTTTAGCATCTTATGCAACCTTTGGCACAAATATTGGAACTAGAGGCCGACTGAATTTCGGTTTCGGCGTCCAAAGTTGCCATCTGATATTTTGGTTGTAATTTCGGTTTCGTCCTGACCAGCTAAATTAACTTTCGTTTGATTTTCTGCTCTGGTCGAAAGGTATTTTTGCTTCCGGTCGCCAACCCAAGTTCAGACTGTCACCCTGTCTGACGACTGCCAATCCGATTTTTATTATTGTTCGCCGTTTGCTGTCATGGTATAATATGTGACTAATCATCTGCGAACACTGCTCACAGATGCATGACGACTTATCGGTCCGATATTTTCTAAAAAATATTACAGTCAGACTTAGGGCCAATGGAAATAGTTCACTGAAGAAAATAAAAGAACTTAGTGCATGGTAATATTTCTTTTATTTTGTTTGAATGTTTACCTAGATATATATATTTTGGTTTTTGCCGAAAGTCTCGTTAACTTTTTGTTTTCAGCTTTGGTTTCAAATTTTAATTTGGTTGAAGCTGAAACCAAACAATCACATTCGATCGGTCTCTAGTGGGAGCCCACAAGACATGGCCAGGTGAAGGTCTGTCATGGGAGCCGACAAGACATGGCCAGATGAAGGTCTCTAGTGGGAGCCAACAAGACATGGCCAGATGAAGGTCTATAGTGGGAGCCGACAAGACATGGCCAGATGAAGGTCTCTAGTGGGAGCCCACAAGACATGGCCAGATAAAGGTCTCTAGTGGGAGCCGACAAGACATGGCCAGATGAAGGTCTCTCATGGGAGCCGACAAGACATGGCCAGATGAAGGTCTCTAGTTCGAGCCGACAAGACATGGTCAGATAAAGGTCTCTAGTGGGAGCCGACAAGACATGGCCAGATGAAGGTCTCTAGTTCGAGCCGACAAGACATGGCCAGATGAAGGTCTCTAGTGGGAGCCGACAAGACATGGCCAGATGAAGGTCTCAAGTGGGAGCCGACAAGACATGGCCAGATGAAGGTCTCTAGTGGGAGCCGACAAGACATGGCCAGATGAAGGTCTCTAGTGGGAGCCGACAAGACATGGCCAGATGAAGGTCTCTAGTTCGAGCCAACAAGACATGGCCAGATGAAGGTCTCTAGTGGGAACCGACAAGACATGGCCAGATGAAGATCTCTCGTGGGAGCCGACAAGAGATGGCCAGATGAAGGTCTCTAGTGGGAGCCGACAAGACATGGCCTGATGAAGGTGTCTAGTGGGAGCTGACAAGACATGGCCAGATGAAGGTCTCTAGTGGGAGCCGACAAGACATGGCCATATGAAGAAAACGGGATGAAAATTTAAAAATTGGCTGTCTTTTACGAAATGGCCTGTTTTCTTTTTTTTTAACCGGCTGTCTTTTTAAAAGAATAATAAAACTAAGACAAATCTTCAGGCAATCTTTTTCAAAATCTTTCCAATGACCCCATATGACAACGAAGAGCCTTTAAAGAAGAACAACACAACAACCTTAAACAATTATGAAATTTAAAATAAAAAAACAAATGTCCCCTTTAAAGAATTTTAGTGCGGTCGCCATGAGTGTATGGTGTGATGGAGACTTGCTAGTGTATGGTGTGATGGAGACTGGCTAGTGTATGGTGTGATGGAGACTGGCTAGTGTATGGTGTGATGGAGACAGGCTAGTGTATGGTGTGATGGAGACTGGCTAGTGTATGGTGTGATGGAGACTGGCTAGTGTATGGTGTGATGGAGACTGGCTAGTGTATGGTGTGATGGAGACTGGCTAGTGTATGGTGTGATGGAGACAGGCTAGTGTATGGTGTGATGGAGACTGGCTAGTGTATGGTGTGATGGAGACTGGCTAGTGTATGGTGTGATGGAGACTGGCTAGTGTATGGTGTGATGGAGACAGGCTAGTGTATGGCGTGATGGAGACTGGCTAGTGTATGGTGTGATGGAGAATGGCTAGTGTATGGTGTGATGGAGACTGGCTTGTGTATGGTGTGATGGAGACTGGCTAGTGTATGGCGTGATGGAGACTGGTTAGTGTATGGCGTGATGGAAACTGGCTAGTGTATGGTGTGATGGAGACAGGATAGTGTATGGTGTGATGGAGACAGGCTAGTGTATGGTGTGATGGAGACTGGCTAGTGTATGGTGTGATGGAGACTGGCTAGTGTATGGTGTGATGGAGACTGCGATCACATACCACACTACCTCTGAGGCTAGTGTATGGTGTGATGGAGACTGGCTAGTGTATGGTGTGATGGAGACAGGCTAGTGTATGGCGTGATGGAGACTGGCTAGTGTATGGTGTGATGGAGACTGGCTAGTGTATGGTGTGATGGAGACTGGCTAGTGTATGGTGTGATGGAGACTGGCTAGTGTATGGCGTGATGGAGACTGGCTAGTGTATGGTGTGATGGAGAATGGCTAGTGTATGGTGTGATGGAGACTGGCTAGTGTATGGTGTGATGGAGACTGGCTAGTGTATGGCGTGATGGAGACTGGTTAGTGTATGGCGTGATGGAAACTAGCTAGTGTATGGTGTGATGGAGACAGGCTAGTGTATGGTGTGATGGAGACAGGCTAGTGTATGGTGTGATGGAGACTTGCTAGTGTATGGTGTGATGGAGACTGGCTAGTGTATGGTTTGATGGAGACTGGCTAGTGTATGGTGTGATGGAGACTGGCTAGTGTATGGTGTGATGGATACAGGCTAGTGTATGGTGTGATGGAGACTGGCTAGTGTATGGTGTGATGGAGACTGGCTAGTGTATGGTGTGATGGAGACTGGCTAGTGTATGGTGTGATGGAGACAGGCTAGTGTATGGCGTGATGGAGACTGGCTAGTGTATGGTGTGATGGAGACTGGCTAGTGTATGGTGTGATGGAGACTGGCTAGTGTATGGTGTGATGGAGACTGGCTAGTGTATGGTGTGATGGAGACTGGCTAGTGTATGGTGTGATGGTCACTGGCTAGTGTATGGTGTGATGGAGAATGGCTAGTGTATGGTGTGATGGAGACTGGCTAGTGTATGGTGTGATGGAGACTGGCTAGTGTATGGTGTGGTGTGAAGGAGACTGGCTAGTGTATGGTGTGATGGAGACTGGCTAGTGTATGGTGTGATGGAGACTGGCTAGTGTATGGTGTGATGGAGACTGGCTAGTGTATGGTGTGATGGAGACTGGCGAGTGTATGATGTGATGGAGAATGGCGAGTGTATGGTGTGATGGAGAATGGCGAGTGTAGGGTCTGATGGAGAATGGCGAGTGTAGGGTCTGATGGAGAATGGCGAGTATATGGTGTAAAGCAGAATTGCAAATTGAAGAATGGATCAGATAGGATGCATTTCAAGGGATCAAAGGGGTTTGTGCTTGTTTGTTTTTAATTAAGATTACTATTTGTGGTAGGGTGACTTTTTTTTTAAAAAGTTATTTGAACAGAAGTGAACGTGAGGATATACTGAGCTGTTACGAATACAGGGCCTTGATTATAATGCGCACCTTTTAAATCTGGTGTTCAGCTATCACGGGATTCACAGAATTAAAAAAAAAAATTGTAATAAATAAATTATGCAACATCCTGATTGCGGGCCGCAACTCCTAGCTCAAAGCCTTTTATTAAGGGGAAGCAAATTGCGGCCTATATTTCAAAAGATTAGCCACCACTTGCTAGAGCTTTTAAAATTTTTGGGTTCTGAAATGGGTTAATCTGTTAAAATAAGTTTCTATCGTAACATGTTTTGAGATAAGATCCCTTGGATCATTTGCAGATTTTTTAAATACATTCTTTTCATGACAAGTGTTTCATGTGTTGTGTTCTTGTGTCATTTGTGCGTGCTATTTTTATTATATGGTCCTTTTTCATGACAGCTCTCTGTAAAGCAAACATTTTTCAGGTAACTCGTTTAAGCACTGGTTTATTCTTTGGCATTATTGGAATAAAACTGCTTTGATCGTGATTCACGACACCAACGCCGTATTCAGGTTTGACAAGCTCACTACTGCACGCCGGGTGCGAACCACTTTGGTATTTTGGATTTTGTTCTACATGGTTCTCTTAAAGTTTCCTATATCATGAGACTTTTATTGTACTAACATGTTATGGGTCATTTTGACAAAATGGAAAAATAAATAAATAAAATTCAACCCTATAGCAATGTGCCCCGCCGTATGACATTCGAATACGCCCCCCCCCAAGCCCGCCCCAACGTATTGTAAAATAATTGTCCAATGCACATCTCACAGTTATCCTTTGAATCCATGGATGCAATCCATATGACAAGTAGTAGCCGCACCGATGAGGGCTAGTCTTTTAATGACGGAGACCTATAAATTGGAAAACCGGGCGTACAGTCTGGCGAATCTCATTAAGATATGAATTAATAGAACATCCTGGTATTCCGTTTGGACAAGCTTTCAACAGCTGTTCGATACATCTCCGTTAATGTGAGCCAGTGCGGTGGGTGTTAACCTAGACGAGAACATGTATACAACTTTTATTTTACGAAATATTTTACAAACAAATTGTTACAGCCATATATACATATAGGATACAAATTTATTAGAAGCTATCTTTCACAAAAAAGATTGTCTAAAAATAGTAACATTGCGTAATGTGATGTGACGTTTTCCGGTCTTAGAAATGATAAAATCTTATTAATCTTCATTTATAAAAACAAAACAAAGACCTTAGTTTCCTTCATTAATCTTTATTGAATGTCAGGGACATTTGGAGATTGCCATCGATTCTATTTTATTTTCTTTCTTCTGTAACAGTTTCTGACCGCATTAACACAAAAAACACATTGAACGTGGCTCTCGTCTTGTACACACGGCGACCTCTTGAACAGGACCAAACAGTTCAATTCAGACTTTGTTCTATGATGTGTTGTAGTTCAACTTGATCCCAGTTCCTCTTACAACAGTGTTTTTGACACAATGATGTGTTGTACTTCAACTTGATCCCAGTTGCTCTTACAACGGTGTTTTTGACACAATGATGTGTTGTAGTTCAACTTGATCCCAGTTGCTCTTACAACGGTGTTTTGACACAATGATGTGTTGTGTCACAACGATTTATTGTGACACAATGATATTTCGTGACACAATGATGTGTCGTGACACAATGATGTGTTGTGACACAATGATATGTTGTGACACAATGGTGTATCGTAAGACAAAGATGTAATGTGTCACAGTAATATATTATAACACAATGAGCGTTTGTGACGCAATGGTGTGTTCTGACACAATGATGTATTGTGACACAATAATTGCTTGTGACACAATGACGTGTTGTTACAAAATAATGTGTAGTGACACGGTTATGTATTGTGACACAAAGATTTTTTGTAACACCTTGATGTCTTGTTACATTTAAATAACAAATTCGAAAGCCAGATAAATTCATATATATGGATTTATCGTCACATACCGCCAGTCAACTCATATAGACTCGATCCATCACCAAATACCACCAGTCAACTCATATAGACTCGATCCATCACCAAATACCGCCAGTCAACTCGTATAGACTCAATCAATCACCAAATACCGCCAGTCAACCCATATAGACTCGATCCATCACCAAATACCGCCAGTCAACTCATATAGACTCGATCCATCACCAAATACCGCCAGTCAACTCATATAGACTCGATCCATCACCAAATACCGCCAGTCAACTCATATAGACTCGATCCATCACCAAGTACCGCCAGTCAACTCATATAGACTCGATCCATCACCAAATACCGCCAGTCAACTCATATAGACTCGATCCATCACCAAATACCACCAGTCAACTCATATAGACTCGATCCATCACCAAATACCGCCAGTCAACTCATATAGACTCGATCCATCACCAAGTACCCCCAGTCAACTCATATAGCCTCGATCCATCACCAAATACCGCCAGTCAACTCATATAGACTCGATCCATCACCAAATACCGCCAGTCAACTCATATAGACTCAATCCATCACCAAATACCGCCAGTCAACTCATATAGACTCAATCTATCACCAAATACCGCCAGTCAACTCATATAGACTCGATCCATCACCAAATACCGCCAGTCAACTCATATAGACTCAATCTATCACCAAATACCGCCAATCAACTCGTACAGACGGGATCCATCGTCACACACCGCCAGTCAACTCATATAGACTCGATCCATCACCAAATACCGCCAGTCAACTCATATAGACTCAATCCATCACCAAATACCGCCAATCATCTCGTACAGACGGGATCCATCGTCACACACCGCCAGTCAACTCATATAGACATAATCTATCGCCACGTACAACATGTATATACATTGCACCCACCCCAGAACTTCTACATTGCAAGCCATAGCCAGCAGCATCGTTTATCGCTCGGTTTGGTGGGGGGTGGGGGGATGGTATCAGTCAGGATAATAGTGTTTAAAGAGATTTGTTTTGAGTGCAGTTTTGAAACCTTGGGTGGTTGGTATATTGAGGATGTGTAGTGAGAGAGCATTCCATTATTTGGAGGCACAGAAAGAGAAATATCGTTTACCATATGTTTTAGTGCGTGTCTTTGGAACAGACAGAATGTGCGTGTCTGCGGAGGAGCGAAGCTGTCGAAGGTGTGATTAGACAGAAAGAAGTTCGGATAGATAGGGCAGGAATATAGACTGGACCCTTCGTCATATACCACCAGTCAACTCATATAGACTGGATTTATTGCCACATACCGCCAGTCAAATCATAGAGTGGATTTTGAATATTGATCCCCTTCCCTCCAGGGAAGCGCAACTCTGTGCAAGTGCACATGCACGGGAATCGTGTCCATGGGCAGGCTCTCGGACTTAAGAATATGGGATTTGAATTAAACAATGCCAAAAAAACAAAGCTTTTATTAAAAATCCTTTAAACATATTTTTAATAATTTTATATTAATATTCGAATGACCCACCTGCTTTTACGCATCATATTTATTTTACCAAATAATTCAGAAAAACCAAGAAAGTACTACACACATAACGCAGTTGTCATATTTTTTAAACAATCTTATTTAGCGCAGTATTAGGCAATTTTATATCGTGAATAAGTGTCATCATATTTCCTTCATCTTCCATTAAAAAGAGAAAAAAAAATTTCATGGGGTTGGGGAAATGGCGCTGAAATATCGAAGGAATGCGCTGTCAACGTCAAGGAGTATATGTTCTAAGTTTTAGCTCGATAGGTTGACGGGAAGTTGGTCAATTCACCGTCAGAAGATTTTGCCCTAACCGCACAAAATTGAAGTTATTATAAAGGATTTTAATAAAAGCACACACACTTTGAAAAAACAAACTTTAAAGAATATTTCATGGCTTCAGTAGGTAAATATACGAAAATCAAGTACATAAAACTTAAGAAAATGGTTGACATGTGTACGAATGTCATTAAACTGGTTCCATGTGTGCGGATGTCATGTGTACCGTTGACATGTAAACCGCTGTCATGTGTACGAATGTCATTAAACTGGTTCCATGTGTGCGGATGTCATGTGAACCGCTGACATGTAAAACGCTGTCATGTGTAAGAATGTCATGTGCGTGATATTTTTTTTGTCAAAAGAAAACAATTATTGTGGAGAGACAACCCGTTACGCCATCTACCTGCGCTTTGGAAGCACGCCTTTTAAAAAAGAATTAACTCTATGTAAATCTAATCAACGTTTCAGAAATAATCCCCACCTCCCTTCTCCCGCCATACTCACCTGATGGCTGGCCAGACTCATCGCCTAGCGAGCCAACGGACATACTAATAGAATAGAGCAGCAAGACACATACATTAGAGAGTGGATCCCTGCTGGTCAATACCCATTTCATCTGAGGGGGAAATCCATATGAGCAGCTTCGCCATTGAAAACTCCCGCATAGTGCATGTGCCAGAACAGCGTGCTTTTTGAGAACAGTTTTAAACGCAAACTTTGAAATGTCCACGGGGTACAAATAGTCTACGTTTGGCAGACGTGTGTTTGCGTGGGGGAAGGGGGTGGTGCTGGTAGGATGGACAGTTTAAGCGGGCTGCTCAGAAGGGACAAAAGGTCAGGAGTAGTAGAACCAGAGTATACAATCTTGAGTATACGTTCTGATGTTTAAATATACATTGGGATGTTAAAATATAGGCCTACGTTCTTATGTTAAATATACATTGGGATGTTAAAATATACATTAGAGTTTTCAAGTATACATTAGAATTTTAAAGTATGCGTTCTGATTTTAAAGTATACGTTTTGATGTTAAAGTATACGTTTTGATGTATAAGTATGCATTCCTATGTTAGGGTATACATTAGCATGTTAAAGTATACATAAAGATGTTAAAGTATACGTAAGGATGTTAAAGTATACGTTTTCATGTTAAAGTATACATTAGTATGTTAAAGTAGACATTATGATTTTAAAGTATACGTAAGGATGTTAAAGTATACGTTCAGATGTCAAAATATACATTAGGAGATTAATGTATGCTTCCGGAAGTTAAAGAGGACTTTAGGATATTAAAGAAGATTTTACGGTATACAATCGTATGTTACAGTATACTTTGATAAAATTAGAAAAATATTCAATGGAAATTTAAGATATTGAAAGATATATTCCCTATTGCTTTATTTTCTCTGCTTTCAAATACCACAAACCCCACAAACACCACAAACACAACAAACCCCATAAACACCACAAACACCACAACACCACAACACCACAAACACCACAAACACCACTAACATCATAAAAACGACAAACACCACAAACACCACAAAAACCACAAAAACCACAAAAAACCGAAAAACCACAAACATCACAAATACCACAAACACCAAAAAAAAACAACCAGAAACATCACAACACCACACACACCACTAACACCACAAACACCACAAACACCACAAACAACACAAACACCACAAACACCACAAACACCACCAACATAACAAACACCATAAACACAACAAACACCACAAACACACAAACACCACAAACACCATAAACAACACAAACACCACAAACACCATAAACAATATAAACACCACAATCACCATAATCACCACAAACACCACAAACACCACAAACACCACAAAAACCACAAACACTATAAACACCACAAACAAAACAAACACCACAAACACCACAAACACTACAAACACCACAAACACCACAAACATCACAAACACCATAAACAACACAAACACCACAAACACCATAAACAATATAAACACCACAATCACCACAATCACCACAAACACCACAAACACCACAAAAACCACAAACACTATAAACACCACAAACACCACAAACACCACAAACACCACAAACACCACAAACACCACAAACACCACAAACATCACAAACACCATAAACAACACAAACACCACAAACACCATAAACAATATAATCACCACAATCACCACAAACACCACAAACACCACAAAAACCACAAACACTATAAACACCACAAACAAAACAAGCACCACAAACACCACAAACACCACTAGCACCACAGACACCACAAACACCACAAACACCTTAAAAACCACAAAAACCACAAACACCACAAACACCACAAACACCCTAACAGCTCCTCCACCAAACCCCAACGGTGCTACATTTCGTCTTCTAAATGAATCTTGTTAATATGATTAAGAATCTTCCAAGATAATGTAAGTTATCGACAACTTGCCACTTACACTGAACATAAACACAAAACTCTTATTCTAAACATTGTTCTTATTTATTAAATAAGAATTCATTAAAAGGGAAGTTAAAGGTTTTCGATGTTGACCAACAATCTTCTTATTGAGTTGACCAACGCAAGCATATAATCCTAAAATATCTTGGTGCACCAGCTATACAAGAAGTACCTCTAACGCCAGCATGGCACCTAAAAATATCTTGGCGCACTAGCTAGGCAAGAAGTATAGAAGTAAAGGCAGCACTGCTAATGGGGCTTGTATTTATTATTATTATTATTCTAATTACCCTTTCTTTTTTTTTGGCATTCGTTCGTCACAATGTGGCGATTGTGTAGACTTCGCAGGACGAAATCACATGGCCTGGGATTTTTCTCTAGATGGATAACTTGTTCCCTAGACATCACATGCCTCTCACCACGCATCTGGATAAACCAAGGGAAAATCATATGTGAATGGTACAGCTTAGCACCAGTAATCTCATAGGATTTGCCGGAAGATTCATTGTCATACCGCCTACGGGACTCCTTCTCCGGGTTCGAAGTCAGGGTTCTCCTTCTCGTTGATGAGTTGCCGTCCAAGGTTAGCGAGTCTATGCATACCTTCTTGGTATCATCCCATTACAGTTTTATTCTTCTACAACATTTTCATCGGAAGTGAGCACATAGATGATTTTATGTAGGATCGATTATTTTCTCTCTCCCCCCCCCACTCACCCCCCACCCCCGTCCTGGACTTTGAGGTATTAATTGAAGCGAATAGTAGGGTCAGCCGCACAAGGATACAAGTATAATACAGTGTGGAGATGGAAAGAGGATAAAAGTACTGGGAAAACCAATGACAAGTTTTGAGAAAATGAAAATACTGATACTTGCAAAAAATACTATTAAAGTATAAATGGAGAGTAATAGGATTAAATGCAATGGTGTGTTATTATCTCCAGAGAGAAAAATCCAGATACCAATCATTCACTCACTCACAAGTTCTGAAGAAGAACAAGTCAGATTTTAATCGACTTAATATGACCAAAGATCACAACATAAATATTGTTCATGATTTGTTTCGAGAATGTTTTTTTTTTCTCCGGTTTTTGGTTTGGAATATTTCTCTTGTTTGGTTTACGTGTTTTGGTGTCGAGATTAATTTTTCGTATACGGGGTCAAGATACGTCCTTGACGCCAACTAGCCAGTGGTTCCCAGATTTCCAATGTTGTTCATCCATCTTTTCATCAACAAATTCATCGTTTGATTATCAAAAAAGTGTGTAAATGTCCTAATAGTAAAGGACACGAGATAGCTCGTGGTGAACACATAGCCAAACCTTGGGGGGCCATAGGAGGGTATCTCAGCTCACACTTTGGGACCCGCTGTCGCGCACGTTAGACGGTGATAGTGTCTCTGTCTTATTTATGGCTTTCATGCTTGTTTTGTTTATTCGTTGTTTTTTTCCTACTTCGCATTTTTTCGTCCGCGTTTACAAACGGAAGGTCACAACGTGAGATTGGCTTCCATGTTGTGAAAGCTCACTTTCGCTCGCCGATGAGCGGATCTGGCAGCGCGGCCTCGCACACAAATAACTTCCATCCGTGCTATCGCCTGTCTAATGACATGGCGAGTCATTGCTCGATAATCAGATGAGCAGTAAATGAAGAGAAGAAGGCCTGACTACGAAAAAAAAAAAAATGTAAGGGGAGATCATCAGCGCGCTAGGGAAGGTTTGAGAGTTTCATGTTGTTTTTGTGTTTTTTTATATAGAGCGCTGTTGAGAAGTTTTGACAGAATAAGAAAGCTCAAGGCTGAACAGTTGTTTAGGGTTATTTTATTCTAATTGGAAATACAATTATTCATCGTAAACGGCTGTTGTCTTGTAATGAGAAGGTCAATCAAAAAAAACATGTCTCTGTTTTTGTCTTATGTTAGTTTAAAATGATGAGAATATTATTTAAACGTCAATCAGTTATAAAAAAAGTGGGTCATTTCAAGACGTTTTACCACAATGATTAGACAATGCGCAAAACAAACAATAACCTTTTTCTGTATTCTACTAGGACTGGATATCAATCCTGAGTTTCATACTAAATCAGCACACTCTATTTAGTATAAAAACACACGATAGATCAGCCCACTCTATGCCTTATCTGAAGTCAGATTTTGTGTGCTTACGTCAGGATATTTAGTTATCTAGCTTCATGTGAAAATAAGATATTTCACTATGCAGAAAAATTACAGAGCTAGTATCTGATTATATAATTGTGTGACTGTACTCAGAGTAGTCATAACGTTAAAAGATATCATTTATTCCTTAATGACTTGAAATAAAAAAAAAGTTACTAAATTACAATAAGACATTTGCCGTTGGATTTCTTGAATTTGAAAAATGTCCATGGAAAGTTCGCCTCAAGCTTAACTCTATATGAGTTCAAAATTGTAGTTAGAGCATGCACCTCCAAAGCACATGCACCTAAAACGTACATGCACCTCCGACGTACATGCACCTCCACGTACATGCACCTCCAACGTACATGCACCTCTAAGGTACATGCACCTCCAACGTACATGCACCTACAACGTAAATGCACCTCCCACGTACATGCACCTCCAACGTACATGCACCTTCAACGTACATGCATCCTAAGTGGCAAGTTCAATTCAGTTCAGATTTTTTTCTAAATAAAGTGTCACTCAGCATTCTGCGGGCTTCAGATTCCAGTTTTCAGGTAAGCATCAGTTTTGATTGGTCCGTATTTCTCTTTCAGATTCTGAAAATCTAGTTCACTACGATCCATTTTTATAATTAAATGTGCATTGGTGGTAGCTACAAATTCTATAGATTCCTGGTGAACGCTGTGGCAAACAAAATTGGCCTCAGATCTTGGAGGCCACTGTCTTACTTTGCAAAGGCTTCTGTTCCACAGACAACACATTTTTTTTTCAAAATATCATAAATATTTTGTGTACCCCAGATGAAATCTTAAAAGAAGTTCAACGACCTTCCGATAAGCAAAGATGTTTCATTTGTGTTCTGAGCTGTTGTTGACTTTCAAAAACGAGTTTCATAGACTCATTTAGGCTTACAATGTGAATTATAGGATCATCGGATTATCCGTTACTTTTATGCAACAACACAGCTTTTAAGTGTGTCTTGCTGGAGTCTATGAACAGTCTTCACTGATTAGGAATATTTTCTTAACCTACTTCAACATGAGAAACAAATATCACTTTCCAGGATATAATATGTATATGCATTAAGGGAGATTGGGTGAGGTGTGTTAAACCCTATGAAAATGTTGGCTTCTGAGGTTTCACCAAGTTATTGTGGCGATGCGCATGTGCCGTATAATTGATACTTCCTGTTCCGCCATTTTAAAACTCTTATTTTCAATTTGTTTTAAGTCATATCACGAAAATGGCTCAAACAAGTTGATGTTTGTTTGATTAGGTCTACAAGAATCCTAAATATGGTTGAAGTTTCTTTAGTTTTGCCTATGACATTGTATCCCTTGTATAATTTATACTATTTTGTAAATGCCCAAACTGCTATGAAGGTAGGTTTCATTCCGAATGGCATAAGTATTATTGCTTCGGGCATTTCGTGCGTCATCTATCCTGTTATATGGCAAGACGGTGAGTCACCCTGCTCAAAGCCGAACATTTCATTCATATTATAACAATTGCTTCAATAACTTTAAATCTAGACATGCTCTATTCACAATTGGACTTCCAAAATACATGCAACCCATATGATTTACTTTCAGTCGCAAAATCGTTGAAGACTAGTGATCTCTGACATTTAGCCCACAAACGCACAATTTTCGCAGATGGGTATATTTTAGACCGAGAACAGAGATTTACAAAAATAAAATAGTTAAAAATCCAGTTTACAAATCAATACAAAAACAAATAGTGCGTTTTAAACTTTAAAATCTCGTCCACTTTTTTTTATTTGCTTCCCTTTTGTATAGTTTCAAAAGGTATCATAGCATTGAGGGTAGAAAACTATGTTTTTTAATTAATAAGTTCAAGTTGGTTGGGGGGAGGGGCGGTTTGGGGGTGTCCTTAAGTTATTTATAAGGAGGATCCAGGGACAGTGTAATGCCCGACTAGGAGTGACACATGCTGAAGAGACGAATTGTGTATTAGTAGTAGAGTAGATGGAAACATGTATTTACTGAAGCCAGTAGTAGAGTGGATGGACACATTTATCTACTGAAGCCAGTAGTAAAGTGGATGGACACATTTATCTACTGAAGCCAGTAGTAAAGTGGATGGACATATGTATTTATTGAAGCCAGTAGTAAAGTAGATGGACACATTTATCTACTGAAGCCAGTAGTAGAGTGGATGGACACATTTTTTTTTTTACGGAAGCAAGTATATTTAATGAAATAAAATGATTTAAATAGGATTTGCCTAAAGTCATGATTGCTAAAATCCTGAATAGCACCGAGTTGTTGCCCTCGGATATTTTATTTTTAACTATTAAAAAAAAAAAAAACAATGCTGAATTAACTTGAACTAAAATACAGTTTAAGGTTGGAATTAACTTTTGAAAAATTATATCTAATGATTGGGCAAAGTGTATTTCTACATTGAAGCTCGCTTCAGAGGGATTTGAGCAGTTTGTTTCGTGTCTGATCAAATTGTTGTTTTTATCAGAACTCTTCTATTTCTAAGAGCGTTTCCTCTATTTCATAGTTTGATGATGTCATAAAGGAGCAGCGAATAAGTTATAAGGAGGGAAATAATCCCATAAACTCTGATTACAAATGAACACAAAAACAATTTTAAAAACTAAAAACGTAACCAAAATAACATAAATTAAAAATAAGAATGTGTGTGCAGGTGGGGGTGGTGTGTGAGGAGTGGGGAGTATCGCTCAGCCCAAGGCCGTTCACAAAGTCACAGTTATTTTGTCTTCACTTCAATCAACCAGTGCACTTGGGCGTTAAGGACTGTAGAGTGCGTCCTAATGGTCAGATGTGTGCACTAATGATTCCGCACCTACTTGCACCGGGCTGAACTTACATTTTATCATGATCAGCACCTCTCTGCCATTTATTTTCATTTTAGTCTATCTATCTATCTATCTATCTATCTATCTATCTATCTATCTATTTATCTATCTATCTATCTATCTATCTATCTATCTATCTATCTATCTATCTATCTATCTATCTATCTATCTATCTATCTATCTATCTATC
>CAXITT010000015.1:2202864-2224289 GCA_964033795.1 Lymnaea stagnalis | reverse complement strand
CTGAGTTCTGTGCCTTCTGAAGTTTTTCTATGTGGTGTTGAGGAATGCCTGAGAGAAGAATGTTACAGTAGTCAAATTTTGAAAGAATGAGTGAAGAGACGAGAGTTTTTGTGGCATCAAAGGAGAGGAGGTGTCTAATGGTGCTGATTTTTCTGATTTCGTTATATGCTGATCTGCATATATTCGTGACATGTTTGTCCATGGAGAGGGTGTCCGTAAGCGTGACTCCAAGGTTTCTGGCAGAGGGAGAGAGTGCGATGTCAGAGTTGCCAATAGATCTATCTGTCTGTCTGTCTGTTTGTCTGTCTGTCTGTCTGTCTGTCTACCTATCTTTAATTTATCTATTTATCTATCAATCTATCTATATCATCTATCTATATATCTATCATCTATCCATCCATTCACCCACCTATCTATCTCTCGGTGTCTCTGTCAGTCCATCTGTCTGTCAATCTATCTCTTTCTCTCAACCTTTTCGCTATCTCTCTCTCTCTCTCTCACATACTTTCTCCCTCTTTCTCTTTCTCTCTCTCTCTCTTTTACTATCTGTCTCACAATCTTTCTCTTCGGCTCTTTGTCTCTCTCTCACATTTTCTCTCTTACGCATTACTCTCACTCTCTCAATCGCTCTCTTTCTCTCTCTCTATCTCTATCTATATTTCTTTCAATATCTTTTTATAACTCTATCTCTATCTATCTCTCCATCTCGCTTTCTCCATAACTCCCTCTCATGCTCTTTTCGTTTATCTTTCTCTCTCTCTCTCTCTATCAATCTTTCTTACCATCTAATCACTCTCTCTCACTTTCTATATCCCTCTCTCTCTCACTCTGTTACACTCTCTCTCTCACTCTCTCTCTCTCTCTCACTCTCTATCCCACTCTCTATCCCACTCTCTCCTTCACTGTCTGTCTCCCACTCTCTCTCTCTCTCTCTCTCTCTCACACGCTCTTTTCGACACACGTATTTGTTTTGACATTTTCGAAAACTGCAACTGGACCAGTTGATGGTCGCCGTGGTATTAGACCTGCAGACAAGTGTTTCATAAACTCAGCGCTGAGTCCCATTTCCTGGACCGGTTTACTTAAAGTTATTCCCTGAAGCATCGTGATATTTATTGACCGTTGGTCATAGAGCAAAACTGAACCAAAATATCCCAGTTCACGCAGCGGATTAATGCAGATGATGAATTCTACAAAAAGACGGGTCTTGTTTTTTTCGGTCAGCCATATTGGCGCGCATGGACAATGAGTGTGTAGTGTACTGTTTGAATGTTAAAAAGAATGGCGTACGAATCGTTTGTCTGTCGGCACTTGTTTTATTTGAGATCATAATCACACCCTTTATTTAGTGCACTGTAGCAAGTATTCAAGATGTCAAATTGTATTTCAAGATATAACCTCATGTATGTGTAGTCCTCGACTTCCACAATTAGATTTGACCAAGTAGTGCTGTTAGCAACAAGGACACACAACCAAATGAGAGAAAGTTAAAATGGTTACACCGAAACAAGTCTTAAATTCCTGTTCCCTCTAGACTGCCCTTCACAGTGTAAAAACAAAAACAAAAAACAAAAACCAAAAAAAAAACCGAAATAAAGGCCAAAAATCCTGACCGCCCAACCACAACTGCTGCATTATCCGCCCCTTCACCCCCTTTTTTCACCTTTCCCTTTAACGCACCCATGTTTTTTCCCCCTTCGCCTGTATGATGCACTGAATGTCCTCTCCTTCGCCTGTATGATGCACTGAATGTCCCCTCATCAAGATTGACGCCCTTCGATTCTTCGAGCCGCGCAGGGATACGAAATTACATCCGCGCAAGACTACATCCTGGCAGATAGCATCCAATCATCAGAGATTACATGCTAACATGAAAACTGTGATGTGTTGCGACGAGAGGTTTTTTTTAATGACGTAAAGCGCTTTCTATGCGCCTACGTCGGTAGTTTGGCCGCGTTAAAATCCTTGGCTACAGTAAACAGTTGCCATTGATTTGTTAAAGTACTTAATAGCTCATGGCGACTTCACATTCAACATGGGATTTGCTAATAAATAATTGCACGATTTTAGTCACTCAAGTGGAAAATCTTTTCTTTTTTACTTTAAATCTTCATGAAAATGTATTAAGTGGATCAATAACCTTGACCTCAAATTCGGTTCGAGGGGATCGGTTAAAAAGGGTTTTAAAAAAAATGTCATGTTGAAAACTATTTTTGGGTGCGTGGAACAAGTTTTCATCAATTCCTTTTGAAACATTACATAACACAAAGCTTGAAAAGGTGTATAAAGCCTTGTTAGACCTATTATTGTCAAGTTAATAAAGTTTAACTTTTTTGATGGGTTATAAATTGAAGGGAACACTTTGGCAATACAGTCACTGGCGGGTTCACGGAGTTCTTATGGCACATGTGTCCGTCTCAAGGCCCGCGGGCCACATTAGGCCCGCCGTACAATTATATACAATTATATCATGCCGGAGAGGTCTTGACCCGCGTACAATCATATCCGGCCTGAGAGAGAATTTTAGGGCAAAAATATTTGCGATATATATTCCAAATCAACTTCCTTAATTAGCAGCCTTGCCGAACGATAGGCGCAGGCTTGCCGAACGATAGGCGCAGGTTTGCCGAACGATAGGCGCAGGCTTGCCGAACGATAGGCGCAGGCTTGCCAAACGATAGGTGCAGGCTTGCCGAACGATAGGCGCAGGCTTGCCGAACGATAGGCTACAAGGGAGCGTTGTCGCGTCCATCGGAATAAGCAGGAAAAGTTGTGTAGTGAGTGGATGTTCGTCGTTACAGTAATCTAGCAACGTTCTGTTGCTCGTTTGGGATTGGCGCATAAGAAATAAAAGTAGTGTATTGCTCAGATATTACTTTACATTTTCCCCGCATCAGCTAACGCGATATCAATCGTGATGTCGATAGATGCACAGTTTTATTTTATTTAAAAAAAAATTAAAGCTAGCCTTTTTTTCTTTTCATATTTGAGGGCCCACGATCAATTTATTGATCATTTGTGGCTCCTGGTTTGAATTCAGAGTTTGCCTTCTCTTAGATGAGTAGCCTTCCAAGGTTGCCGACTCGCATACACCCTTAAAATAGCCTAGAGAAAATTTGATTCTGAAAACAGCCTTTTAAAAGTGCTGGGAGGCTGAATGTATGTTTACTGATATTGGCGGTAAACCTGTGTGTCTAGCTTGTGGAGATAATGTGGCTGTGATCAAGGAATATTATTTGAGACGGCACTACGAGACTAAACATCTAGACAAAAAGCCTGAATGCAACACAGAAGCTACAGAAAGTAAAAGAATTGAAGAGGAATCTAACATCACAGCAGATGTTTTGTCACCAAAGCAAAATCTTAAACTGAAGCTGCTGTGAAAGCAAGATTTATTTTGTTGGAGGAGATTGCAAAATCAGGCCGACCATTTACAGAAGGAGAGTTTCAGAAGCTCTGCATGATGAAAGTGTGTGGCGTCTTGTGTTCAGCAGGAAAGCAAATGTTTGCAAATATAAGCCTTAGCAGAAATATGGTTGCTGAACGGGTTTGTGAGATGGCCACTGATGTGAAAGCACAAAGAATAAAAAATGGCAAAGACTTTGTGGCATTCTCACTTGCTATCGACAAAAGTAATGACACAACTGACAATGCACAGCTGGCCATCTTCATACGTCGAATGGACTCCAGTTTGAATATTACAGAAGAAATATTGGACACGAAATCCATGCCGGGTACAACGACAGAAAAAGACATTTTTGACAACGTATGTCAAAGTTTAACCCAGTTGAACCTGCCTGGGGACAAACTTGTTGGACTTAAAACAGACGGAACACCGGCGGTGTGCGGCAAAAAAAAGTGGACTTGTTGGAAGGATGTGGTTAAAAATGCAGGCGAACTGTACTGGTGATTAGATGGCATATCACTGCATCATACACAAAGGATCGCCGTGTGGTAACGTCCTCAAAAGGGAAGGTGTAATGAGCACTATAACAAATCTCGTAAACCACAGTTTCAGTCTATTTTTGTTGCAGGAAATAGAATCAAAGTTCGGCGACATGCCTTATCATACAGAGGTGCGGTTGCTAAGCCCAGGAAATGTTTTTAGTAGATTTTTCCAGGTGTTCTGGGAAATATGTCAATTCATGGAGAGACTGCACAGTTTTTTTGGATAAAATGGAATTGTCAGTTGGCGTTTCTATTTGACACAGCCAATCATCTCAACGATTTAAAACTGCAGCTCCTGGGACCAGGCCACTGCTATGCATGATGCAGTGGAGTCATTTTAAGTGAAGTTTGATACATATGGGAGAAAATAATGCACCAATATAACTTGTCTCAATCATATTTGCTAAGCATTCTTGAACCAAGTCAACGCTATGGTGTTTCCCAATGCACACTTTGCTGAACAACTTCGCTTATTTCGCGGTGCCTTAGTGCTTTGAAGCACAGAAAAGTAATTTCGTGCTGTGTCATAACCAACTGTCATAGACGTGGAAACTGGACCTGTAAACTTGCATATGGAGTAAAGAGAGCTTAATTGTAAGGGGACACTAAAAAAAAAGTATCAGATTTTGGGTCTGCAAATTCCACGTGTTTCTTTCCTGAAGAGATGTACCAAATTCGTCTACAAGCGGCTCGAACATTGCGCATGTTGGGTAGCACATATCTGTGTGAGCAGCTGTTTACTGTGTTGACGATTAACAAAACCTCACACATGAGTCGTCTCACTGATGAACACTTGCAGTCCATCATGAGAATCTCAATGACACAGAAATTACTCCCAACTTAAACGAAATTGTAGCCAAGACAAGACGCCAAACATCAAGCTCTGACAAGATGCCAAACATCCAGCTCTGACAAGATGCCAAGCATCCAGCTCTGACAAGATGCCAAACATCCAGCTCTGACAAGATGCGAAAGATCCAGCTCTGACAAGATGCCAAACATCCAGCTCTGACAAGATGCCAAACATCCAGCTCTGACAAGATGCCAAACATCCAGCTCTAACAAGATGCGAAAGATCCAGCTCTGACAAGATGCGAAAGATCCAGCTCTGACAAGATGCCAAACATCCAGCTCTGACAAGATGCCAAACATCCAGCTCTGACAAGATGCCAAACATCCAGCTATGACAAGATACCAAACATCCAGCTCTGACAAGAAGCCAAACATCCAGCTCTGACAAGATGTTAAACATCCAGCTCTGACAAGATGCCAAGCATCCAGCTCTGACAAGATGCCAAACATCCAGCTCGAACAAGATGCGAAAGATCCAGCTCTGACAAGATGCGAAAGATCCAGCTCTGACAAGATGCGAAAGATCTAGCTCTGACAAGATGCCAAACATCCAGCTCTGACAAGATAGCATAAGAGTGAAAAAGGTTTGCTAATGATATTTTATCATTTAAACTTGTTTCTGTTTTCATTTATTTTAACATTTAATAAATGTCTAGTTTTACGCTCATTGAATGTTTATCCTGTTTGATCCGCAAACTTCCGTGTAATTTGAGTTTTGGCCCGCTGAGCGATTGAGTTTGACACCTCGGGCATTTAGTCTTATGGGACCCGGGTCCGAATAGCAGCGATGCGTGTCCGGCTCCATTTCAATTAATGCTATTCTGATGTAATTTGAGGTAGTTAATAAATTAGTTCAACTGAAGAAATGAGTTTACAAACATATATTCCATTCAATTATCTTTCATTCGATACCAAATTTTATTACAAACCCACCAATAAAATTTTAATCCTTTTTTTAATCCCAACCCCTCGTTTCTGGTAGCCGGGTCCGAACAGCCACTTCGTTAAAATTACTCATAGCAAATTTATACTTTGGTTCGGTAAGCTAACTTTTGGGTTTAAATTAAGTGCAGTCTCCATTTGTGCATCACCATAAGCCTACTCGAGCATGGAAATTCATCCATCATTCTAACATCCACCCAACGCCCTCACGACCCCAATCCCCCCACTCAACACACACACACATGCACACACAAAACACCGGACGGGTTGTAATGAGTTCGGGTCTAACATTGAAACATGTTCAACACAGGCAATCAGGCACAGCTCCCAGGATCTAATCAACTGTCTCTGCACCAGATGATTTAAAAAAAAAAATTATTAATGGTAAGAGCATCTTGTGCCACGTGGTGAGTACCCCCCCCCCACCCCCCCAAAGCACACACACACACCCAGTGTATAGAATCAACTACTCTCATTCCAAGATAGATCCATTTAATACAGCGCCACAAACAACAATGTCGATAAGTTTAACACTAAAAAAAAAGGATGTGATGACAGAATAGCGTTATAATCAAACATAATTATCGCCAACTGTAATTAAATAAAATGTTGCCTTTTTCCTGAGCAATTCTTCGAAACACCAGAAGTCCAGTGATAAATCGTCCGGCCAACACTGCTGGTGGAAAGCCAAGTAATCGTTATATTTTCCAAGCTCTTGAAATTAACCACAATATTTTCACGAACTCGCCTTTGCATATAGAGGATCCTACCCAATAATCACAAAGAACGATAACTCTATTCAAAGAAATACAAAACCTACGTTTTAGGGAAGTATTTCCAAAATGCCCGGTCACGACCCGGAACCGGGCCAAGCCAGCAAAATTGTCGGGTCGCCGAAGGAATTAATGCATTACGGTTTACTGGTCACTACAAAAAACAGTTTTAGACCCGCTGGTTTAGAATAAGTATAAACTGGATGATCAAGACACAGTAAAAGGTGCGACCTGATTTTTACATTTTAAAACTTCACAGCAATCTCATCGGTGTTAGTCACATCATTCTAGTCATTCAAATCTTCTATACTTCACTATTGACCACCAATCTCAAGGTGCCTATCAGCCTTCTATACTTCACTATTGACCACCAATCGCAAGGTGCCTATCAGCCTTCTATACTTCACTATTGACCACCAATCTCAAGGTGCCTATCAGCCTTCTATACTTCAATATTTACCTCCAATCTCAAGGTGCCCATCAGCCTTCTATACTTCACTATTGACCACCAATCTCAAGGTGCCTATCAGTCTTCTATACTTCACTATTGACCACCAATCTCAAGGTGCCTATCAGTCTTCTATACTTCACTATTTACCACCAATCTCAAGGTGCCTATCAGCCTTCTATACTTCACTATTTACCTCCAATCTCAAGATGTCTATCAGCCTTCTATACTTCACTATTGACCACCAATCTCAAGGTGCCTATCAGCCTTCTATACTTCACTATTGACCACCAATCTCAAGGTGCCTATCAGTCTTCTATACTTTACAATTGACCATCAATCTCAAGGTGCCTATCAGTCTTCTATACTTCACTATTGACCACCAATCTCAAGGTGCCTATCAGTCTTCTATACTTCAATATTGACCATCAATCTCAAGGTTCCTATCAGCCTTCTATACACTATGGACCACCAATTTCAAGATGTCTATCAGCCTTCTATACTTCACTAAGAACCACCAATCTCAAGATGCCTATCAGCCCTCTATACTTCACTATGGACCACCAATTTCAAGATGTCTATCAGCCTTCTATACTTCACAATAGGCCACCATTCTCAAGATACCTATCAGCCTTCTATACTTCACTACTGTCCACCAATGTCAAGATGTCTATCAGCCTTCTATACTTCACTACTGTCCACCAATCTCAAGATGTCCAGCAGCTTTCTTTGCCAGCTGCACCACGTCCCTCCCGTTTCCTAGCCACCCAAACACTCAGCTGACTTCTAGCACCACCACAACCCCTGATCCTGATGGGATCAAAGTCTAATCACAACGTCACAACGGTATCAGTATTGATAGCTCCAGCACCTGCAATCTCACGGACACTTCCTCTGGAGCAGACGACTTATTATCGCGTCGTAAGTCAATTTGGCGGCACTTTTCCGAAGCACCACCCCTTCCTTCAGTGACGTGTGTCTAGACAGGTTTTTATTGTGTGTTTCTGTGTGGTCTGAGAATGTGTTTGTGTGTGTGTGTGTGTTTGTGTGGTCTGTCAGTGTAGATGTTTGTGTATGTGGTCTGTGGGTGTTTGTGTGTGGTTTGTGAGTGTAGCTGTGAGTCATTGTGTTGTCTGTGAGTGTGTTATTGTGTGACCTGTGTGTGTAGATGTGTGTTATTGTGTGGCCTTGTATAGGTGTGTGTTATTATGTGGTCTGTGAGTGTGTTTGTGTGGTCTGTGAGTGTAGATGTGTGTGTTATTGTTTGACCAGTGAGTTGTTTTATGTATGACCCATAAAAAGACGGAAAGAGTGAGGGTGAGATAAAGAGAGAGTGATTGAGAAAAAAAAAGGGGGGGGGGAGCTGGTCGGAGAGAGGCTGACAGACAAAAGGAGAAAGGGCAGTTTCGTCATATCATAGAATATTTAAACAGCTCTCTTTGTCGAACTTGATCAAGTCCCAGTTCGTAAATCTGAACCTCTTGCTTAGACATATTTGAATATCTCTGGGGAGTTATTTATTTTGAGATATTAAAGTTCATTTCTATAAATTATACAACAAAAAATGTAGGCGAAAGTTACCAATAGTTTACTAATGTGGATGAATTGAAGTATCTGATTTAAGTAATCACAATGGATTGGTTACATCTCTCTGATAGTTTTGTTGTTTGTACTATGGTCATGGCCTCCTGATAGTTTTGTTGCATGTGTCTTGGACTTCATGGAAATGTGGACGTTAAAATGCTCATGTTGCCTATACGTGCGTTGTTATTTTCAGCCTTTGTTGGAGTGCGCCTAATTGTCCCTTCTATTGTTCCACGCGCAGATCGTGTTGATGTCATCTGAGATAGTTGAGGTGTGCGTCCTCTGTTTTAACGTACGCATCTACGATATTCTATTGGAATGGTTTGCCGCTGGAATGCAACATATTAAATGTATTCCTCATTGCTAGTCTGTACACTTATTATTGGCATTGAGTAAGTCTGATTCTCTTGGTGGGTCTTTTACCAGTAGCATGTTGTAAATCTTTGTCCTAGCCAACATCCCTATAAGGAAATAAAAGCGGGTAAACCATAGGATCGCTATTCAATTGAGGGTGGAGTTATGCTTACAGGAGTTGCCTCTGGGATGGATGCAAATGTCCCTTTCGGCCTGGGGTTTCTACATCTTCTCCGACGAAAATCGCTGAAACATCGGTGTGTCGTGTCGGGACATTGTATTTCCTTGAATCAAGCCCAGGGTTTTACTTGAGAATCATTCGTCCAGATGTTGTTGGTGTGGCCTGTGCGATTTCTTGCATGTGTTGTTATGATTTAGTGAAGGCGCTGGTGATTCTGAGCATGGAATCTAGCTGGAAAAGTAAATGTTCGCTGGATGCAAAGTTTGCTTTATTTTGTAAGCGTACTTCCGTTGCTTGCACTGTGTCCAAACGTACAACTGTCCATATCCTGGAGAGGTAGAAGTGCTAGTGTATAGTCGAGAGATTTTGTGATAAATTTGATCGTGTATTTTAAAACAGTATGGTCCGTGACCAGGAGGTTAAGTCATATGTGTACCCCTGGAAGCAAACGCTAGAGAAGAATTGTATTCTCGAATGTGTGCACGATAATGTTTAGCTTTTGAAGCTTGCTGCGTAAGAAGTTGTAAAGACACAGGTGGCTCCCCCAAAGGTGATAAAGCTACTTTCACGTCGTGGCAGCATTTTGAGTACTTGCTGGATGTATTATGCTCAGCAGGCTGGTACAGCGCATGACAGTGTTAGCACTGCTGGTCTGGACTCCCAATGCTGTACTCTTGGACGGGAAGACATAAATTAGGTAAAGAAGTACCTGTGGTAACGGGAAGATGATTGTGTATATGTCTGATGAGACTGCGTTGAATTGGGAACGTTGCTTTGCAGATGTAGCACTGCAAGAGTTGTGAATGACTTTTGCTGTGCATAGTAAAAAAATCCCGTGTAGTGAACTTCTTATTGCATTTTTCGCACTCCTATACTTTTACTGCACGATTATTTTTCTTGTTCTTCTTGTGTTTGGCAAGAGAGTTTCGCGTGGGAAAAGTTTTGTTTCAGGAATCGCCCTGTAAGAAGGTGCTCCTGGAGTGGGAGTCGGGTAATATGTCAGCGGAGTGAAGTTGCGTGTGTGTGTTTGAAGAGAGTTCTGCGTTGTGAAACGTGTAGTGCACGTGTTGCACTGAAAATAATCTCAGCACCAAATTTGCTTATTAGGAAGCAGCCACGATTTTTAGATAAACCCGCCAAACATTGGCGACAGCAATGCGTGAACTTCCCCTCTGCTAAAGTTACTTGACAAAACATACACTCAAGAGACGCACATTTAATAATTCCAATGCTTGCTACACCCCTCCCCCCCCCCCACTCCCCCCAATGATTCTTTGATTCTTTATTTCACGTTCATACTATATTAAATATTCTAATGTCCCAAACACTTTGAAACCGAATATTTTTCACACCATACTTAAATTGAGACGATTTCATTTTCCGAAAAGAAAATATTCCGCACCAAACACAGTTGCGTTATATACAAAAATGATATCATTTAGCGTAACTATCGGGAATCTTATTTTGCGAACTATTGAACTCATCATTGCACCATACCTTTTTTTCAAACATTTAGAATTATTTGTAATATATTCTCAATACAAAATTCGCTGATTAAGAAGCAGTTCACGGGTCACACCAGAAGCGTAATATATATAAGAGACAAAAAAAAAACACATCAATAAATTGTCATATTTATTTATTTATTTAGGCATTTTTATATAGCGCTTATCATAAAGCTCTAAGCGCTTTACAATTATTAAAACATGTAAACTAAGTAAAATAAAAATGAGACACTAGGATAGTAACTACTATTCTATAGAAACAATGAAAATGGCTATAAAACGAGGACACTTTGACACTTCAGGATCAACCCGAAACAGAAAATGAGGTAGGGCAAGGAGGGTGCATCACAGGTCATAGGCGGACCTAAACAGATGAGTTTTAAGGGACTTTTTGAAAATGGACGAGGTTTCACTATGACGTATATGGAAGGGGAGCTGGTTCCAGAACGTGGGCCCATGGAAGCAGAAGGAGCGTTCACCGATGGTCTTAGTTTTAGTTCTTGGGATTGAGAGGGTTCTACTGTCAATGGAAGAACGTAGTTGTCTTGTGGGGATGTAAGGAAGCAACAGATCAGAGAGATAGACAGGAAAGTGAGGGTCAGTGAACGAGTTGAAGCAAAGATCTTCATATCAGAAGATTTAGGTTTCAGAAAAGAGTTAACTTGTATGTAGTGTCAGATGATTTAAGCGTGGTACAAAGGGGCATAAGTGAAGTGACAGATGATTTAAGCGAGGTACAAGGGGTACAAGGGGGCATAAGTGAAGTGACAAATGATTTAAGCGTGGTACAAGGGGGCATAAGTGAAGTGACAGATTATTTAAGCGTGGTACAAGGGGTACAAGGGGGCATAAGTGAAGTGACAAATGATTTAAGCGTGGTACAAGGTGGGCATAAGTGAAGTGAGAGATGATTTAAGCGTGGTACAAGGGGACATACGTGAAGTGACATATGATTTAAGGACAGTTGCAGATTGACTTATGTGTTCTGTCCGAAACTGAGATAAGCTCAGTTGACAAATGACTTATGTTCAATACGAGGTGACTTAAATTAGTCCTAGATGATTTAAGTGTATTACTAAATGTTATAGCAAACCGGATTAAATATAGAAGATGCCTTATATGTGGTTTTGCAGTAGTACGCTGAGCAGTACATTGCAACAGTGTATTGCAACAGAATATTGCAACAATATATTGCAACGGTATATTGCAGTCGTACGTTGCAACAGTATATTACAACAATGTATTGCAACAGTATATTGCAACATTATATTGCAGTAGCACGTTGCACCAGTATATTGCAACATTATATTGCAGTAGTACGTTGCAACAGTATATTGCAACAATAATTGCTACAGTATATTGCTGTAGTATTCGATTGCAACAGTAAATTGGAGTAGCGCATTGCAACAGTATATTGTAACAATACATAGCATCAGAACATCTAAGCAGTACATTGAAGCATTAAACTGAAGCAGTAAATTGAAATCCCTTATTATGCTGAGATTTCCTTGAAGCAACACAGAGCACTTTGGTAGATTGAACCAAGAATTCCTCGACACGTCACATATCTACGATATAAAGTAAGCTGACGTTTTCACGGGCCTATGCGCCATCAAATTGAGTAACTTGACGGAGATCAGAAGATGAGTTCACAGGAGTACATCTGCACTGCCACGACCAACATTTCCCTTTGATGGATTTGGATTAGCCTTTTTCATTTTGTTATAAAAGCTTTTCACAGTCTGTTTTTTCTTTCTTCTTACGTGCAAGCGTGCAGGCCTTCGTGTCACCTCTTTGGTGAACCCTGCGCCCACCCACACACACACACACACTTACCCACCGCTCACGCCAAGACCATTTTTAATCTTTCACATGTTTATGCGACATAGTGCAACGAGTGGGAGTGACGTCAAACCTATACATTTAATTACAACATTGAATGGCGTCAGGAAACTGTCATAGACATAGTTTTTGGTGCAGGGGTCTCCATAAAGTTGGTCCACCCCTATAACTGGGGTATATATAATAATATACATAAAGATATAAATTTAGGGGATGATTTAATTTCCATATAAATGCTCTATTTTTTTATAAATTAAGGTTGATGCAACATTCATTATCTATTTCCTTAACTAGCTGATACAAAGATGATGCGTGTGTATAACACGGGAAGAGGTATATACTATATCATTACAATCCTGATGGTGATCGATATATCAGTCAAGGGTCAGTTGTATTGATTCTATATAGTGACGGGAACGGATGCTGTTAGTGATAAGTATTGACTGTTTAGTGGTGCCATTTGAGTACGGCGTTTACGTTTATTGACACCATGCACGTTTTAAAAATGTGCACTTTTATGTGCATTGTGTGCGCACGGGATAAGGCGCACGACGGGGGAAGCAGCGGATGAGAGCGCATCACGGTGCCCAATGAGAGCGGGGCGGACAAAATCTATTCAGGAATTATTGTTATAGATGTGACTCCGGTAATAGGTATGATGGAGATCTCTCCTTAATACAATTGTCATTGTTTTTTTGTTTTTTTAAAGATGTGTGGGGGGAACACAAAGACAGAACAAATAAAGTCCTTAGCTTAAACATTACTAGATCCTGGCCCCCAGATTCGCGTCTTTAAAGATCTATTTAATTTCCATGCTGTAATTCCTGCGAAAAGTCAGATAAAAATCTCTTTGGCTGAACAAAAAATAGACTCGAACCCACCAGGAGTCTAGACACAAATGACGCAGAGGAGGGGTGGATGGGTTTATGGGAGGGGATTGTTTTCTCGGGGGGGGGGTGAGTTAGAGGGGGTGGAGGCTGGTGGACAGAGAGAGAAAAAAACATTTTTTTTATTTAAAAAATGGTCACATTCCTTGTAATTATCGTCACATTCACTCTATTTATTGTCACTTTCCCTCTATTTTGAGCAGAATCCCTATATTTATGGCAACATTCCCTGTATTTATTTTTACATTCTCTGTAAGTATGATAGCATTCCCTGTATTTCTGGTAACATTCCATATGGTCGCAATCCATATATAAATTCCCTGTATTTGTGATCACTATCCTTGTATTTATGTTGGAATCTCCGTCTCTTCATATCTGTCAATCCTTTATATACATGTAGCGAAAGACGCTTCCAGAAGAACTTATGACGTGTTGTTTACACCTCTCGGGTTATAGAGCACATTCGAGAAGATACCCGGATACATACTACCCAATGTGTAATTGGAAGCCGATTGTAGACAAGATACATCAAATATATTTAATCACGCCAACAACAGTCGTTACTGTCTGCTAGGAGTGTACTGCGAGGTCAATGAAAGTTCACGCACAGGAAATTGTGCTACTTAACACAGGGAATGTGACCATGCTTACAGGGAATGTAAAAAATACAGGGAATGTGAACATACTTAGAGGGAATGAGACCATGTTTACAGGGAATGTGACCATGCTTACAAGGAATGTGACCATGATCACAAGGAATGTTACCTTGTTTACAGGGAATGTGACAACTTACATAGAATATGATCATGCTTACAGGGAATATGACCATCCTTACAGAAATGTATTAAAATATTCTCTTTTGGGAAGAATGTGCCTAAATTCAGGGTATTTCCCTCGGGCGAGCTTTTGCTGTCTCTGACCTGACCACCCCTACACGCTCTATTCACCCTAAACGAAATAAATTCACAGCAGATATAGTCATCAGATCAAACTTGCCTAGTTAACTCATCAGCTCATCGAATCAACTACTTCACATACTGAACTGCACTCGGCCTGATGACCCAACTTTAACACATACAACCCCCCCCCACCCACACACACAATTTCTAACCAATAGCTGCCCACCTAGAGAACACACAATACTCTGAGAGCGCGATTGACGGTGATTTTAACAGCCACTCTCCTTAACGGGGATACCAAAATTACAACACGCTAGAAAGGCAATTATGGAAGAACACACTCTTCTCCGCAGAGTTCATAACACACTCAGCAGACCTTACCCAACCATCTTCTCTTCTGACTTACTACGGACGACCCAGGTGAACATCACAGACCCATTGTCACGTCACTGACAATACCACATCATGGACGGCCCCATATAGTGATCACAGACCCCAATGTCACGTCACTAACAACACCAAATCATGGACGGCCCATATAGTGATCACAGACCCAATGTCACGACACTAACAACACCAAGCTGCAGGAGAGAAAAAACATAGCATCCTATCCAGTGGATATAATCCAAATTTACAAAGATGGGCCAGCTTTGAAGAGATCCCTACATGAAGGCTATAGTGCACGACCACGTGATGAGCCCTGCAGCCCTATTAGGTCAATCTAGAGTAAGTATGAAGTAGAAGCTATTGAAGTAGCATTTAATCTATCCGCACTCTTCAAAGCCTATCCCAGCAAAGAAAATTCTTTATCTTTTCCGACTGTAAACCAACGCTTCAGGCAGCTGAGCATTAAAAAAAAATAAAAAAATAGTAAAATCCCTTCTTCTTAAAATAAGCACTTTACTCAAATCCTATGCAGTATGCATTCAAGCTAACCATGCAATGGATGCCAGGTCACCACAGTAAAACAGGAAACGAAAGAGCAAACTATCAAAACACGGACCATCCAAATATATCTACACCAATCAACACATCCAAACATACCTAAATCACTCAAAAGAGCTAAACACGCCTACATCATTCCACACAGCCATACACGCCTACATCACTCAACACAGCCAATTATACCTACATCGCTCAACACAGCCAAACATACCTACATCACTCAACACTGCGAAGGAGATTATCAGGGTCACCAAAAAACAAATAGTGCTTCCGTAGATAGGTTATGTGCTCAAAAGTTAGATTTGCATCGATGTTTCAAAAGACATGTCCCGACTCCAAAGATCCAATCAATTGTTTTCAAAGACATGTCCCGACTCCAAAGATCCAATCGATTGTTTCAGAGAAATGTCCCGACTACAAAAATCCAATCAATTGTTTCCAAAGACATGTCCCGACTCCAAAGATCCAATCAATTGTTCCAAAGACATGTCCCGACTCCAAAGATCCAATCAATTGTTTTCAAAGACATGTCCCGACTCCAAAGATCCAATCGATTGTTTCCAAAGACATGTCCCGACTACAAAGGTCCAATCAATTGTTTCCAAAGACATGTCCCAATTCCAAAGATCCAATCAGTTGTTTCAAAGACATGTCCCGACTCCAAAGATCCAATCGATTGTTTCCAAAGACATATCCCGACTCCAAAGATCCAATCGATTGTTTCCAAAGACATGTCCCGACTCCAAAGATCCAATCGGTTGTTTCCAAAGACATGTCCCGACTCCAAAGATCCAATCGATGGTTTCCAAAGACATGTCCCGACTCCAAAGATCCAATCAATTGTTTTCAAAGACATGTCCCAACTCCAAATATCCAATCGATTGTTTCCAAAGACATGTCCCAATTCCAAAGATCCAATCAATTGTTTCCAAAGACATGTCCCGACTCCAAAGATCCAATCAATTGTTTTTAAAGACATGTCCCGACTCCAAAGATCCAATCAATTGTTCCAAAGACATGTCCCCACTCCAAAGATCCAATCAATTGTTTCCAAAGACAAGTCCCAATTCCAAAGATCCAATCAATTGTTTCCAAAGACATGTCCCGACTCCAAAGATCCAATCAATTGTTTCAAAGACATGCCCCGACTCCAAAGATCCAATCGGTTGTTTCCAAAGTCATGTCCCGACTCCAAAGATCCAATCGATTGTTTCCAAAGACATGTCCCGACTGCAAAGATCCAATCAATTGTTTCCAAAGACATGTCCCGACTCCAAAATCAATTGTTTCCAAAGACATGTCCCGACTCCAAAAATCCAATCAATTGTTTCCAAAGACCCCAACAGGTCATAATCTATGCGGTTAGCAAACAAAACATAAAATTTCAACCGAACTGCCCTGAAGACATCGAAAGAAGACAGTGGCACTCACCTCTTCCACTGCCCGGCACCTCTAAACTTGCAACTTAACTACCACAACACCAGACTAAACCAACACCCAAAAGATCACATCTATTTTTTCATTATGTTCTCGATATATTAACTTAATCTCCAAACCTTGACATGCTAGTTTGAGTTTATCTTTTGTCTTGCCGATATTATGGACTTTTAAAAAATCTCCATGTGTTATTGAAGCTTTGGAACTGGTCAAATCACTCTGATAAAATATATAGCTATGTACAGTATAATAGTGCATGATGTTGTTTTTTTCCTTACCTATTCATCTGCATTTGGAACCTCGTCAGTTCACTCATATTCAAACAGCCTCCACCTTTTCCGTCTTCTCTTCCATCTTTTATTTATAAAAATGGACTCTCCCTCTAATTTTGTAGCTATTATTTTACTGACTTTGGTGCATTTCCAAATCCATTTGCACGCTAATCTATGAAATAACCAGTGACACTATTCAATAGTGAAAGTGCAGTATAATTCCACACAGGTGTCCTGTACAGTTTACCCTGCCTTAGATATCATACCCGACATAACCATCATAAAAACATAATCTTCCATTTGTGTTACAAGTGTTTCTGTTTCGCATTACTAGATCGGATGCAGACATTACTGATGCAGACATTGCTGATGCCGACATTACTGAAAGTTCATAAATTCTCGTATATTAATTTTAGTAGCTTTGACACATTGAATACTGCAATCCCATCTAGTTTCAGCTTATAGTTTTACAGAGAGCCAGTTACCATGTTTTTTTTCTCAATATATGCAATCGTCCGGGAGAGGCAGAAAATAAAACATATATGCTCTAGAGCAGCGGTTCTCAACCTGTGAGTCGTTTGAACCCCTTTAGGGGTTTAAACGACCCATGCACATTGTTAATAAAACACACACATTTCAGCTGTGTACATTTTAACATTTTAAAAGTTTTGCCTTTTTTTTTTTAATTTCCCAAAATATACCTTTATTAAAATTATAACGTAATAAAAACTAACCTTTAAATATAATTCTAATAAGAAAATGCAGTTTAAGTCAAACAGTGCAGCGCAACTCCATAGCCAAATAGCATTGACTAATCCACTTATAACTAAAACAAACAAGGACGAACCATATGAAATGCAAATTATTTTACTTTGGGTATGGAAAGGACTACAATCCGGTGGAAGATTATTCTAAATTTATTTAAATCTGGGTGGGGGAGGGTTTGGCTACTTTGCCCCAGGCAGCACAAGATAGGTCTCAGAAAAAAGGAATGAATTTGATAAATAATTAACCTTCTTGGGTACATACACTTCGGAGGTAGGAAATAGGATGTGTACATTTTTACGTGGATGGTAATATAATTAAATCCTATGGCATTACAATTGTGAAAACAGAGATGTTACATTCTCTTTTTACAAAAAAATGTGTATGTTCATTTTACTCAAGGCAGCGCAAGATACATCTCAAAATAAAGGAATGATTTTGATAAATAAATAATTTTCTTTGGTAAATACATGTTGGAGGTAGGAAATAACATGTGTAATTTTTACGTGGATGACAATATAGTTAACTCCTATGGTATTACATATGTGAAAAAAGGGATGTTACATTCTCTTTTTTACAAATATACATATGTTTACCAATTAAGAAATCAATGGCGTTAACAAATCTTGGGTACATTTATATACGTATACCCATGAATATCAAAACCCAATCGTTTTACAGATTTGAAAAATTAATTTTGAAAAATATAGATGGGTTAATATTTACTTTCAAAAACTTAAATATATTTTTGTTTTTAATTTTGCAAAAAGTAAGGAGATGTATATTTTATGAGCTTAACCATTTAAATTAAAAAAACAACAAGACTCAAATCTGTTACAGACGTGAACAACGGCTGCGCAATTCTTCTTTAGATAAGAGAATTCTTGGTTTTACGATTTTTTTTTAAAAAGGCAAAAAACAATTTAAATTTTTGCTGAAGATATCAATAAATATCGAATTCCTATAATATAAATTATTTTTATATCATGTATAGAGTTGTTGGTGTCAATTTAAGGTAAGTTTTTGACTCGACATTTAGAGAAAAAAAGTTGTAATTCAATGGCACGAAAACGGGTAAATCTAAAATATTTCTTTAACGTAGGAATTGTCCCTCAATTAACTTTTTAAGTGACAAAAGTGATATAATTAGTGACAATTTAGATTGGGTAATTAAAGGTCATGTTTAAAGGGGGAAAAAAGTAGTTTAGGAGCGTGAAAGGGAGTAGGGTAGGCATATAATATTTAGCCGATAAATACTTCTTAAAACTTAATGATGTTAGAAACGTAATTATCATACCATTTTTTTAAGTTATGAATTGGTATGAGTTTATGCAATAGCAGTTAGAAATTATCGCAAAGGATCTACCATTATTACCCCGATAACATCGGGTCATTTATTCTAGTAATATCAATATTAAAAAATCACTAAAAGTGCAGGATGGTGTGAAACTAATGCGATATAAGAAAGGTGTGCATTTTATAAGTGCGTGTGTTATCGACTTGGTGGTGTGATCAAAGGAACAGTTTGAGCTGAAATATTGCGAGGAATGGTTCTCAAATTTTCTGTCAGCGACTTTAATTTTCTGCCCCGCGTGATGCCGTGTGATTTATTCGAATTATTAACACCTAGAAAAAAAATCCATTGATTTTACTGAAAGCAGAAAATATGTAAAGTAGGCCCTATATTAAACTGATTAATATTCCGTTTAAAATCTTATTTCAACTAGGACCCAACACATTCAAACATACAAGGAAAACAACTAAAGTACTTCTAGGTTGCCGGTCACACAGATTTTTTTTTGTTTGTTGGTAAGTTAATTGATTTTTACCCAAAATTGATAATGATTTCTGTATTTCAATCAATTTTGTAGTCTCAATGTACTGATGAAATCATATTACTCAATGTATTATTCTTACGGTAAGCTGATGAATTTTTACTGTTGCAAATTTAAATGCTTTGAAAATCCGAGTTTCTAATCTATTCCCAACGCTCTATGCTTTACGCTGATAACAGTGTTATTAAGACGATAATAATCATTGTCCTCATTGGACGCTGGTGGGCAGTAATACAATACTGGTAACTATGCCATTCTTTAATATATATTTGCTTTTTGTGTGGCGGCGTCCTTTTCACAACAGGCCCAACCACTGCTCAGAAAATTGTAAAACAACGAATGCTTCTATCTAAAGAGGAATATTGCAATCGTTTTTCACGTCTATAACAGACTTGCGTGACTTCTTCTTAAAAATTGTACAAGTTATAAACCTACACAGCCACTTAACTTTTAGCAAAGTAACAACAAAAACATACACATCCACTTAACTTTTAGCAAAGTAAGAACAAAAACATACACAGCCACTTAACTTTTAGCAAAGTAAGAACAAAAACATACACAGCCACTTAACTTTTAGCAAATTAAGAACAAAAACATACACAGCCACTTAACTTTTAGCAAAGTAAGAACAAAAACATACACAGCCACTTAACTTTTAGCAAAGTAAGAACAAAAAATATAATTTAAATTTTTCAGAAACAAAATATTAAGCTATGTCTATTTTTCAAAATTAAATTTTCAAGTCTGTAAAATGATTGTGTTTAGATATTCATGGGCGTAATATAAATGTACCCTCGTTTCTTTAACGCCATTGATTTTCTTAATTGTCAAACATATGTTTATTTATAAAAAAGAGAATGTAACATCTCTTTTTTTTCACAAATGTAACACCATAGGATTTAATTATATTGTCACCCTAGTAAAAAATGTACACATTCTGTTTCGTATCTCCGATATGTATGTACTACAAGAAGGTTCATTATTTGTGCTGTCTGGGGTGAAACGACCAACCCTCCCATCCTCCCCCGATTTAAATAAAATTAACAAAATCTTCCACCGGAATTTAATCACTTCCATACCCAAACTAACATATTTTGCACTTCATATGGTTTGTTCTTATATGGATGAGTTATAAGTGGATTAATGAATGCTATTTGGCTATGGATTTCGCTGCACTGATTGACTTAAACGAAATTCTCTTATTAGATGTATATTTAAATTTTTAAAGATTTTATTACCCTACAAAGTTAATAAAAGGGTATTTTGGGGAATTAAAAAAAAAAAGGAAAAACTTATCAAATGTCAAAAATACAAAGTTAAAATGTGTGTGTTTCATTAACAATTTAAAAAAGCAATCAATTATATTTATTAATTTTACTTTTAAGAAGGCTTAAATACATTATCAATTTTGTATGACACCATTTGCGTCTTTATTTAGAAAAAATGAATTTTAATTTTATTAACAATATTAACAATGCACTAAAAAAAAAAGTACTAAAAACAACTGATGTTTGGGTTTTTCATATAAATGTATTTACGGTGCAATTCTTCGATTAATATTTTTTTCATAACTTTCAAACGCATATAAAACGCCTAATATAGTTTCTTAGTTGTTACTTTTAATGTATTTGTAATTTATAATAATAATACATAAACTTCTACTAAAATAAAAGCGGATATATAATATTTTTGCGCATTAAAATTTATTCGATTTCTGTAAAATAATGGAAAGTAACTATGACTGTTTTTTTAAAAATCCGAAAGTATTGAAATCTTTTGGGTTCTTTGGCGTTACGGTCAGCATATCTCATTCTTATATATTTTTGATATTATAATCTTGAGCCGCCCCCTTATGTTTATTTTCCTCGTTGGTCGCAGTTTTATTATTATTATTGTTACTTCGTTTTTTTCTTAAAATAAGTTTTATTTTCCCTTTTTTTTTGGGGGGGGGGGGGG
>CAXITT010000015.1:2188689-2202499 GCA_964033795.1 Lymnaea stagnalis | reverse complement strand
TGAACAAAATGTTTAGGGTGACTAAAAACAATATGAATTGTGAACAAAATGTTTAGGGTGACTAAAAACAATATGAATTGTGAACAAAATGTTTAGGGTGACTAAAAACAATATGAATTGTGAACAAATGTTTAGGGTGACTAAAAACCATATGAATTGTGAACAAAATGTTTAGGGTGACTAAAAACCATATGAATTGTGAGCAAAATATTTAGGGTAACTAAAAACAATATGAATTGTGAACAAATGTTCAGGGTGACTAAAAACAATATGAATTGTGAACAAAATGTTAAGGGTGACTAAAAACAATATGAATTGTGAACAAAATGTTTAGGGTGACTAAAAACAATATGAATTGTGAACAAAATGTTTAGGGTGACTAAAAAAATATGAATTGTGAACAAAATATTTAAGGTGACTAAAAACAATATGAAATGTGAACAAATGTTTAGGGTGACTAAAAACAATATGAATTGTGAACAAAATGTTTAGGGGGACTAAAAACAATATGAATTGTGAACAAACTGTTTAGGGTGACTAAAAACAATATGAATTGTGAACAAAATGTTTAGTGTGACTAAAAACAATATGAATTGTGAACAAAATGTTTAGGGTGACTAAAACCAATATGAATTGTGAACAAATGTTTAGGGTGACTAAAAACAATATGAATTGTGAACAAATGTTTAGGGTGACTAAAAACAATATGAATTGTGAGCAAAATGTTTAGGGTGACTTAAAACAATATGAATTGTGAGCAAAATGTTTAGGGTGACTAAAATCAATATGAGTTTTGAACAAAATGTTTAGGGTGACTAAAAACAATATGAATTGTGAACAAAATGTTTAGGGTGACTAAAAACAATATGAATTGTGAACAAAATGTTTAGGGTGACTAAAAACAATATGAATTGTGAGCAAAATGTTTAGGGTGACTAAAAACAATATGAATTGTGAACAAAATGTTTAGGGTGACTAAAAACAATATGAATTGTGAACAAAATGTTTAGGGAGACTAAAAACAATATATTGTGAACAAAATGTTTAGGGTGACTAAAAACAATATGAATTGTGAACAAAATGTTTAGGGAGACTAAAAACAATATATTGTGAACATAATGTTTAGGGTGACTAAAAACAATATGAATTGTGAACAAAATGTTTAGTGTGACTAAAACCAAAATGAATTGTGAACAAAATGTTTTGGGTGACTAAAACAATATGAATTGTGAACAAAATGTTTAGGGTGACTAAAACAATATGAATTGTGAACAAAATGTTTAGGGTGACTAAAACACTATGAATTGTGAACAAAATGTTTAGGGTGACTAAAAACAATATGAATTGTGAACAAAATGTTTGGGGTGACTAAAACAATATGAATTGTGAACAAAATGTTTAGGGTGAATAACAACAATATGAATTGTGAACTAAATGTCATAAGTTCACTAACAACTCTTTTTACTGCTTATTATCACTAACAACACTATCAATGGTTCGACTTAAAGTAAGTTTTTTTTAATCAAAGTAAACTTTACAAATTTAATACAAGAATCTGATTTGGAAAAAAAAGATAAGTTTGATTGAGATTGCTCTAGTAACTGGCAATGGGTTTTAAAATCCCGTAGAAGATCTGAGGGGTCGTTCGCAAATTGAGTCACACAAAGCGTGGGAGTGAATGGGGCTGAGAATTCGGGCCATTTTGTGAGAATTGTGATGTCAAAAATATTTTTTTTTTAATTATTTAAAAAAATTTCTTATTTTGAAAAATCTCCATTCAGTTAATTTTAAAAAAGCATTTATTTAGGTCTAAATTGCCTCAGGTATTATAGGTAACGAGAACCTCAGAAGCGCATACCTTTTTCGCACAAACTGTTTGTTGTGGCCATTTTACATTCGGCGCGGGGATGACATGACGTCGTTGTTTCGCATCACAGATTTCTCTTCTAATAATACTCCATCTTAAACCATTATCATTATGGGAAAATGTTAAATAATAAAATAAAATATTTGTTCAGTTATCAACATTTTATGAAGCTTGACGCTAAGGGGGGTAAAGAATTTGTGACACTTTTTGACAGGGGGGAGGGGGGTCTAAAAATATCAATTTTGCGTGACGTAATTTGCGAACGACCCTTAGCTTAATGATTACAGTAATTTGCAAAAGTATAATTTGAACTAATTTTTTAAATCTAAAGTTTAATTGTTAATGAACAAATTATTTAGCTCAAGATGTTTGATAATCACCGGGCGAACTGGTTGTCACCATGAATTTTGACCGTTTGGGGTAATTATTGTGGCTAAATTGTGATTAGATAATAAAGAACTGTGATTAATATAAGCTGTGTGAGATCTAGAGAAGAGTTAGGTGAGATCTAGGTGTCGTAATTTGAGTTTTAGAAGATATGAGTTGCTTGCTAGATCACGTGGAATTGACATTTAGTTCTAGTAGTAGCCCAGTAGAGGATCTACAAAGGCCAGAAACGTGTGGCTAGTGGCAGTTAGTTCACGTTGAGAGTTCGTTGCTTAAGATGATGTTAGCTCACGAGACTCGTGCTGTGTACTATAATATACTAATGTCTTGCACGTATCAAGATGCTGTTAGCTCACGAGACTCGTGCTGTGTACTATAATATACTAATGTCTTGCACGTATCAAGATGCTGTTAGCTCACGAGACTCGTGCTGTGTACTATAAAATACTAATGTCTTGCAAGTATCAAGATGCTGTTAGCTCACGACACTCGTGCTGTGTACTATAATATACTAATGTCTTGCACGTATCAAGATGCTGTTAGCTCACGAGACTCGTGCTGTGTACTATAATATACTAATGTCTTGCACGTATCAAGATGATGTTAGCTCACGAGACTCGTGCTGTGTACTATAATATACTAATGTCTTGCACGTATCAAGATGCTGTTAGCTCACGAGACTCGTGCTGTGTACTATAATATACTAATGTCTTGCACGTATCAAGATGCTGTTAGCTCACGAGACTCGTGCTGTGTACTATAATATACTAATGTCTTGCACGTATCAAGAATAAAGATGAACAGTATTATTTTAAGAAATGTTGCCGCCTCTGGTATTTGGTGTTCGTGACTTGTAGTGCAGAGTCCTGCTGTGCTATAATTTAACCTAGACAACGATGCAAGAGATTCTTGGCGGAGTCTCAACACAGAACCAGTATTTTGACATTAGCTACGACCTTTTAAGTTTGATAGGGCCGGAGAAAGCTCTGTCCATTAAGGTCGGATAGGGACAGCAATAAATGTGGCCCTTGAAGTAGTTTTAGGGTCCAAAAGTAAACGATGTCCTTTAAAATAGTAATGCGGACGCAGGAAACCATAGCCCTTAAAGTAGGACACCGCCAGATAAAACCGTGTCCCTGAGAGATGGTGGGAGAAGCAACGATCTCTGCTTCTGATGGGGATACGGGCCATTGAACATGTGAGCCGTGGAAGTGAAATGATGTAAGAGAAGTTAGATCCATCCAAGTGGCATTCTCGATTACATCAACTTTATAGTTAAAAAAATAGCTACATGTTTACCCCCTCAACTCCACGCAGTCAAATTGATACTTAGCTCCATAAGCTCCGTGTCATCTAGTGTCTTGGCATCGGCTTCAGAGAATTAACTTGGTCATCCACCCATCCACCCATTACAACAATACAATCTCATAGCATCCACCCATTACAACAACACCATGTCCTAGCATCCACCCATTACAACAATACCATCTCATAGCATCCACCCATTACAACACCATGTCCTAGCATCCACCCATTACAGCATTACCATCTTATAGCATTCAAACAATAAATACAAGGTTTTAGAATCACTGTTGTAAGTTGTAAGTTTGTTGTCACCATGAGTAAGTCGTTTTGTGTCTAAATTGGGATTGGCTGAACGGGGGTAGCAATACGAGATCATGTAATATAGATTATAAGATGGGTCAGATGGAGATGAGAGTTAGTGAGAGGGTTCATGTATAGTGAGAGGGTTCATGTATAGTGAAAGGGTTCATGTATAGTGAGATTTTTATGTATAGTGAGAGGGTTCATGTATAGTGAGAGGGTTCATGTATAGTGAGAGGGTTCATGTATAGTGAGAGGGTTCATGTATAGTGAAAGGGTTCATGCATAGTGAGAGGGTTCATGTATAGTGGGAGGATTCATGTATAGTAGTCGAGAAGTGTATGGTTAGTTGTGGTTAGTTCAGTACAAGTTCCAGATACGTGTATTGGGAGAGGACACAAATACCACCCAAAACAACAATACCACACAATACAACAGTACCACCCAATACAACAATACCACCCAATGCAACAGTACCACCCAATACAATACAGCCACACAAAACAACAATACCCCACAATACAACAGTACCACCCAATACAACAATACCCCACAATACAACAGTACCACCCAATACAACAATACCAAAACAATTCAACAGTACCACCCAATACAACAATACCACCCAATGCAACAGTACCACCCAATACAATACAGCCACACAAAACAACAATACCCCACAATACAAAAGTACCACACAATACAATACCACACAAAACAACACTACCACCCAATACAACAATAATAGTGGATACAACAATACAGCGATACCACTGAATATCTCTATACCAATGAATACCTCTATACCACACAATACAACAATACCACTGAATACAACAATACCACTAAATACAACATTACCACTCTAATATAACGATACCATGTAATAACACATGACCACCCAATGCCACATGACCACCCAATGCCACATGACCACCCAATACCACATGACCACCCAATGCCACATGACCACCCAATGCCACATGACCACCCAATACCACATGACCACCCAATGCCACATGACCACCCAATGCCACATGACCACCCAATGCCACATGACCACCCAATACCACATGACCACCCAATACCACATGACCACCCAATCCCACATAACCACCCAATACCACCCAATGCCACATGAACACCCAATGCCACATGACCACCCAATGCCACATGACCACCCAATGCCACATGACCACCCAATGCCACATGACCACCCAATGCCACATGACCACCCAATACCACATGACCACCCAATACCACATGACCACCCAATGCCACATGACCACCCAATACCACATGATCACCCAAGACCACATGACCACCCAATGCCACATGACCACCCAATACCACATGTCCACCCAATGCCACATGGCCACCCAATGCCACATGACCACCCAATACCACATGTCCACCCAATGCCACATGGCCACCCAATGCCACATGACCACCCAATACCACATGTCCACCCAATGCTACATGTCCACCCAATGCCACATGACCACCCAATGCCACACGACAACCCAATGCAGCAACTACAACAACTCAACATCGCACTGACCAAACCGGCCTTGTTTTCGTTTGGTTTGGTCAGATTGTAATCGATTTTAGTCATCTTAGAATCTTGATCCGATTCTAGAAATCTTACAAACTCTAACCTTCGCCTTGTTGGGACTTCCCTCGAACGCTGTAAGCTGAGAGCTAATGTGATCACCTTTGATGTATGGTTGTTGTCATGCAATGGCTCATTTTCGTTTTCATGAACGAACTCGTAAGGTCTCTGACCACGTGTAAGACGTGAAAAAAACATGAAATCTTGAAATAACAGTGGGTGGAAACAGTGGAAGGACACAATTGGACGACTTCGCGGGAAGACACATGGCAGAGAGAGAAAAAGAGGAAAAAATATAAGAAAAGAAAATAGACAAAATTATATATTTTTTTTTTAAATTACTTTTTGGTGGAAATATCAGTACATGTCTCATTGTTCATAAACAGGACACTTGAAGAGGACGCCCTTGAGACAGACATTGAGAGAAACGTTTCCCTATAAAAATGACATTCCTTTGCTCGGGTCAAACATTCGGATCATCAGTAAGAGTCACATAAAAAGTTTCCTCGGATCTCAACCACCGAAATGATCAAATAAAACCAAGCAGCAGAAAGGTTCAAACTAAGACTTTCGCCGTATATTTTCTTATTTCTTTATTAAAATACAAACTTTTTCAACTGGGTCCTTTAGCTTGTTTTGAATTATGCCGCGATTGTAAAAATACTAACAGTGATCACAAAAAAAAAATAATAACTTAGTTAAGCATAACATGATTTGTCATTAATTCCTATGGGAATATTTTGATCAAATAATGAGGATAATAGGAAATTTAATGTCTTTCTTTAAAAAAAAATTAGTTAATGTCTATTTAAATTAAAAATTGTGTGGGATACTACTTTATAGTTTAACTACTGATAATATATGCATTACTGCAATAATATAGCCTGTGTCTTGGCATATTTTTCCACTTTAAGTTGAGCTATTTTTAGCCACCATCACTTGTCTCGTTTGTGTAGCCTTTAATATTGACGTCACCGTGTCAATGTGCTGAATCATTCTTTCCTGGCTCACCCCTTTCTTGGCTGGGAAAATGATGTTTACATTCGAATGTGTTCTATTTATTTTAAAAAATTACATTAGGTGACGCAATTTCTAGAATTTCAATTTTTAGAACGTTGTGACTTGGTTCCTAGAGATAGTCTGCGTGCTTTAATAGCAGCGAGACCTAGAGAGACAAAGCAAGACAGATTGGGAGAGCGAGGGATAAATTGTGCAACAGTTTGTGTAAATGAACATTTGTATTTTAGGAGTGTACATTTTTCCTTGCTGTAAGTTAATACAGTGTTTGCTATTGTACAGGATTTTTTAAAATACAGAAATGTATTTGTATAACAAGTGTAATTATTGTTGGCATCACTTTGCTTTTTTTAGTTCTCTCTACCTACTGTTTTTCTCAGTCCTTTTTTAGGTATTGTTTATTCGAGGCGCAAAATCTTAACAAAGAATTAAATCTTCAAAAACACAGCAGTACCTATCAATTACTGTTTAAAGATATCCAAAGTAGCTAGACTTGTGGTCTTAAATATATTGCTTTGAAAAAATAGGCAGTTTTACGGAGGGGAAGTGTAAAGATAAACTTTATTTTATTAAATGCCAAAAAATAATAAATTAATAGAGTCAAAATCGTGTCAGGGACTTTAGTGTGTACCAAATTCAAGTTTGAGAGCTTTCCTCTCTAATAAAGGGTGAAAAACGGAGCCCTTGTAAATGTCGATACAGAAAGATTGTTGGCACATTCAAATTGCCCGAAGAAGCTACACTATAAACTTATTTTCTAATCTGAAGAAGCTACACTATAAACTTATTTTCTAATCTGAAGGGGCTGTATCTTTGTTTGAGACTAAATTATCTCTACTTTGCTGTCCTGAAAATACCTCAATGTTAGGAAAGCTAAAAGAGTCGGTAACTCACTTTGACTTATTTCCAACGGCTCAACGAAAATCCCCGAACGTTTCGCCTCACTTTGCCAGCTTAATGGCACATTCCGAACAGTGGGCAGACGGTTTAAACCCTGGTCCATGACATGACGCAAGTGCTTTATTATCCCAGAATGTGAGTTTCCCAATCATGAAATGGACGTAGCAACAATGAAACCAACGTTGACGTCTGAGCGAAGTACAGCTATCAAAACTGCCAGACTGAAGCCAAAGTCATGTACATTAGTGATAATTTCACGTAACTTATAAAAAGCTGTTAAGTTTAAGTTAGAAATGGTCGAAAATGTTCAAAGACAAAAATAAAGAGTGAAAGGAAAGGATATTTTTAAAAAAAATTAAAGGAAAGATTGTATATATTTAAATTTGAAGTCTTATAATGTGTAAATGTTAAACATAGCTTCATGCCATATTTTACTTCTCTTTAAAGTTGGAAACTTTAGTTGCCTGTAATTGGTAAGAGGAACGGCCCGGGTCCTTTCAAAAAAAACCAAATAGTTTCTATTTCATCAGATCTCGGTGAATTTCAGCTCTATGGAACATAGGACATTGGTTACAATTGTAATAAAATATCCTCAGGATCTGGTTGCAATCGTGACTGATTGAAATTCCCAAGTTTGTCGGAAGAAGAAGAGAACTTTGGGATTCCAGATAATGATCTTGAAGAGAAAATGAGGTTTCCAGATAACGATCGTGGAAAAAAAAGTGGGATAATGATCTTGAACAGAAAGTGGGATACCAGATAATGACCTTGAACAGAAAAGTGGAATACCAGATTAATAATCTTGACGTATTTTGTTACCAGTTGAATATGTACCATAAAGACATATCTGAGCGATTTTGGATCTACTTTTTCTGATAACGAGAGAGGTAGATAGATCTAATTCACCTTTAAAATGATTTAGAGCTGATGTCAAAGGTCATGTGGTCTGTTTCTCAAAATGTGTGGAATGTTGGAAAGAAACTTCTTGTTGCCTTGACAACGAAGTATTTAGTATAACGCGGTTTTAGTGTTTTTTAGTGCTCCAAGCTAAGAATAGCTAAGAATAAGCTAAGCATAAGCTAAGAATAAGCTAAGAATAAGCTAAGAATAAGCTAAGAATAAGCTAAGAATAAGCTAAGAATAAGCTAAGAATAAGCTAAGCATAAGCTAAGAATAAGCTAAGAATAAGCTAAGCATAAGCTAAGAATAAGCTAAGAATAAGCTAAGAATAAGCTAAGAATAAGCTAAGAATAAGCTAAGAATAAGTTAGAATATGCTAAGTATAAGCTAAGAATAAGCTAAGAATAAGCTAAGAATAAGCTAAGAATAAGCTAAGAATAAGCTAAGAATAAGCTAAGAATAAGCTAAGAATAAGCTAAGAATAAGCTAAGAATACGCTAAGAATAAGCTAAGAATAAGCTAAGAATAAGCTAAGAATAAGTTAGAATATGCTAAGAATAAGCTAAGAATAAGCTAAGAATAAACTAAGAATAAGCTAAGAATAAGCTAAGAATAAGCTAAGAATAAGCTAAGAATAAGCTAAGAATAAGCTAAGAATAAGTTAGAATATGCTAAGAATAAGCTAAGAATAAGCTAAGAATAAGCTAAGAATAAGCTAAGCATAAGCTAAGAATAAGCTAAGAATAAGCTAAGAATAAGCTAAGAATAAGCTAAGAATAAGCTAAGAATAAGCTAAGAATAAGCTAAGAATAAGCTAAGAATAAGTTAGAATATGCTAAGTATAAGCTAAGAATAAGCTAAGAATAAGCTAAGAATAAGCTAAGAATAAGCTAAGAATAAGCTAAGAATAAGCTAAGAATAAGCTAAGAATAAGCTAAGAATAAGCTAAGAATACGCTAAGAATAAGCTAAGAATAAGCTAAGAATAAGCTAAGAATAAGTTAGAATATGCTAAGAATAAGCTAAGAATATGCTAAGAATAAGCTAAGAATAAGCTAAGAATAAGCAAAGAATAAACTAAGAATAAGCTAAGAATAAGCTAAGAATAAGCTAAGAATAAGCTAAGAATAAGCTAAGAATATCAATTTTTAAATGTCTTCATAAAAGACAATAAACAAAACTTTAAATCACTAAGGATAAGCTGCATATTACTGAACCAGGCGATTTAAATTCAATTACTCATAAAAATTGTATTTTTATAGCTCATTAAATAAAAACAAAACACCTTTAAGGTCCCCGACGCCAAACAGAATCTTGTAAAATGGTGGAACTTATTGAGCGACCTACTTAATATGTGTCACACAAAATTTAATTTCGCTTTTTGTATTTGATTAAAATTCTATCCACACATGAAGTTGCTTGATTTGAAATTATATTTATATTGCTCATCTAAGAAAAAACAAATTAAGGGCCCACAAAACGGAATATTTTAAAATGGTTGTATTATTTGGAAAACCTTTGATGGCACAACATTCAACCTAAGTTTTATCGCATTCGGATAAATAGTATAGGAGCGTGTACGGAAATTATTTTTTTACAAAGCTCATATAAGAAGTAAACGAATTTAGGTGTAACGGTACAAACCAGAACATTTTAAAAGGGTTTTGGTGTCTTAGAAAAATGTGCGGGCGTGTGGACAACAATTCACCTCAGTTTTGTCGCATGAAGGGTACAGGTGTGCACACGATTTGAAATTATATTTATATAGCTCATATAAGAAAAAAGGAACATAAGGGCCCTGGCACAAAACGGAATATTTTAAAATGGTTGTTATAGTTCGGAAACCTTTGCGGGCGGGCGCACAACATCTCACCAAAGTTTTATCGCGTTCTGATAAACAGTTTAGGAGCGCATACGTAATTTATGTTTTACAAAGCTCCTATAAGGAAAAAAAAGTATTGTAGGGCCAACGCCCCAATACGGAATATTCTAAAAGGGTTGTAATGTCTTAGAAAATGCGCGGGCATGTGGACAACAACTCACCAAACAACCTTTTCTCAGTCAAGGGAGGGGAAGGTGTGGTACAGCGCTACACAGTTTATCGGTGACGTCAATATCAAAACACAAAAAAAAAAAGCTAAACTAATATATTTTTAAAAAGTTAGGTCAACATATAGGCTTATAAATTAAACTTCGTGATTTATAATTATCTTACTTGAAAAGTTTTGAATGTGGTATCGGTGGATCAAGATAAACAACTTGGGTTGTAAACATTTTAAAAAATATGTGTGAACACGTTCTCATTTTACGATGTTATTATTTGTTCTTAAAAGCTTGGTCAGAACTACGGACACAGAACGTTATGTTAACCGGTTAAGATAAGGAGCGGCTAGGGATGTCTAAATGGCCTGAAGTGGGCAGTGTACGGAAACAAAATTGACAAGCATTTTTCTATATTAAAAGCACCTCTACACAATGCATCATTTCTGTCACAATGCCATCACAGGAATGAATCAATTCACAGTCAATATCGTGTTTATATCAAGTCATCTTCCACTCTCTCCTAAGTGTCAGCATTATTATTCCTAACCTACTACAAGCCTCATGACTTCCACTTGTTCTTCTGTTCCCTAGTATTTTCTTCCCTGCAACCGTTCTGATGGTGATTTTAATACCACCACATCTCCCCAAATACCACAATACACAATTCAACCTACATCCCACGTCAAATCAGTTTTTCTTAAAAATGCTGATTTCATTGTTTCAATGTCTCCCCAGACACCTCGTCGCTTCGTTGCCAACTCTGCCACCTCTTGCTGCCACCTCTAACTGCCACCTCTAGATGCCACCTCTACCTGCCACCTCTAGCTGCCACCTCTAATTGCAACCTCTAACTGCAAGCTCTAGCTGCCACCTCTAGCTGCCACCTCTAACTGCTACCGTTTCTCGTTGCGAAATGTAACTGCATCTACACTCATCCCACCCCACATGAGACCCACCCACCCCCCAAGCTATGTCTCAGCCTATGACCAACCAACCCCCACCCTCTAACAGTTCACACACCACATCCACAATACCATCATCCTGGGGGAACATCGTAAGGGCTAGTCTGGGGCCAACTAATGGTCGGAGCCGGACAGTGGTAGCGGGTCACCCCGGAGATTTATACCCCCGAGATGCTACGTTGACCGGAAGTCAGTTCCTGGTCAGTCCACGCCGGCACATAGAGTTGCTATAAGTGGATCTATTTTGTTTCTTCCTTTTTGCCACTGTAGAATTATCCCTGAGATTTTTTGCCGGTAGTGAGAGTCGGTGGTGAGAGTCGGTGGTGAGAGTCGGTGAAGAGAGTCGGTATTCATTGCCTGTAGTGAGAGTCAGTGGTAAGAGTTGGTGGTGACAGTCGGTTGTGAGAGTCGATGGTGAGAGTCGGTAGACATAGTATGTGGTGAGAGTCTGTAGTGAGAGTCTGTAGTGAGAGTCTGTAGTGAGAGTCTGTGATAAGCGTCTATGGTGAGAGTCGGTGGTAAAAGTTGGTGGTAAGAATTGGTAATCGGAGTCTGTGGTGGGAGTCTGTAGTGAGAGTCTGTGATAAGAGTCGGTGGTGAAAGTCGGTAGTGAGAGTCATTGGCCAGATTCAGTAGTGAGAGTCGGTGGCCAGAGTCAGTAATGAGAGTCGGTGGCCAGAGTCAGTAGTGAGAGTCGGTGGCCAGATTCAGTAGGGAGAGTTGTTGGCCAGAGTCAGTAGTGAGAGTCGGTGGCCAGAGTCAGTAGGGAGAGTTGTTGGCCAGAGGCAGTAGTGAGTGAGAGTTGGTGGTCAGAGTCCGTAGTGAGAGTCGGTGGTCAGAGTCTGTAGTGAGAGTCGGTGGTCAGAGTCAGTAGTGAGAGTTGGTGGCCAGAGTCAGTAGTGAGAGTCGGTGGCCAGATTTAGTAGGGAGAGTTGTTGGCCAGAGTCAGTAGTGAGAGTCGGTGGCCAGAGTCAGTAGTGAGAGTCATTGGCCAGATTCAATAGGGAGAGTCGTTGGCCAGAGTCAGTAGTGAGAGTCGGTGGCCAGAGTCAGTAGTGAGAGTCATTGGCCAGATTCAGTAGGGAGAGTCGTTGGCCAGAGTCAGTAGTGAGAGTCGGTGGCCAGAGTCAGTAGTGAGAGTCGGTGGCCAGAGTCAGTAGTGAGAGTCGGTGGCCAGAGTAAGTAGGGAGAGTTGTTGGCCAGATTCAGTAGGGAGAGTTGTTGGCCAAAGTCAGTTGTGAGAGTCGTTGGCCAGAGTCGGTGGTAAGCTATACTATCCTTAGTTTGGTTTACATGTCCAGCTTCCTGATTTGTTTGGGTATTGCCTTTAAACTTGTTTGTACAATCAGATCTCTTGAAGGGTAATAAGGGGAGAGACAATCAGTTTAGCAAACAAGTTAATGAGTAAAACCGAGTAAGGTTAAACCTGAAAAAGGAACGCAACAAAAATAGCACTAAGCTGAGAAGTAGTAGCACAATTCTTTCGGATACTACTTCTCAGCTAAAGTGCTAATTTTTTTTATTTTATTCTGTTTTTTCAGTTGTTTGTCCGCTGATGAAGGCTACCTGCCGACACGTTCATCGTTTTGATGCGTTCCTTTTTTTTCAGGTTTAACCTTACTTTGTTTTAATCATTTCCAGATCTCTCGGAGAATGATATCTTTTAATTTAAAAGAAAAAGTGTGAAAAATCAATTGTAATATTTCTAAAACCGTGTAACTGTAGAATTATGATAATCGTAAAATTATATATTGATTTAAAAAGTCACGTGCTTCATTCATAAATCTATTTTTTTGGGGTGTAATTTCATACTATCAAAATATTCGTCACGTCATTTAGAATCGAATACCGGTACTTGTTTCTATAACACATTCATTCAACTCGAATCTACTGGATCGTCATAACCTTCCCCTCTCACCCCTCCCCTGGTTGCTCACTCATCTTTCTTTTTAAGTCTGTTCGATGTTAAGAGTGGCCTTTTGAGTAGGTGCGTGCCGTAAGAATGGTTACGCAGGGGATGGGGGGCGCATACGAAGGGGAGCTTCTCCTCCTTTAATCCGTTGGTCACCCCGAGGGTGAACATCGACACATCATTAGTTCATCTTAAAACTTGGGGTTTCTCAATGTATCGGGAATAGTGGTAGACATGGGCAATATTGGTAGGCATGGGCAATATTGGTAGGGATGGGCAATATTAGTTGGCATGGGAAATGTTGGTAGGAATGGGCATTATTGGAACGCACGGGAAATATTGTAAGGCATGGGAAATATGGTAGGCATGGGGTATATTGGTAGGCATGGGCAATAACGGTAGCCATGGGAAATATTGGTAGACATGGATTATATTGGTAGCCATGGGCTATAATGGTAGCCATGGGAAATATTGGTAGACATGGGAGCGAGTCAATAAAAGTGACTGGGTAGACAGGACGAGAGGTTGGTGAGTGTTTGTGTATGGATGTGTGTGTGTGTCTGTCTGGGGGGGGGGGGGGGGCGGGGTTGACAAGTTACCATTGAG
>CAXITT010000015.1:2147803-2186746 GCA_964033795.1 Lymnaea stagnalis | reverse complement strand
CTTCCCAGCCCCCCCCCGCCCCCCCATTCCTCCCCCTGCACCCCCACCCCCCCCCCCCCCCATGACTCCTCTATTTATTGTTCTTTGTGTTTACAATTCAGTCATTTAATCTGCTTGTTCACTCTTAATCCCCACCCAACTCTTTGCTTGTTCACTCTTAATGCCCACCCAACTCTTTGCTTGTTCACTCTTAATCCCCACCCAACTCCTTATTTTCATCATTTTCGGAACAAAGTCTGGTTGTTCTTCGATCTTCTTTGGACTTTTAAAACTAATTAAATTCATCTTCTTGGCTAGGGTGTCAGTGGGGAGCTGATAACATCTCATCATTACCCCCCACCCCCACACACACACCGCCGAGTCACACTACCCACCCTCCCCACAACCAAATGTGCTCCCTCAACTTGAACTTCCTTCACTCTGCATTCTTTCCGTTGTATCTTACGACTCCATGTGCAGTATTCTTTTCTGCCTGTCTGTCTATATGTATGTCCGTATGTCTGTCTATCGATGCTCTCTCCTTCTCTCTCTCTCTCTCTCACACACACACACACATACTCACACACATTCTCTCTGCTAAGTTCTTTTGATCAAAGTCATAAAGATAAGTTTAATACTTAGTTACGACTTATCACTTAACAAGTATATCCCTATATCTTATATACAACTAGCTATGTTCCTATTCAAAGCTATTGATAGATAGCAGTCTTGATGTCAATATAGTATTACTAAGAATACTTCATACTGCAAATACCAAATCAATTATTTCATTTCCCTCCCCCACCGCCACCCCCCGCAACAAAAAAAATAGCACGTGCAGCAGACTTCTGGAAATTAATGCCACAATTATTTGTTTCACTGGAAATTAATGCCACAATGTCACATCTTGTGTTTTTCTGGTAAATAATTCCACATCTTCTCTCTGACTGGAAATTGATGCCACATCTTCTATGTGACTGGAAATTAATGCCACATCGTCTAACCTGAAATTAATGTCATAATGCAAAATCTTGTGTTTGACTGGAAATTGATATCACATCTTCTATCTGACTGGAAATTAATGTCACGTATTCTGTCTGACTGGAAATTAAATGTTACATCGTCTATATGATTGGAAATTAATGTCACATATTCTATCTGACTGTAAATTAATTTTACATCTTCTATGTGGCTTGGCACATGTTACAATTGTAATGGAAAAAAATCTGTAAAAAAATTCTCGTCATTTTAAGTTCATTTTATCCGTGACTTGAGTTACAATATAAATTCATCGAAAAAGAGACCAGAATATCCACTCACCATCATATGTCCTTTTCATTTCTTTAGCTACCTTATCCATTCAGTATCAAATGTCCTTTTCATTGCTTTAGGCAAATCATCCATTCAGTATCAAATGTCCTTTTATTGCTTTAGCTACCTTATCCACTTAGCATCAAATGTCCTTTTATTGCTTTAGCTACCTTATCCATTCAGTATCAAATGTCCTTTTCATTGCTTTAGGCAAATCATCCATTCAGTATCAAATGTCCTTTTATTGCTTTAGCTACCTTATCCACTTAGCATCAAATGTCCTTTTATTGCTTTAGCTACCTTATCCACTTAGCATCAAATGTCCTTTTATTGCTTTAGCTACCTTATCCACTTAGCATCAAATGTCCTTTTATTGCTTTAGCTACCTTATCCACTTAGCATCAAATGTCCTTTTATTGCTTTAGCTACCTTATCCACTTAGCATCAAATGTCCTTTTATTGCTTTAGCTACCTTATCCACTTAACATCAATTGTCCTTTTATTGCTTTAGCTACCTTATCCACTTAGCATCAAATATCCTTTTATTGCTTTAGCTACCTTATCCACTTAACATCAATTGTCCTTTTATTGCTTTAGCTACCTTATCCACTTAGCATCAAATGTCCTTTTATTGCTTTAGCTACCTTATCCACTTAGCATCAAATGTCCTTTTATTGCTTTAGCTACCTTATCCACTCACCATCAAATGTCTTTTTAATTGCTTTAGGCAAATCATTCATTCAGCATCAAATGTCCTTTTATTGCTTTAGGCAACTCAAACACTAATCATCAAATGTCCATTTCATTTCTTGAGGCAACTCGATTTCATCGGTGCTTATTTTTCGTCTATTGTAATAGTTTTTGATGTTTTAAAAACAGACATTAGGATTATCACCAAACGAGTCGGCTAGAGATATTAGGATTATCACAAAGATAAGTCGGCTAGAGATATTAGGATTATCACAAAGACAAGTCGGCTAGAGATATTAGGATTATCACAAAGACAAGTCGGCTAGAGATATTAGGATTATCACAAAGATAAGTAGGCTAGAGATATTAGGATTATCACAAAGACAAGTCGGCTAGAGATATTAGGATTATCACAAAGACAAGTCGGCTAGAGATATTAGAATTATCCATGATCTTGGAAAAGCCGTTTGTAAAGAAAAGTTCGGGATCTGTTCAAAATGTTAACGTACACCCAAGAACCGAACAGCTGGCTATGCTGCCACTACAACAGCTGGCTATGCTGCCACTACAACAGCTGGCTATGCTGCCACTACAACAGCTGGCTACGCTGCCACTACAACAGCTGGCTACGCTGCCACTACAACAGCTGGCTATGCTGCCACTACAACAGCTGGCTATGCTGCCACTACAACAGCTGGCTATGCTGCCACTACAACAGCTGGCTATGCTGCCACTACAACAGCTGGCTATGCTGCCACTACAATAGCTGGCTATGCTGCCACTACAATAGCTGGCTACGCTGCCACTACAACAGCTGGCTATGCTGCCAACACAATGATTCATTGAACGGCTGAACACCACAAACTCAAGTCCCGACTTTCTTGACTTCGAAGATTGAAAACAACACACAGAATGCAGTCCAAATAAAGTTCCATTTATTTGTATCAATAACATAATTGATATTATCTTATCCTTACATATCCTGACAGTCATCTTTGTGGCTCTAGCCGAGACATATCATCCCCCCCCCCAAAACAGATGAGATATCCAGCTGAGGTTTTCTTTTAACCAGTTATCCATCATAACAAGCCCTCTTATCCAATTCCTGTTAAACTTCCCATCTATTTATAGGGTCACCCAGCTGTCCTTCCATACCAACACATATATCCAGTAATACAATTACCACTAATCCAATTACCATTAATCCAATTACAATTGATCCACTTACCATTAATCCAAATACCATTAAATCGCTTACCATTAATCCACTTGCCAGTAATCCAAATACCAATAATCAATATACCTTTAATCCACTTAACATCAATCGTCTCTCTTTGCCCACCACCAACCAACCAACCAACACCCCCATCCCCATCCTGGTGCATCGTCTGCCCGTCTCGTGTCTGCCCGTCTTACAACCGAATCAACCAATTTCACTAAGTAGCATGTGTCTTCTGTGTAGATGAGACAATGACTTAATTAGATTGACTCTTACGTAACACAGACACAATCTTTCTGCATTGTTATACAGCTAACTTTATGTCATACTTACAAGAGTCACCCCCGGCATGGGGTGTAAACGTGTGCACCCTAGATATTTAATGAGCATGAGTATACAGTGAGTAAAATGACGTAAACGTATGATCTTGGGTATAAAGGTCGTGACCTTTCTCCGGAAACGGGGTTTCTTAAGTTCGCAAAGGTTGTTGTTTTAAACATCGGTGACTTTTTGCCTAAGTGGGTTTGATCCCTATGTGCCACATGAACCCACATGAACCCACCCCAACACACACCACTATGTGCCACATGAACCCACATGAACCCACCCCAACACACACCACTATGTGCCACATGAACCCACATGAACCCACCCCAACACACACCACTATGTGCCACATGAACCCACATGAACCCACCCCAACACACACCACTATGTGCCACATGAACCCACATGAACCCACCCCAACACACACCACTATGTGCCACATGAACCCACATGAACCCACCCCAACACACACCACTATGTGCCACATGAACCCACATGAACCCACCCCAACACACACCACTATGTGCCACATGAACCCACATGAACCCACCCCAACACACACCACTATGTGCCACATGAACCCACATGAACCCACCCCAACACACACCACTATGTGCCACATGAACCCACATGAACCCACCCCAACACACACCACTATGTGCCACATGAACCCACATGAACCCACCCCAACACACACCACTATGTGCCACATGAACCCACATGAACCCACCCCAACACACACCACTATGTGCCACATGAACCCACATGAACCCACCCCAACACACACCACTATGTGCCACATGAACCCACATGAACCCACCCCAACACACACCACTATGTGCCACATGAACCCACATGAACCCACCCCAACACACACCACTATGTGCCACATGAACCCACATGAACCCACCCCAACACACACCACTATGTGCCACATGAACCCACATGAACCCACCCCAACACACACCACTATGTGCCACATGAACCCACATGAACCCACCCCAACACACACCACTATGTGCCACATGAACCCACATGAACCCACCCCAACACACACCACTATGTGCCACATGAACCCACATGAACCCACCCCAACACACACCACTATGTGCAACATGAACCCACCCCAACACACACCACTATGTGCCACATGAACCCACCCCAACACACACCACTATGTGCCACATGAACCCACCCCAACACACACCACTATGTGCCACATGAACCCACATGAACCCACCCCAACACACACCACTATGTGCCACATGAACCCACCCCAACACACACCACTATGTGCAACATGAACCCACCCCAACACACACCACTATGTGCCACATGAACCCACATGAACCCACCCCAACACACACCACTTTTTGCAACATGAACCCACCCCAACACACACCACTATGTGCCACATGAACCCACCCCAACACACACCACTATGTGCCACATGAACCCACATGAACCCACCCCAACACACACCACTATGTGCAACATGAACCCACCCCAACACCCACCACTATGTGCAACATGAACCCACCCCAACACACACCACTATGTGCCACATGAACCCACATGAACCCACCCCAACACACACCACTATGTGCAACATGAACCCACCCCAACACACACCACTATGTGCAACATGAACCCACCCCAACACACACCACTATGTGCCACATGAACCCACATGAACCCACCCCAACACACAACACTATGTGCAACATGAACCCACCCCAACACACACCACTATGTGCAACATGAACCCACCCCAACACACACCACTATGTGCCACATGGACCCACATGAACCCACCCAAACACACACCACTATGTGCAACATGAACCCACCCCAACACACACCACTATGTGCAACATGAACCCACATGAACCCACCCCAACACACTTTTGGAAAGTTCACAATCATGAAACTTAAAGACTAATAACGTCTTAAACTTCCAATTTAAATTGTTGGACGCAGCTTTCAGCCAGTTGATAGAGGACTAGACGCAGGTGATGAACAAGAACGGAATATTTAATTGAACGTCTGACATTTAGGGATCCAAATAGAACAGATAAGACTTTAGACCACATACAAATATAAAATGTCACGTTATAAAAGATCAAATCATAAAATATCACACCTTAACAGATCCTAATAGATATCACCTTATAACATATCACATTATAACAGATCACATTACAAAATATCGCAATCAAACAGACCCCTTTTATAACAGATTACATTTTATAACAGATTCCATTATAACAGACCCCATTCTTTCATGATGAGCTACAGCAGACATCCGCCAGTTGATGACGTAGCTGTTCAAACGAGTCTTAAGAGTAACGAGAAAACAAAACATTTCATTTCTTTCATTTTATTCATTTTTAAAAAAATATGTTGTCACTAAACTAGATTTCAAAATCATTTTCACCTCCATTAAAAATATTCCTGTACTATTGCTGTAGATTGTGAGAAAAAAAAACAGGTAATGACATATTTGTTATTATTCCAAATCAAGGGGTTTGTGGGATTCGTGGAAAGGTGTTATGAAGGATATTTTATTATTTTAAAAAAAAAAATTATTTCTTTTCTAAACACCTTTTGATCATTAAAGACTTTAAAACTTTCAGGGAAGAAAAAAAAAATATGGTCTGTTTAAAAGTGCAACCCGTATTTCATTTTCACCAGCTTGGAAAAATACACGAACTTTTGACATTAAATCTGTCAATGGAATGCTCGACAGATTATATTCACAAGGGCATTCGGTTAAACAAATAAAAATAATGATCCCAAATGACGAAACCGATCTCTTCCGATCGTTGGCTATAGCACAGGTTGTTGCTGATGTTTGTGTGTAAGGCCGGCGTGTGGTGACCTCATGGCAAGGTCTAGTTCATAGTGTCAGGCGGGCTGGTGGTGACCTCATGGCTAGGTCTAGTTCATAGTGTCAGGCGGGCTGGTAGTGACCTCATGGCAAGGTCTAGTTCAAAGTTTTTAGCTACTGTATCGGTATTACATTATTGCTCTGACGTGAAGAAAACTATTAGCTTTCTCTACTGTACAAAGTATTAGAAAATAAGAGAAAGTAATAAGACATACACTGGAAACAAAATACAGTTACAATCATATCGGTAAAGATAGATGACTGCAGACAAACAATTGATGGAATGGGCTCAGAGTAAAACCTGCACAAATTTCCAATCAAACAAGTGAGTATAAACAGTCCCACCCAATCCATCCCAACGCCCCATCCATCCCATCCATCCCACCGCCCCCCATCTCCCTCAAGATAACTAAAATCATTTCATGTATATCAACAATGCGCTCGCGGACTCGTGTCCTGTGTTTACGTGAGCAGAAATCTTCCCACGGTTCCTTTTATCCTCCAAACTGTTGTGAGTTTAATGATGAGTCGGCAGTGTTACCAGCAGCGTTGTCCAACAATGACTTCCATCAAGCCGTATTATAGCATGCTGTGTCGTCATGCCGTGCTTTGCAGGAAGCAGTGCGACATTGGATTGATTGGACTCGACGTGAACTTAACATTGGACGATGTCACTGAATCAGGACAATGTATATTTATGAACGTATGAAACTATTGACCAGCTTGGCAGCCATACATACAAAATGCTTACATACCAGGAAGAGTAAGTCTCATAATTATAGGGGTGGCTGGTGGGGAAACTTTGGGGTTTGGGGTGGGTGGGGGGTCTTTCAATTAGTTTCAATGTTTCCTCTTGGTTTACTTAAATTGAAAGTAGTCACTCAACACTTCTTGGCCAAGATTTATTTACTTTATCTTTAAAAGTCTTGAAGACAGCAGAGCTTGTGTTGAAATAGAGTGAATAAAGCACAACAATTGTTTAAATTGGGTGAAGACAGCACATCTTGTGTTGAAACAAGGTGAAGACAGCACAACTTGTGTTGAAACAAGGTGAAGACGGTACGACATGACAATGTCCGATTTCTCAGCACAAGGCAATAAGGTTATCGATCTGAAAAGTGTGGCCTCAAGACAAGACACAATGTCTTGCCTGCAGGTATTGAAACATAAGACGTTTTACTTTTTACAAAATCTTTCCTGGGTATAAAATAGTCACGCACATTGTTTTATAGTAAATACCGTAATTATGGTTATGATGTGAAAAAACTTCCATAAGACAGCTTTAAGACATAGTATATGTCTCAACCTTTTCTTTAAGTTTTCTGTTGTTATTGCTATTTCAATGGTTCATTGGATTTTAAAATAATAATTTTTTTTTTTTTAAAATAAAAACAACGTTATAAACAAATTTTACCTCTTCCTGTGTTAAAAAAAAAAAAAATTAGAAATATTTTGGACAAACATTATTTGAAACCATTACAGCATCTTTTGAATGTTGTGTTCCAGAAGCTTTTTTTTTAAATTTTTTGTTTTTTTTGTTATTTTAATGGTTAATTTGATTTTAAAATAATAATTTTTTTTTTTTTTAAAATAAAAACAACGTTATAAACAAATTTTACCTCTTCCTGTGTTAAAAAAAAAAAAAAATTAGAAATATTTTGGACAAACATTATTTGAAACCATTACAGCATCTTTTGAATGTTGTGTTCCAGAAGCGTGTATGTTTTATCAGGAGTTTATGGATACTTCAAACGAATAGCTTTGTCATGCTCATATTCAAATATTTTTTTTAAATTTTTTAAAAATATGCAAATGAGCCAAAGATCTCTTGAATATTTATTTCATTTTCATTATTACTGCAGTTTTTTTTTTTAGTTCATTCAAGAGCTGTAATTTCATATCACATAAACCTATTAATTTCAAGAAGTTGTAAATTTTCAAGGATTGAAATCCTGCACCGCTCAACATCTCTCATCTTTCTTGACATCAAAGGACAATCCCTCTACTTTGGATTAATTAAATGTTTGCGTTACTAAAAAACATCGGGTGCTGGGTGGCCGAGGGATTGAAACTGAGCTTGTGGACTGGAGTTCAAGCTCAAGCCGAGACAAGCAAAAACAAAAACTGTACCAAGGGTGGATGGCGACTTGATAGCCTTGGATGGCGACTCAGCTAAGAGACGACAAACTCTACAATCAAACCTGGAGATAGAGACCCAGCATCCAAGTCTACTTCCATTCGTCTTGACTGCGTCTTGCCATTGGACAAAAAAGGCATGGACGAGAGAGTAAGGATGACGAATTGAGCAACTATTCCTCACTTAATACAAAAATACATCTCAAGACAAGCCTTGGTCATCATCGCATGCGAAGGATGAACAATAAAATAGTTATGCTTCTATTAAATGATAAAATACAATGGAGAATATAAACCATGCGTGATTTTTTTCATTGAAAATCGTGATGAGATTTTTAAGAAGCAAAAAGATTTGATTTTTTTTTAAATATATATTTTCACATTGCCCCAAATCAACGATCTTGACATTCCCTCACGAAAATCTAGTTTTAGACGACAGCCAGAATTGAACAGAGCATTTAGACGTGTAAAAGCATCAGTTTACTCACAATGTGGTGACCAGCTTCTGACTCCCATACTGATTTAGCTGTTTGAAACTAATCCAGCAATTTGCCAAATTGATTACATTTAAAAAGAAAGCCTTCACATAATATTTGTTGTCGTTGATCTAGTTGCGTTGTGGAACGAAGGTGAATTTTATTTCATTTACTTTTTTTAATAGTTGTAGCAAGCAAAGAATTCTGGAGTTTCAAAGCCAAGCTGATCTGTAAGCTTCTCTATTGAATGGAGCTCTCAACAAAACCTTCCCATCGAATAGAATCGTACCCTCTCTAAAACTCTAGAAAACAGTCACTCTAAAGATTTTTAAAGACTTATTAGAATGAACAGCTAAAGCTGTTCAAAAACACCATGAATAGACCGAGTCTGTGATCCTGATATATACTCATAGTAATTGTCATTAGTTTCGTCTAGGACAGCGGTTCTCAAACTTACATTTTCCAGTCACGCAAAAGGGATTTAATAAAAAGACAAATACATTGTTCATATTTCAAGTCCATTATGGAAAAATTTGGAAGGTGACAAACGATTTTTTGCAGATCATTTGAAGCGAACACTATTTCAAAAAGTTGAGAACCTTTATGAGTTTTTCGTCACTTGCTACCCTTTAGCGCTCTTCATGTACTCTCTAAAATAGATAAAGGTCGACACGAGATACGTCATCTTTGACATTAATTTGACTACGTCACATATGTATATGTGTTAGCTGAAACTCTCCTATACTCACTAATAATCTGCACTGTATGCAAGCGAAATGGCGCTGTTCACGTAAAAACATTTCTGGAATGCGTTGCATTGTATCGTCTCTTACAGAGCCCAACAAGAAAATTCCACAGCTGATACAAACGATGGAACGCGATCCATCATGTGCAAATTACGTCAGTGTTTCAGTTTGTATGCTTCCAGATGTTTCAATATTTCATCAACATCTGTGTTTCTTCATGTCGTAGCTTCATTTCCCCCTAGTGTTTTCATCAAAACAATTTTGTTTAGCTTAGGTTCGAGAGTGTGTCTGGATAAAATCGTGTCATCAGTTATTTGTAGAGTTTTGTGGTTTACGGTACAGCAGTGGTTCCCAACTTGGTATGTACGCCCCACAGGGAGGAGGGGCGGGGTATTTAAAGATAATGGGAGGACGTTTAGCTTCTGGGGGGGGGGGGGGATTATTTAACTTTTAAAAAGGGGGGGGGTGGGGGAAAGGGGGGGGTTAATTTACATTTCAAAATGGGGGTGAGTGTGGAAAGGGGGGGGGATAATGTTAGACAGGACAGGAGGAACATTAAATTTTAAAATTTGCTCGGATGGGGCATTGGGAAAAGGGTTTGGAACCACATCGGTCGACTGGCGTTTATTTTAATTATAAGGAGATTTGTTAACATACTTGTTAAATCTCACTGTATAGATTATCTGTGTGGAAGGACTGTTGGGCCATCGCATGTTGAAAAACTGGAACACGTGCAGACTTTCTCCGGACGAGACCCCCCATCAGATCACAGACAAGCAGAACGTGTTAAGGACTAGTAGGTGGCGCAGAAGCGAGAAAGCTTCCTTTTATTGTTATTATTTTGTACCAGCTGGTGTCCATTGCCCAGGCGATGATAGAACAATCGATTTATGCTCTCATCAAGTCAGTGAACCCTGCTCATAACACAAGTTTGAGCTTGATGGCTTGGCTGGTACAGCGTGTACAATACGGACACACAGACGCATGGACCCATGGACACATTGACACACGGACAGATGTACTGACGGACACATGGACACATTGACCCAACGAAATCTTGACCTACGGACACATTGACCCACGGACACATAGACCAACGGACACATATACACCCGCACGGACAAAAAGACACATGGACTCACGGACATATAGACCCACAATCAAAAAGACACATAGACCCACGGACACATAGACCCACGGACAAAAAGACACATGGACTCACGGACACATGGACCCACGGACAAAAGACACATGGACCCACGGACACATAGACCCACGGACACATAGACCTAATAGACCCACGGACAAAAAGACACATGGACCAAAGGACACATAGACCCACGGACAAAAAGACACATGGACTCACGGACACATAGACCACGGAAAAAAGACACATGGACTTACGGACACATAGACCACGGAAAAAAGACACATGGACTCACGGACACATAGACCCATGGACAAAAAGACACATAGACCCACGGACACATAGACCAGGGATAAAAAGACACATGGACCCAGGGATAAAAAGACACAGGAACTGACGGGCACATGGACCCAGGGACAAAAAGACACATGGAACCATGGACAAAAAGACACATAGACCCACGGACACATTGACCCACGGACACATGGACCCACGGACACATAGACCCTCGGACACATTGACCCACAGACAAAAAGACACATGGACCCACGGACAAAAAGACACATAGACCCACGGGCACAAATAACCCACGGACACATAGACCCACGGACACGTTGACCCAGGAACACATTGACCCACGGACAAAAAGACACATGAACTCACGGGCACACAGCAGCATGGACCCATTGACATATGGACACCCTGACACACGGACCTACGGACACATGAACATGTTATTCCAGGAAAAACTGCATTCTGTTTATGTAGACATCTTGTGGGTTCTTCAATAGCATAGATTTCCTTATTTCCAGAACAATACAGGCGGGCAAAAAGATGGACATAAATATGGACTTAAAGTGGACATAAATGTGGGCTTAAAGTGGACATAAATATGGACTTAAAGTGGACATAAATATGGACTTAAAGTGGAAATAAATATGGACTTAAAGTGGACATAAATGTGGGCTTAAAGTGGACATAAATATGGACTTAAAGTGGACATAAATATGGACTTTAAGTGGACATAAAGGTGGACTTAAAGTGGACATAAATGTGGGCTTAAAGTGGACATAAAGGTGGACTTAAAGTGGACATAAAGGTGGACTTAAAGTGGACATAAATGTGGGCTTAAAGTGGACATAAAGGTGGACTTAAAGTGGACATAAATGTGGGCTTAAAGTGGACATAAAGGTGGACTTAAAGTGGACATAAATGTGGGCTTAAAGTGGACATAAATATGGACTTAAAGTGGACATAAATATGGACTTAAAGTGGACATAAATATGGACTTAAAGTGGACATAAATGTGGGCTTAAAGTGGACATAAATATGGACTTAAAGTGGACATAAATATGGCTTTTAAGTGGACATAAAGGTGGACTTAAAGTGGACATAAATGTGGGCTTAAAGTGGACATAAAGGTGGACTTAAAGTGGACATAAAGGTGGACTTAAAGTGGACATAAATGTGGGCTTAAAGTGGACATAAAGGTGGACTTAAAGTGGACATAAATGTGGGCTTAAAGTGGACATAAAGGTGGACTTAAAGTGGACATAAATGTGGGCTTAAAGTGGACATAAAGGTGGACTTAAAGTGGACATAAATGTGGACTTAAAGTGGACATAAATGTGGGCTTAAAGTTGCATCCTCCGCTTACTTTTCTGGAATATTCTTCTGCCAGTTAGCAGGGCGTTTCTGTTTCTGTTGTCATGGGCGTATGTTTAATGTTACTAAAACCCTGGTGCAGGAAAAGGGGCGTGTTGAAACGGCTTACCACTCCAGGGTGGAACTAACTAGGTCATTCAGTATAAAACTACTTGCTTAGCAGACTCGCTACCTGTCAAAAATTCTCACTCTCTAAATTCTGTTACAAATAATTTGTCAACTTTCTGATTCTCTTACACATCGGTCAAGTTTCTAACGCCCCGATACAAATATCAGGGAAAATAGAAATGTTCAAAACAAATACTGACCCTAAGGGCAAGCTTGACCTGCTCTATGTGGTCAGTACTTTTACTTGTGTCGGCAATAAAGTCATTCGCTCTCAGCTGCTACGTCCCAACCAGGGCTCTCCCCACTCCTACCTTCAGCTTCGATTTCCGTGTATAATTAAATATATGGAGATGTTTCCGGCGGGAGACACACTGTTAAACGTCATACATAAAGTTAGTAGTGAGATGGTGCTTTTTTCTGTTTTTAAATGGCGATAGGAATTTCTAGATTGTAAGGAAGAAAAAAAATTGAGAATGGCTCTAGCGAGCAGTCTTACTGGCAACAGTTCTCCCAAGATGTTCTCTGATCTGTGAGCCAAGCTGGCCAGCAAAGTCAACAAGACAACTTTTTTTTTTTTTTGCTACACTTGTGCCGGTCATTTCTTCATCATTCACATGTTTTACTTCGTGGAGCTTAAGTGTCTTGTTGGCGACAGACGTGATGCAGACTGCGTAGCCAGACATTGTTGTGACCCGGAATTTCATCTGAGATGGCGGTATATTTAAGATTAAAATGAAAAAAAAAATGATTTAAAAAAACAGCTCGAAAACAATCAATGTTAGCTTGATACAACACTTAGGGACACATTTAGCTGTTAGCTTGATACAACATTTAGAGACACATTTAGCTGTTAGCTTGATACAACATTTAGAGACACATTTAGCTGTTAGCTTGATACAACATTTAGAGACACATTTAGCTGTTAGCTTGATACAACATTTAGAGACACATTTAGCTGTTAGCTTGATACAACATTTAGAGACACATTTAGCTGTTAGCTTGATACAACATTTAGAGACACATTTAGCTGTTAGCTTGATACAACATTTAGAGACACATTTAGCTGTTAGCTTGATACAACATTTAGAGACACATTTAGCTGTTAGCTTGATACAACATTTAGAGACACATTTAGCTGTTAGCTTGATACAACATTTAGGGACACATTTTTAAGAATGAAATAAGAGTGGTGGTGCTGGAAAGATGGGGGAGATTTTGTGCGCCCCAGGTGCCACTTATTTCTTTATACGGAGGGGCGGAATTTTCAGCCAACCGACAGACTTTTTTCGTGGAAGTGGAGCGGCAAATTTCTCCTCCCGCCCGGGTTGGCACAAGCTGTAGCAACTCCACTGGATAAGGGCCCATGTTTTGGCGTCATTATATGGATTCGGAGTTATATTTTATGTTATCGGTATTGAGAACAATAACAAATCCTTTTGTCTTCCCACGACTTGTTTCTATGTAGCAGAGCTGTTGATTTATTGTCCTGTCCAATGACCAACCATTTTAACTAATTGTCGAGTAATTAAATTAAAAGAATCATATTTCTGTACAAATGTTGACCTTAGGCAATACCAAAAAAGATGCGTGTAAATATGTTGAATCACTTGCCTCCTGAGAACAATGGGGAAAGCTTAAAAAAAATCACAGATGCAGATTTTGGAATAATGATGACGTCCCTTGAGGGCTTAGCTATTTTATAATTGAATCTGGGTTCTTGGAGAAACTGTTTTTTTTAACTCTTGTCCTGTAGAAAAGGAGACTTAGAACAATGAATCTGTTGGTTACAAAAACCATAGTAGTCCTGGCCGTGTTTAAGATTAAAAGAGGTGACTACTGGCAATAGGCATGGAGTTAATCCAATGGCTTAGCCATGATTTTTTTTTTTTTTTTTTTACATTATAGTTCTTGAATGCTACAAAGGGTATCATTTGAAAGATTGTAGACTTAAAATTCAAAATTATTGCAGAGTAGCACACACAAAAACCCGAGAAAACTCCACACTCCACACTCCACAGAGTGTGATGTCATTGTTCGTCCAAGTAATCAGCTTTTATGTGCTCGGCTCGATTGTGATGGTATCATAACGTAATTTTAACGTTTCAGCTTCACAAATCTATTAAGAGCATTTCTATTAAGACCACTTCCATTAAGACCATTTCTATTAAGACCATTTCTATTAAGACCACTTCTATTAAGACCACTTCTATTAAGACCATTTCTATTAAGACCATTTCTATTAAGATCACTTCTATTAAGACCACTTCTATTAAGACCACTTCTATTAAGACCATTTCTATTAAGACCACTTCTATTAAGACCACTTCTATTAAGACCACTTCTGTTAAGACCACTTCTATTAAGACGACTTCTATTAAGACCACTTCTATTAAGAGCACGTCTTTTATGACCACTTCTATTAAGACAATTTAAAATAAGACCACTTCTATTAAGACCACTTCTATTAAGACCACTTCTATTAAGACCACTTCTATTAAGACCACTTCTATTAAGACCACTTCTATTAAGACCATTTCTATTAAGACCACTTCTATTAAGACCACTTCTATTAAGACCACTTCTGTTAAGACCACTTCTATTAAGACGACTTCTATTAAGACCACTTCTATTAAGAGCACGTCTTTTATGACCACTTCTATTAAGACAACTTACAATAAGACCACTTCTATTAAGACCATTGCTGTTAAGACCACTTCTATTAAGACCATTTCTTTTAAGACCACTTCTATTAAGACCATTTCAATTAAGACCACTTCTATTAAGACCATTTCTATTAAGACCACTTCTATTAAGACCATTTCTATTAAGACCACTTCTATTAAGAGTATTACTATTAAGACCAATTCTATTAAGACCATTTCTAAAAGACCATTTCTATTAAGACCACTTCTATTAAGACCACTTCTATTAAGACCATTTCTATTAAGACCACTTCTATTAAGACCATTTCTATTAAGACAACTTACAATAAGACAACTTCTATTAAGACCACTTCTATTTAGACCACTTCTATTAAGACCATTTCTATTAAGATCACGTCTTTTATGACCACTTCTATTAAGACAACTCACAATAAGACCACTTCTATTTAGACCACTGTCTTAACAACGAAGCCTTTAGAAGATTTCTTTTCTATCAAATCTGTTCACATAGCTGACAAAATTTAAAAAAAAAAAAAAGCAAAAAAAACAAAGAAGATCAACGAAAAAGGATATTTACCCATAGGACCGATCAGGCCATTTAACATAGGACCCAACAGGACATCTGATCGTAGGACCGAGCAGAACAATTAATCATAGGATCGATCATGAAATTTAACCATAGGACCTAACAGGACATTTAACCTTAGGACCGATCAGGAGCTTTAACATAGGACGAACAGGACATTTAACCATAGGACTGATCAGGACATTATTACCTGCTGACTACTGACCTAGACACTAAGAAACGGTGAGATCATAATTATTGTCTGCACATTTTTGGAACCGTTCAACGGTCAGCCTGAATTCTAGTTTAAGGTCAGATGATCACACGCCCTGCCCACAGACGGTAGGAAAGTTTGTTTACTGACCAGTCTACCAGGACCATCAGTTAGTGACTTTTAACTGGACGCTGACAAGGAATCCTACACTTATTTTCGTATTTATTTAATTTTTAAAATCTTGATCAATTTGTATGAATAAGTTTGGTAAAAATAAGTGCATGGAGTTTTCACGGATGTACTTTTAATTTTAATGAAAACTCCATGTGTTTAGAGACTGACTGTACTGTGTGTTTAGAGACTGTCCGTGCTGTGTTTAGAGACTGACTGTGCTGTGTGTTTAGAGAATGATCTTGTTATTTTTTCACAGTATGGCCGTGCAGCATCTAAGATTGATTGTAGCAGTGTATAATCTTCTGTTATTGATGACCAGTTATGTCGCTGGGCTAAAGCAGTACTGTGTGGCAGTGTATTTGCCAGTCGTTGTTTCTCAGTGGGAAAGGCGCGGTGGGTGGGGGCGGGGGGGGGGGGCTTCGTTTTTGTCGTTGTGTACGTACGCCGTAATTTTTCATTCCTGTTAATAATCAAAATCTCTATTAACACAAATCTGTTATTGATGACCAGTTATGTCGCTGGGCTAAAGCAGTACTGTGTGGCAGTGTATTTGCCAGTCGTTGTTTCTCAGTGGGAAAGGCGCGGTGGGTGGGGGCGGGGGGGGGGGTCTTCGTTTTTGTCGTTGTGTACGTACGCTGTAATTTTTCATTCCATTTAATAATCAAAATCTCTCTTAACACAAACATTTTCAGTCATTTTTTATTTGTAACAGTTTAAGAACCATTGATTTCCACACAAAAAACCAAACAAAAAAAACAAACAAAAACAAACACACAAAAAAAAATAATTTTATTCAATCAAAAACATTTTTTATATAAATGGACAGTAATATCACAGTACCGGCGCAATATCTCCTTAAGGTAGTCGACACAGTGGGATATAAAAATGTCTTCTTTTTTTCTTTAGAACTAATGAAGGGTTGTTTTTGCAACAAAGCAAAAGTATTTTAAAAATTGTAAATCTGGTTCACGGCCGTTACAAGCGTTACATTTCTGCCCCGGGGGTAAATCACAAATGTAGACGCCCTCCTCCCATAACGGTATATATTGATACACACGTATGTTGAAATAAAAACTGACAACTTTGGCGCCTTCTGAATAGGGTGCCCGAATCGGGTTGTGCCCGCTTTCAGCAACCCCCTATCCACGGCCTGGTGCGTTAGGGCATTTTATTTTTAAGTATGGGGGGGGGGAGGGTGGGGGTAACTATCACACACAATAATAACATCTTCAAAAAGATGTCAACCAAATCTTTATGATATATAGACCATTAAAGGGATCCCAACGGACTGGGCAGATTTCCATACATGGACCAGGGGAGTTTATTTTGAGCTAGTCCGAATGATGAGAGCTAGACAAAGGCTTCATTTAAACATTAATGAGATGCACAGAAGGAATGTGTTCCTAAACTGGTGTTCTTTATCGCCCCCAGCCTCGAAGATGGTAATCTCACCACACTACGAAGCATTTTGGCTTAGAGAGTAAAATCGGATTGCTTCGTTTCCAAGGTAACGGTGTTGCCGTTGGACTCTAGCCATACAAGTCTTATGTTTATGTTTGATGTGGCAAGTATGTTTGTTTTATGGTGAGCGGGATGATGTTGGATCAACCCTATTTTATGGAAGATTATGTGTTTGGGGGGGGGGGGGTATGAATGCACAATTGTACTTTGTGAATCTCGGTTAGGGAGATTAAAAAGAGAGGATTTTGTAAATAACAGAGGCAAGGCGAATGGGTAGATGAGTATTTTCAAATCTTATATAATTTTATTTTAAATTCAATATTAAAGTATACGACATTCAGTTGTCCTTATCGCAATCAAGTAATTCTTTTTGTATTGATTTTGGAGAAGTCTCTAACTAAAGTTTAAATTCGACCAAACGAGTAATTATGGTTAAATTTAAACCAAGGTGACTTAGAAAATTTTAAATTCAACTTCGCGACCTTAACCATTAAAATTTAGTCTCATATCAAAAGTATAGTAGCATAACATTTGAAGCTTTGTAATTTTCATGTCAAAGAGATCTAGTCAACAATACGTAGACATTGAAATACCAAGAGCACATTTTCTATTTCAGATCAGAGCGAATGTCTTTGGAAAACCTACGCGCGTCTCCCACTACCGGAAGTGACCTGTCTGAGCTACGTGCCGGCCTCGATGTGGGCGTTGTGGTCAAGCTGACGTGTTGAAGGCGCTTGAGTACAAACAATTTTTTTTTTTTCCAGAAGGGAGAAAACTTTTTTTTGGTTTAAATTTTAAAACTTTATTTTTTCATTGACAACGAATTTATTAAATCTGTTTGTTGGTCACATTTAAATAAAGATTTTTTTTTTTTAAAAAAAGCATTTGAGACTAGTGATAAATGTCTGACCATTTTGGAAGGGCGAATATGATGATTTATTTTATTTCACAAATACTAAAATGGCAATGAAAAAAAAATTATATTATTATATACGTAGACGACGTGTTTAATTTTACGTCATATTTCCCCGTGCTGTGAACTCTATCAGACAACAAGCAAGTCAAAACAACATTCAAGGTGTGGCTAGCTTAAAAAAGTCTGTTGACCTAAATAAAATTAATTATCGTTATCTCTCAGATTTTTGTAGAAAAATCTGGAGAACACTGTAAAGGAAAACAATGTGTAAGGCGGTTTCAGATGTTTCAGTAGAACAGACTATAAAAGGAGGACACGATAGATTTTTCAGAGAGCATTTTACCACGATATATTTTTACTTTCCGGGACGACAGGCAATGGTTATTTTTAGAGTGTGTTATTCTTGATAGAGCTGTGTTTACTTATATGTGTGAATCCCTATTACTCGTTGTACTTTTTGGGCACATTGTATTATCCTAAACTGTGTACCGGTACAAGCAAAACAGTACTCTGTAAGTTAATGATTTTAATTATATTTCTTTTATTTTGTAATATATTTTTAACTTGATAAACTTATTAATTGTAATTAGCTGGTTTTGAGTGTCGTATTCTTTTGCTATTGTATTTCTAATATGGTATCGTCTTTTGTTATTCACTGTTTAGAATGAGCCATAAACTTAAAATAAGAGATTAATTTCCCCTATAGATAGCAGTGCATAACATATACATTAACATTTTTTTTTTTTAATTTTAAAATTTCTTTGAAAGACGAGGTTAAACGCACTGAAAAGTAGCAAATAATTTAAACTTTCTTAAAATGCAATACACAAAGATACACTTAGGAGAAGTGTTTATGAGCATTTTCCGAAGCCAAAGGATAAACATATTTAAGTTTCATCTACATTCAGTTCCACATTTCTCTGCACAGAATTCCTTTGTGTATTGCGTTTTATGAAATTTTAAATTATTTTCTAGTATGTGTCAAGGGAATGGCAATTTTGTTGATTTATTGCTCATGACAAATACCACGCGAAAGATTCGCTTTACGTTGACAACGCTAATGAAGAACAACCTCTCAGGAAGGTCAAAGAAAGCCATATACACAATTATCATAAGACTAGTTAGGCAAGTTTGATTGGGACCCGAACCTCTTAAAAAGCGAAAAGCATGCTCCATACACGTGAGAGTAAAATCCACATGAAAAAATACGATCCGGTGTTCGACAATGATGGATGGAGAGTTCGTACCAACGAAGAGATAATTCAATGGCTCGAAGACCCACCCATAGTCGAAAGAATTTTTTAAAAAGTCAGACTGCGCTGGACAGGACACCTTGAGAGGATGCCGGATTCTAGGGCAGCAAAAATGATCTACGGGCAGAAACCAAGGGGCAGGCAGCTCACAGGTCAACCAAGGCGGAGATGGATTGACGATGCTCATTGTATCGCGGATAAAGAAATCTGATCACACCACCCCAGTTCTTAGAGATCTCCATTGGCTTCCTGTATGTTAGCGCATTGACTGCAAAATTCTGTCCCTGGCGTACAGCTGTGTAGAAGGCTCTGCACCGGCATATCTTAAAGGACTGATTTATTAACACGTATCCTGCGGTCTTCAACACAGTCCTTACTGAGAGTTCCCAGTGTGGATGGACACAGAAAAAAGTCATACGGAGTGCGCTCTTTTAAAGCGATAGCGCCAAAATTATGGAACAGTTTGCCTCAATCTTTGAGGGACATTGAAAATGAGCCACACATTTTCAAAAAGCAATTTTTTAAGCACCTTGTATATTTTGGGGATAACTGAAGCTCGTACAAAGGCCGCAGCTTGTAAACGAAAAAGGTTTCTCAAGTTTTCAAAACGTTTTTTCATCGTCTTTGACAAACCCTGTGAGGTCAAGCTTCAATTAATCACTTTGCAAACTTAGGTATAAAAATACTTCGCAGCCTTTTATTTGGTTTAATTTCGCTTTTTTTCGATTTGTCAACGGTAATTTCTAAATCGAAGCAACGAATAAATAGATAATCTTTAATCAGAGTGTTACTAGCACTGGGATGATAATTCGATTATAATGTGTTAAATAATGTTGAAAAATATCACGCTTTGTACGTCAGTTACATCCCCTGGAATAGCTTCATCTGACCTTGAACTGACTATAAATTTACTTTTTAAGATAACATAATCCTTTAGTTAACTTCATAATATTAAAAAAAAAAAACACATGAATTCCCTCTAATGCTGGCGTAACCTAATTCGCTGTTTCAAGCTTAAATGCAAAGTAATGTTTCGTAACACTTCATTAAATTTTAATAGGGTTAAATGTACGACTAATCGTTGCTGTAGCCAGGGTTTTGGCTCTCTAGGTCATCGTTATCCCACTTAACGAATTACTCAAATAATTGAACTTTTTCAGCACAAACCTTGTAAAAACGAGCTTGTAATGTTTGTGAAATAGTAATTAACTAGATATGGCCCGCCAAACATTGGTGAGAGCAATGCGGGGAGTTCCCATCTACTAAAACTACTTGACAAAACTTGAACTCACGTAATGCACATTTAAGAATCCCAATTTTCGCTACACCCCTTCCCCATATGATACGTCATTGCACACTTTTTTATTTCACGCCCATGAACTATATTAAATATTCTGATGTCCCAGCCACTTTTAAACCGAATATTTTTTACGTCATACTTACATTGAGACGATTTTATTTTCCGAAAAGAAAATATTACGCACCAATCACAGTTGCGTTATTTAAAACTATATATATCATTTAGCGTAGTTATCGGGAATTATATTTTGAGCGCTATTGAACTGATTATTGAACCATACTTTCTTTCGAACATTTAGAATTATTTGTAATATACTCTCAATACTGAATTCGCTGATTAGGAAGCAGTCTATTAGACAGCAGTCCACGAATCACACCAGAAGTGTTATACCAGTGGTTCTTAACCTTTTTGTAGGTACTGAACCCCACCAGTTTCATATGCGCATTCGCCGAACCCTTCTTAATAGGAAAAATACAATAAGATTTTTTTTTCTGATTTTATTTGGGACCTCCGCCGTACCCCTGAGACTGACTCACCGAACCCCTGGGGTTCGATCGAACCCAGGTTAAGAATCACTGTGTTATACATATAAGAGATGCTACCAAGAAGCATATAAATGAAGATTAGGTAGTTCTCTCTCTGTGTTCCTAAAATTGTGTAGAGTTGATGAAACGCATTTCGTGCCATGGGAAATGCCTGAATACAACGATCAGGGTGGTCTAAGGCAAGTGTTTGGGATGAGAAAAGGTTTAATGAGACGGCGCATGTTGTTTGTGTCAACGTCGGGAATACACTTGGCCAGAACTTACACATCAATCGTTAGAAGATAAATGCACTAGGGTGCGACCCTGCACGGGGACCAACGCCACTGCTACTGAACGCCCATTCATACATGTGTCTGTTCTTACAAAAGAGATATTGCCCTGGATGTTGATTTCCCGCAGACTGCAATCAAAGGTTCTTATGTTGCCAACTTGATGCCACATCACACTCTATACCACCGAAGGCGGCGAATCTGCTAATTGTTTTTCTACTTCGCGCTACTATCTAAATGTAAACAGTTGAAATGTGTAACTCCCGTACAAAAATATAAAGTTTTTTGTTTTTTTTAAATTTCGGCCTTCATGTCTGCTAAAACATCGATTCAAACATCTATTCAAACGGATGAAAGTAAATTATTGTTTATCTTTTCTTATTTCTTACATTTATATATTTGTAATATATTTTTGTCAGTTAAAACTTTAAATTTCACATTAACCATCATCAAATCCTTTTACTTTGTACAATCTCTTGGATAGAACAAATTTTTCGGTTGTGGGAAAAAACTTTCCTTCAATAATATAGCAATTCCTCCTCTATTATTTCCCTCCAACATTGCGAAATCCAGAAACTTAAGTTTTTAAAATGATTTTTGTTTCTTTATTGCTTTGTGTTTTTATGTTGTCTCCTGAAGAAGGCTTTTAGCCGAAACGTCCCCCTTTTATTATCCAGTCATATCATTTTCATATTCCACATACCTTGTTCCACTGTTTTCTTCGCACAGCTTGAACGAAGTCATCTTCATTTATTATGCATGAATATGGAGGTCTACGCCATTCTGTTAATGGGAATGCTTTATTAATCATATAATCATTCCCCATGATTATTGAGCTGTGGAGTAATCTCTCATTTTAACACAGACTTCCGAGTTCTCGACATCCTGCGCGAGCGATAATGTGTTTACAAGGGCCATAACTCCGCATTGTCAGGTGCCATAACCCGTCGCTGTTGATTCGTTTATTAGGCGCCATAACTTGATTTTGTCGAACTCTAACAGGAAACGCCATAGGATGAGACCACAAGAACAAACAAACGAAAGCCCTGGAGTCGGGACTGATCAGTGCCAAGGTTTTGTGGTGGCATAAAAACAGAAATTACAGTAAAGGTGGCGACGCTGTGTACACATGGAAAGCTAATGTTGGATATGGTGTGCACACATAGACTGCTAATGTTGGATATAGTGTGTACACAAACAGCTAATGTTAGATGTGGCGTGTACACAAAGATAGCTAATGTTGGATATGGTGTGTACACATAGATAGCTAATGTTGGATATGGTGTGTACACATATATAGCTAATGTTGGTATATGGTGTGTACACATAGATATGTAATGTTAAATATGGTATGTACACATAGATAGCTAATGTTGGATATGGTGTGTACACATAGATAGCTAATGTTGGATATGGTGTGTACACATATATAGCTAATGTTGGTATATGGTGTGTACACATATATATTTAATGTTAAATATGGTATGTACACATAGATAGCTAATGTTGGATATGGTGTGTACACATAGATAGCTAATGTTGGATATGGTGTGTACACATATATAGCTAATGTTGGTATATGGTGTGTACACATATATATTTAATGTTAAATATGGTATGTACACATAGATAGCTAATGTTGGATATGGTGTGTACACATAGATAGCTAATGCTGGATATGGTGTGTACACATATATAGCTAATGTTGGATATGGTGTGTACACATAGATAGCTAATGTTGGATATGTGTACACATAGTGAGCTAACGTTGGATATGATGTGTACGAATAGATTCATAAGGATGGATGCGGTATATACACAAGTAATGGAATAATGGTCATGGATTATACACATGGATAGGTCAGGATGGAGATGTTATGTACACAAAGATATGTAAGGATGGAGATGTTATGTACACATAGATATGTAAGGATGGAGATGTTATGTAAACATAGATATGTAAGGATGGAGATGTTATGTAAACATAGATATGTAAGGATGGAGATGTTATGTACACATAGATATGTAAGGATGGAGATGTTATGTAAACATAGATATGTAAGGATGTAGATATTATGTACACATAAATATGTTAGGATTTAGATGATTTCTTTATTTATCTTTACATTTTTTTTACAATAATAAACTTCAAAATGTTATGACTATCTTACTATATTGTTATCTTAACATAAACGGCTGTCTTAGCACCCGTGAGTATCTTGGGATATTTAGCAGAGCATTCCAATTGAGATGTCTTGGTACGTTTAGATACTTTACCAATAAATCAGGCTTAACATATTTTGCAGCATCTAGTACCCTTTACCTTCGTCGTAAATCCCATAATCTTCATAATAACGTATATATATGTGTATAAACATCTTCATATAACTTTTCTATGTGCAGTATTTCCATCTTCAAAATAACTTATCCACGTGTACATACCATCAACATCATTACTTATCTATGTGTAAATACAGTCGCCATCACTATTTATCTATGTGTACATGTACATACCATTATCATCATTATTTATCAATGTGTACTAGGGTGGTACAAATGCTTTAAGTTTGATTTATTAATTGCCTGATCCTCTAAGTTTAATCATTTAAGTTTGATCATTTAGTGGCCTGATGCTCTAACTTTTATCATTTAATGGCCTGATCCTCTAAGTTTGTCCAACACTGCAAGATAACAATTTAAATTGAATCACAGTTCGAGGTCGCTCAAGTACATCAGGTTTTTGGTTGTTGCTATTGTTGTTGTTGTTTTTGTTGTTTGTTGAATATCGTCTGTGTGTCGTAATAGGATAACGAGTGATACAGAGGTTGTACATGAGACTTGGTGCATTTGGGGTGGGGGGTGGTGGGGCGCACGCCCAGCATGTGATAAAAGAATTTCAAACATCTTAGGTACCACATGTGGTGCACGGGATGGAAAGTTTATTCTTGGCCTTACAGGGAATGATAAGGTTGATGGACTGCCGATCATTGTTGCAGGTCATAGTTATTACCAATCTGCAATCCAGCACTGGAGAGTCCCCGGGCATCCGCTGTGGCAAAATTATTGGAAGAATGGAGAATCAAAGATAAAGTAAATACAATGTGCTTTGATACTAATTCAAGTAATGCAGGTCAAAGAAGTGGTGCCTGCATTTCTTTAGAGAAAAAAAATCAGAAAAGGACCTTATTTACCGTGCCACCCAATCGTAGACGTTGTTCGGCCAAAAGTCTTCGGTGAGAGTATGGGAACTGTAGCGTCTGGCCCTGATGTACACACTTTTTAAGTGTTTCACGAAATCTTGGTGTGAAAATGATAAATCTTGTAATGGAAGTGTTGCTACCAATGAAATAGGCATGGAAAGATGGCAAGGACAGTTTCGTGGAATTAGCAATCATTGGGCAATTATTTTTTCGAATTTCCTATTACATTTGTAGGAAAAAGTCATCCACGCGTAATACGATTTATGACCACTGGAGCTCTTCATCATGCAGTATTGATTTATGACCACTGGAGCTCTTCATCATGCAGGATTGATTTATGACCACTGGAGCTCTTCATCATTCAGGATTGATTTATGACCACTGGAGCTCTTCATCATGCAGGATTGATTTATGACCACTGGAGCTCTTCATCATGCAGGATTGATTTATGACCACTGGAGCTCTTCATCATTCAGGATTGATTTATGACCACTGGAGCTCTTCATCATTCAGGATTGATTTATGACCACTGGAGCTCTTCATCATGCAGGATTGATTTATGACCACTGGAGCTCTTCATCATGCAGGATTGATTTATGACCACTGGAGCTCTTCATCATGCAGGATTGATTTATGACCACTGGAGCTCTTCATCATGCAGGATTGATTTATGACCACTGGAGCTCTTCGTCATGCAGGATTGATTTATGACCACTGGAGCTCTTCATCATTCAGGATTGATTTATGACCGCTGGAGCTCTTCATCATTCAGGATTGATTTATGACCACTGGAGCTCTTCATCATTCAGGATTGATTTATGACCGCTGGAGCTCTTCATCATGCAGGATTGATTTATGACCACTGGAGCTCTTCATCATGCAGTATTGATTTATGACCGCTGGAGCTCTTCATCATGCAGTATTGATTTATGACCGCTGGAGCTCTTCATCATTCAGGATTGATTTATGACCGCTGGAGCTCTTCGTCATGCAGTATTGATTTATGACCACTGGAGCTCTTCATCATTCAGGATTGATTTATGACCACTGGAGCTCTTCATCATTCAGGATTGATTTATGACCACTGGAGCTCTTCATCATGCAGTATTGATTTATGACCGCTGGAGCTCTTCATCATGCAGTATTGATTTATGACCGCTGGAGCTCTTCATCATTCAGGATTGATTTATGACCACTGGAGCTCTTCATCATGCAGGATTGATTTATGACCGCTGGAGCTCTTCATCATGCAGTATTGATTTATGACCGCTGGAGCTCTTCATCATTCAGGATTGATTTATGACCGCTGGAGCTCTTCATCATTCAGGATTGATTTATGACCACTGGAGCTCTTCATCATTCAGGATTGATTTATGACCACTGGAGCTCTTCATCATTCAGGATTGATTTATGACCGCTGGAGCTCTTCATCATTCAGGATTGATTGAAAAAAGCATTAAACTCTTTTAAAGCATTGTGTTTCTTTGGCCATTCAATATTACTCCAGGAGAGAAAAATGGATTTCATGAAATTTGCCTCTTCCTAATTAGGGTCAACGGTAAGACATGGGTTGCTGCCCCCTTATGCATTTCTGCTACTAATAAGGAGCTAAAGCTCTTTCAATAACTCAGTGAATATAAAAAGGTAAAGGCCCCCCTCTACAAAGTGGACACCACGAAAGTGTAGCCAACATTTGGTATTTGGTGAAGAGCTAGTGGGGTTGGCGTTTCTTAACAAATCACTTTCGTTGGCGCAAAAGAGGGCAATGTTGAAGTCAAAGAGGGCAATGTTGAAGTCAAAGAGGGCAATGTTGAAGTCAAAGAGGGCAATGTTGAAGTCAAAGAGGGCAATGTTGAAGTCAAAGAGGGTAATGTTGAAGTCAAAGAGGGTAATGTTGAAGTCAAAGAGGGCAATGTTGAAGTCAAAGAGGGCAATGTTGAAGTCAAAGAGGGCAATTTTGAAGTCAAAGAGGGGAATTTTGAAGTCAAAGGGGGAATGTTGAAGTCAAAGAGGGCAATGTTGAAGTCAAAGAGGGCAATGTTGAAGTCAAAGAGGGTAATGTTGAAGTCAAAGAGGGCAATGTTGAAGTCAAAGAGGGCAATTTTGAAGTCAAAGAGGGCAATGTTGAAGTCAAAGGGGGGAATGTTGAAGTCAAAGAGGGCAATGTTGAAGTCAAAGAGGGCAATGTGGAAGTAAAAGAGGGGAATGTTGAAGTCTCTTAATAAAAATGTAGGAATAGATGAACCTCCAAAGCGAATTCAGATTAATTTAAAGAACTCTACTTGAATGAATATAGAACAATTTGTTAAAAAACATGATGAATTTCTTCACTCGTCTGAACATTCCTAACAGGCTAACTAGAATCGCTCCCTGAGACATTGTATCTCAGAAATAATAACACACAATGTTGGAAGATCGTCCAAACATTGAAATTATTAATGGCAACACGGATGTGGCTCTTTTCTGGAAGTTTAACAATTGAGATAGATGTATGAAATCTTTAGCCAGGGATGTATGAAATCTTAAGCAAGAGATGTATGAAATCTATAGCCAGAGATGTATGAAATCTTTAGCCAGAGATGTATGAAATCTTTAGCCAGAGATGTATGAAATCTTTAGCCAGAGATGTATGAAATCTTTAGCCAGAGATGTATGAAATCTTTAGCCAGAGATGTATGAAAAGACAGAAGATCATCTTGAATAACATATCATTATTATTATTGGTCGTCCTTTACTTGTATAGTAATAGTGGCCTTGACTTGAACTGTATTATGTCTCACGTCATTGCCTAGTTATTCAAGAGAACTGGAAATAGACCAGGATGCAGTGGATGACCAAATCTGTTTCTCATGTATCTCGCTGTGCGATTGATGCGTTCCACGTCGCAGGACTTGTCGGTATTTTCATTGTGCCAAGGAAAGACCGGAGCTTTAGATCCGGTCATGATCTCAGAGTTGCCTTCTCTTGGATGAGTTGCCTTCTCTTGGATGAGTTGCCTTCTCTTGGATGAGTTGCCTTCTCTTGGATGAGTTGCCTTCTCTTGGATGAGTTGCCTTCTCTTGGATGAGTTGCCTTCTCTTGGATGAGTTGCCTTCTCTTGGATGAGTTGCCTTCTCTTGGATGAGTTGCCTTCTGTTGGATGAGTTGCCTTTTCTTGGATGAGTTGCCTTCTCTTGGATGAGTTGCCTTCTCTTGGGTGAGTTGCCTTCTCTTGGATGAGTTGCCGGGTTGGTTTTTGCTTGTCTAGGCTAATGCTGGGGATTGAACTCCAGTCCACAAACGTGGGATTGCAATAGTTTTGACGGCTTGGCCACGCAGCATGCAGCAGATATTTTATTACTGTGGTCAATTAAATGATTAATACATATATATATATACATATATATATATATATATATACAACTACAAAGTTAAAAAAAAAAATTCATAAATGAATTTCAATTCAGCTGAATATATCCTAATATAAACATATATATATATATAAAGCTAACATCGCAAGATATGTCGGGACATAAATATAAGATAAGATAGCTATATAACCCAGACGTTTATATAAGTCAAGATTGATATATTAATACAATTGTCCAGGTTTGATCTGACTTTCACAGTTGTAAAACTACGAGTTGCAACAGAGGATTGGTACATGGGGGTTTCACTAGAGTGACACTCTTTCTCTTCACATGCAGGGGCGGCATTTTCGGCCAACTACCGAGGTTTTCTTTTTCCTGGAAGTGGGTGGTAAAATTCTCGTCCCGCTCCGGCTGGCACTAACGCTAGTTTCGCCACTAGATTGAGTTCTAGCTTATAAGCTAAAGCTAAAGTACATGAATTATTGAAAACACATAAAAGGGGATGAACAAAATGGAACGTCAGGGAAAAAAACAGAAACCGTTTGTAGCAGAGAAAGAAAGGAAGAAGGCGGAAGTTTAGCACTATGAAAAAAAAAAAAACTATAAAAAAAAAGTATTGCAAGATATGTTAAAATTATGGATTTTGACTCAAGCCGTTAGGAGTCAACGGACCAAATAATGTTTGAATCAATTGATCCCACATGAACCTTATGTCCGGTGTACTCTTAGCATTCTATGATACAGTACAGCTGTACGACTAAATCTGATCTCGCAGAGTGACTAAAAATGTTAAAATGTTTTAGTATTTGGAAGAAGAGTTATTTGCGAGTTAAAATTCTTAGTCCCCAGTATAATTATGGTGATGGGTGGCGGAGCAGTCTAACATGAACTAGTGTTCAATCCCCAGCAAAGGCCTAGACATGCCCAAACTTCACCAGCATCCAAGTGTGGATGGGAATAGTCAGCATTAAACGTCGTATCATCTAATAAAATAAAAAAAAACTGGATTAAAACCATCACATATGGAGTCCCATACTCTGTATGACATCAACATAATGAAAATTCCGGCAACTCCTGCGTCGCTTCTGTGCCAAGCAGTATCATACAAAACTAATGTTCCCTTTCCAAATTTCTGGAGAACAACAGTGAGCATTACGAAGAAAGTACAGACCATCATAAGCACTTGTCTTAGAAAGATCGTGAACATCAAATTGCCAAACACCATCACCAACAAAGTTTTTTTGGAAAGGACATACCAAGAGCCTATTGCAACAGATAATCATAAAGAAAAAAAGCAATGGACACTCTCCGCAAAACACCAGATAAGATCACCAGACACTCCCTAACATGGAATCCCCATGGAGAAAGAAAGATAGTAAGTGTTAAGAATACATGGAGACATGAGCTAGAGGCTGACACAAAGTATGAGGTATACCTGAAAGCAACTAGAAAGGAAAGCACAGGTCAAAGATGAATAGAAAACTCTTGTAGACGGCCTTAAAGGCATAAGTAAGTGATGTTCTCTTTGGCTCGCTAGCTGCATGCGGCTCTTCAGCGACATGAGTGTGCATCTCTTTGGCTCGACGTATTCATGCCAACAATCATTTTTACCATGAACCTTATCAAGAGTAAATTGACAAATCGTCTTACTGATAAGAATATGCAATCCTGCTTGCAATTAGAAAGAACATACAAACGAGACTTATCAAAACTTTCCAATGATATGCAAGGTCATAGTTCACATTAAATGAGTCTCTAGTATTTTTTGTCACTAAGGTTATTATTATTATATCTTGTTGCAATTAATATTTAGTAGCTGGATTGAAACGACTTCGAAAAACATGACTCTTGACAGGTTCGGAAAAGATATTTGGCTCTAAAAAAATTTTTTAAATGGTCCTGCTGCTGATTTTTGGCTCTTTTGACAAATGAGTTTGCTGAACTGTGGGTTATCCGGATGCGTGTAGAGAGGTGATTTTTCTGTCAATGGAACCAGATTATCCTTCTAAGAAAAGTCCCAGGCTTCGCGATTTCGTGCTGCTAGGTCTACACCATCGTCACATTGTGACAAGTCTGCACCATTGTCACATTGTGAAGTCTACACCATCGTAACATTTTGCCAAGCGAAACCCACATCACATTGGAAATAAAGGTCGTTAACAAAATTTTGCAAGATCTGAAATAAATTTCTGCGCCATTTTGAGCTGGTGTCAAGCTCATGATTGCTGACAATATTTTTGGTGTCGGGGGAATCCAAGCCCATGATAGCTGACAATCTTCTTGATGATGGGGGAATCCAAGCTCTTGAAAGCTGACAGTATTCTTGGTGTTGGAGGAATCCAAGCTCATTGTAGCTGACAATATTCTTGGTGTTGGAGGAATCCAAGCTCATGATATCTTATAATCTTCTTGGTGTTGGAGGAATCCAAGCTCAGGATATCTGACAATCTTCTTGATGTTGGGGAAATCCAAACTCATGATAGCTGACAGTATTCTTGGTGTTGTAGGAATCCATGCCCATAATAGCTGACAATGTTCTTGGTGTTGGAGGAATCCAAGCTCATGAGAGCTGACAATATTCTTGGTGTTGAGGGAATCCAAGCTCATGATAGCTGACAATATTCTTGGTGTTAGAGGAATCGAAGCTCATGATAGCTGACAATGTTCTTGGTGTTGGAGGAATCCAAGCTCATGATATCTGAAAATCTTCTTGATGTTGGAGGAATCCAAGCTCATGATAGCTGACAATATTCTTGGTGTTAGAGGAATCCAAGCTCATGATAGCTGACAATATTCTTGGTGTTGGAGGAATCCAAGCTCATGATAGCTGACAATATTCTTGGTGTTAGAGGAACCCAAGCTCATGATAGCTGACAATATTCTTGGTGTTGGAGGAATCCAAGATCATGATAGCTGACAATATTCTTGGTGTTAGAGGAATCCAAGCTCATGATAGCTGACCATATTCTTGGTATTGGAGGAATAACTTCATTAAGAAGATTACGATTTCCCAGTTCATTTCTTGCATGAAGTTTGTTGACTGTTTCACGACACACGTGTTTATTCGGTTTATGCTTTTTACATGTATCACAAAATAGATAATCCCCATCCACATTCCTGCATCATAACAAGGTGTATCATGACATGGTGTATCATGACATAGTGTATCATGATCTTTTTTTTTCAGTCGCCTTAGGTTTTCAATTATTTAATTTAAAATATGTTTTACACACCTGTCTAATTATTACTTCTTTAGAAAATTATCCAGTTGCTTAGCACTTCAATCTCAGCATTTCAATCTTAGCACTTCAATCTCGGCACTTTAATTTTAGCACTTCAATCTTAGCACTTTAATTTTAGCACTTCAATCTCAGCATTTCAATCTTAGCACTTCAATCTCGGCACTTTAATTTTAGCACTTCAATCTCAGCACTTGAATCTTAGAACTTCAAACCTAGCCTTTCAATCACGACACCTCATCAAATTAAAGTTCTAAGATTTAGTACGGAAATCTTAGAACTTCAATCTCAGCACTTCAATCTCAGCACTTCAATCTTAGCACTTCAATTTTAGCACTTCAATTTTAGCACTTCAATCTTAGTACTTCAATCTCGGTACTTCAATCTCAGCACTTTAATCTTAGAAATTTAATCTTAGCACTTTAATTGACTGAGCTATGACAAACTATCCGATAATATCTATTTAAATCTGTATTAAAATCTATACCAAACATTTTTTTTAAACTTGAATTTATTCACGGTTTGATTTTTTTTTAATTCCTTATCTCGCTACGATTATTCATTGGCTCTGTTCTTTATGACGTCACCATCTGTATCCCTGAGGTCCACCCGTTCTTTCATCATTACATCATTCATCACCCTCCATCCTTCCCTACACCCCCATGCACCCCCTACCCCAACTTATTATTATCGTGGTAGTAACCACAGCTCGGGACACCAGATAACAAGTTGATGGACGCCCCATGCCTCCCAACCGACCAGCACCCATGGCCCCCCCCCCCAACTTATCATTATCGTGTTAGTCCCATGCACCCCCTACCCCAACTTATTATTATCGTGGTAGTAACCACAGCTCGGGACACCAGATAACAAGTTGATGGACGCCCCATGCCTCCCAACCGACCAGCACCCATGGCCCTCCCCCCCAACTTATCATTATCGTGTTAGTAACCACAGCTCGGGACACCAGATAACAAGTTGATCTAGCGTTTGTTTGCTCCATCGAGATTAAGTTCTCTTTGCAGACACCCGGTGGTCACCCACTGCAAACTCCTCATTTCTGTCCTGTCTCTTCCCCCCCCCCTCCCTCTCCCTAATCCATTAAGGTGAGCCGTGTTTACATCGATCTGTACACAGCTAAAATGAACGGGCTTGAGGTTTGGGGGTCCGGTTAGGGCTAGGGGTGCCGACGTCCGTAATAAGGCATTTAAGGGCATTCAATGGAAAGGCATTCAATGGAAAGGCATTCAATGGAAAGGCATTCAATGGAAAGGCATTCAATGGAAAGGCATTGAAAACGTCACTCGGCTTGGAAGAGCGCCGATGAGATTAAAATTTTGACGAAAAAATATACACTGAAAAGTCAGAGAAGGAAGTCTTGAATAAGAGTGTTAACTAAGTGTTGAGCTAGAGAGGTGTTAGGGTGTTGTGTTAGAGAGGTAGTGGGGTGTTCTGTTAGCGAGACAGTATGGAGTAGAATATGAAATGGGACGTGGGGTGGAACAGCGAGTGAGACATGTAAAGAGTAATCACTCCATAAAGCTAAGTCAGGGGCTTGTGTGTGTGTGTGGGGGGGGGGGAATTACTAGAATTTTAAGCACCTTAGCTGATTCAAAGATTCCAATTTTGTCGCAAAATGTTAGGTTTTAGAATATTGACATGTAAAGAGTAATCACTCCATAAAGCTAAGTCAGGGGCTTGTGTGTGTGTGTGGGGGGGGGGGGAATTACTAGAATTTTAAGCACCTTAGCTGATTCAAAGATTCCAATTTTGTCGCAAAATGTTAGGTTTTAGAATATGAATTGAATTGATTATCTAAGTGTTGTTATTTATTTCTTAAGCTCATGGTGGGGGCTTGAGGCGAAAAGACATTTGTTTGTTTTTTTCAAAGAACGCCTACTCCCCCCCCACTGCCACCCCAAATGACGCCCCTTGCCCCCCTCAATTCCCCACAAGCATGTGGCTTGGTAATCTCAACAAAATCAGACCAATTACTCTGCAAACTATAAAGGACTAGAACTTAATTTATTTTGAGAAAAAATATATATTTCTCCTTGATCAGACCAATGTTTGAATACTAATGTATGGTGTGAGATGCGTACGACAACCAGTCACCTGTGCTAACAAACAAGCTAGCAAACAATTTGGAGCAAACACAAGCAGGTATCTGAGAACAATTACTTTAGTTCTTTCCGCCATTACCCGTCAGGTTACCTTGTGGGAGGGATATTACTCACCTCTGATATCAGGGCTATCATTGACAACGAATGGGTGCCAGATGATACTCTATAAGACATGGCCGGTATGGGATGGAAACCGATAAGAGTTCCGTTCTCTTGATCTGGCTAATATCAACTTTTCCGCCCCCCTCAACATGCAGTGATCCTCACAACGATAACAAATGATGGACGTGGGATTTTTTGTTTACCAACAATGTAATTAATGGATGTAACAAATATTTGAAATAAGTTTATAACATGTTTGTAAAATGTTTGTATTATGTTTGTAATACATTTGTAATACGTTTGTGATACGTTTTAATATGTTTGTAATATGTTTGTGATATTTTTGTTGTATGTTTGTAATAGGGTTGAAATATGTTTGTAATACGTTTGTAGTTTGTAATACGTACGATTACACAGTGTAAAGGGAGAGAAATGTTGCCAGAGTAATTAAACAAAGGGCAAGCCTAGTGCCATGAAACAGAAGCGTTGACGTACGTGGAGATGACCGCTTATTAAAGCTGCGATGCTTTTCACTGATACCTCATTATTACACTTGTCTCTTTTTTAAAACACGTCTTTTTTTTTTGTATTCCTTTGTCATGGTCTAATGAAAGTTGTAAACCGTGTGGGTTGTTTGATTTAAACGTTACTCAAGTCTAAGTAAGGCACTGCGAGGTTCAATAGTAGTAAGTTTGTGATGATGTATTTAAACATAAAGAACAACCAGTAGAAATAAATGTATGTGTATTTTATTAATCATAAGAAATAAAAAAAAGGTGGGGTTGGGGGCGGTCCTATGATGTAAGTGCACACGAGTATCAGGGCCGCACCAACGGTTGCTGGCGCCCTGTGCAAGCTTAACTTTGGCGCCCCCTACCCTGTCCCTGTATGGCTCCGCTCTTTTTCCGATTACGGCGAACTTTTTCTGCTTTGCGCTTGCGATCTTGCGCCCCGCTAAGCTTTTTGTTCCCCATATTCTTTCTGCTAAGATAATTGTAAGAGGGACAAGTAAGGTTTTAATACATTAATGTCCACGCCCTTTTGGTTGGTCCCAACCCCCAACCCCCAGGGTTAGTACCCAAATTAAGAATGCAACGTTCATTGTATGAAATTTCCTTGTATGAAAAGCGATTGTACAAAAAGTGATTGTACGAAAAGTGATTGTACAAAAAGTGATTGTACGAAAAGTGATTGTACGAAAAGTGATTGTACGAAAAGTGATTGTACGAAAAGCGATTGTCAGAAAAGTTAGAATACAGTCTCTTGAGCCCGGAACCAAGGTTCACACTTCACTATAATAAACTAAGGAAATTTAAATATTTACATGGGGCGCCACTATGGCTTCGACGCCCTGAGCTAAATGAGCAGTTGGTAAACTTCGGTTAGAAGGGAGGGGTCGTGCTGTTATTGTCTGTTTAAAGGTGGTGCGCTCAAATGATCCCATAGACTAATTAGTGGCTTAAGACGATAGCATGGTCTAGCATAGCCTAATTAGAGGCTTAAGTCAAAAGCATGGTCTAACATAGCCAAATTAGTGGCTTAAGACAACAGCATGGTCTAACATAGCCTAATTAGTGGCTTAAGACAACAGCATGGTCTAGCATAGCCTAATTAGTGGCTTAAGAAAACAGCATGGTCTAACATAGCCTAATTAGTGGCTTAAGACAACAGCATGGTCTAACATAGCCTAATTAGTGGCTTAAGACAACAGCATGGTCTAACATAGCCTAATTAGTGGCTTAAGACAACAGCATGGTCTAACATAGCCTAATTAGTGGCTTAAGACAACAGCATGGTCTAGCATAGCCTAATTAGTGGCTTAAGACAACAGCATGGTCTAACATACCCTAATTAGTGGCTTAAGACAACAGCATGGTCTAACATAGCCTAATTAGTGGCTTAAGACGATAGCATGATATAACATAGCCTAATTAGTGGTTTAAGACGATAGCGTGATCTAGCATACCCTAATTAGTGGCTTAAGACAACAGCATGGTCTAACATAGCCTAATTAGTGGCTTAAGACGATAGCGTGATCTAACATAGCCTAATTAGTGGTTTAAGACGATAGCGTGATCTAGCATAGCCTAATAAGTGGCTTAAGACGATAGCATGATCTAACATAGCCTAATTAGTGGCTTAATACGATAGCATGATCTAACATAGCCTAATTAGTGGCTTAAGACGATAGCATGATCTAACATAGCATGATTAGTGGCTTAAGACGATAGCATGATCTATCATAGCCTAATTAGTGGCTTAAAACGACAGCATGGTCTAGCATAGCCTAATTAGTGGCTTAAGACGACAGCATGGTCTAGCATAGCCTAATTAGTGGCTTAAGACGACAGCATGATTTAACATAGCCTAATTAGTGGCTTAAGACGATATCATGATCTAACATAGCATGATTAGTGGCTTAAGACGATAGCATGATCTATCATAGCCTAATTAGTGTCTTAAGACGATAGCATGGTTTGAGAGAGCAAAACAGGGGTGACCTTAAATTTTAAGAAGACTTAACTAATCTGAATTTATTTGCCAGGTGTTGAGAAGATCGACATGTCGGGGACTGTTAGGAAATTGGTAACGATTAATATTTAATGGGTATGACAGTGTCAGCTACAGGCAGGTGTTACCTTTAAGGTCACCACTCATTTCTGCGTCAGACGGCTGGACCAGCTCGTTACAGATCACTTGATGCATATTACGTCAGTTACAATTGATCCGTGACCCAGTCGTTGGACAAAAGAACCAACTGAAACAATCCGGCTCTTGTTTCAACCGTTGCGATTGACGGAGGAGATAACGAGTCGGCCATTTTTCACCGCGTGACCGGAAGCTATTTTCAGAATCGCTTCATGTAGATAAGCATTTCGAAAACTTTTAAATCTGAAGGACCGGTGCGCGTGTCTCGAAATTGCACCAGGTACCGATGAACGGGTTCGGACGAAATTAGACAAATCAGCACCATTAGACACCTCCTCTCCTTTGATGCCACAAAAAACTCTCGTCTCTTCACCCATTCTTTCAAAATTTGACTACTGTAACACTCTTCTCGCAGGCATTCCTCAACACCACATAGACAAACTTCAGAAGGCACAGAACTCAGCATGCAGACTCATTTTTTTTAAATCAAGGAAACATGACCACACTCAACCACACATGCGGCAACTCCACTGGCTTCCAATATCCTCTCGCATCAAGTACAGGTCTGCAAATCTATGCTTCAACTCGTTCACTGACCCTGACTTTCCTGTCTATCCCTCTGAACTGTTGCTTCCTTACATCCCCACAAGACAACTACGCCCTTCAATTGACAATAGAACCCTCTCAATCCCAAGAACCAAGACTAAGACCATCTGTGACCGTTCCTTCTACTTCCATGGACCCACGTTCTGGAACCAGCTCCCCTTAAACATCCGTCATTGTGAAACCTCGTCCACTTTCAAAAAGTCATTTAAAACCCATATGTTTAGGTCCGCCTATGACCTGTGATGTACCCTCCTTGCCCTGCCTCATTTTCTGACTCGGGTTGATCTTTTAGTATAGGCCAAAACGTGCCAAAGTGTACTCGTTTTTATAGCCCTTTTAATGTTTAAGCTACGGTTTCTTTAGTCATTTTTCACATTGTAGTTACTATTCTAGTGTCTCTGGTTTTCGACATTGCACAAGGCTGCGGTGCACGGGTTTCGACATTGCACCAGGGACCGCTGCACGGGCTTCAACATTGCATCAGTGACCGGTGCACGGGCTTCGACATTGCACCAGGGACTGGTGCACGGGTTTCGACATTGCACCAGGGACCGGTGCACGGGTTTCGACATTCACCAGGGACCGTTGTCAGATTTATTAATGATATTTTATTTGTTACTTTACCAGATTTATTCACCCCCCCCCTTTATATTGGCTTAACTTAATCATCGTACACAACAAGTGTTGACGTTTGTATTGTACAGCAGTGAAGTCACTAGGATTGGGGGCCTCCCGGGGTGGTCCGTAATTGTTCCGCACGCTGACGCGAAAAGAAACTAAGAGATGCGTTTGGCCAAAAAGTGCCACCCTTCAAAATAAAGGAAAAAATACCGGCGGCGGCGGACCACATCCCTCCGCATCACCCTTCCTACGCCCCTGATGTTCACTGCCATCACCCTTCCTAAGCCCCTGATGTTCACTGCCATCACCCTTCCTAAGCCCCTGATGTTCACTGCCATCACCCTTCCTAAGCCCCTGATGTTCACTGCCATCACCCTTCCTACGCCCCTGATGTTCACTGCCATCACCCTTCCTAAGCCCCTGATGTTCACTGCCATCACCCTTCCTACGCCCCTGATGTTCACTGCCATGACCCTTCCTACGCCCCTGATGTTCACTGCCATCACCCTTCCTAAGCCCCTGATGTTCACTGCCATCACCCTTCCTACCCCCCTGATGTTCACTGCCATCACCCTTCCTACGCCCCTGATGTTCACTGCCATCACCCTTCCTAAGCCCCTGATGTTCACTGCCATCACCCTTCCTAGCCTGTGATGTTCACTCCCATCACCTTTCCTAAGCCCCTGATGTTCACTGCCATCACCCTTCCTAAGCCCCTGATGTTCACTGCCATCACCCTTCCTAAGCCCCTGATGTTCACTGCCATCACCCTTTCTAAGCCCCTGATGTTCACTGCCATGACCCTTCCTAAGCCCCTGATGTTCACTGCCATCACCCTTCCTAAGCCCCTGATGTTCACTGCCATCACCCTTCCTACGCCCCTGATTTCCACTGCCATCACCTTCCTACGCCCCTGATGTTCACTGCCATCACCCTTCCTAAGCCCCTGATGTTCACTTCCATCACACTTCCTAAGCCCCTGATGTTCACTGCCATCAC
>CAXITT010000015.1:2134601-2147371 GCA_964033795.1 Lymnaea stagnalis | reverse complement strand
CCCTCCCCCTTCCTTCGCCCCTGATGTTCCTGCCATCCATGTGTTAAAATTTTTTTTTTTTTTTTGTCTAATCCGTTCGTATACGTCAACTGTATGTCTCCTGGCCATCAAGTCATGTGGAATTTCAAGGCCAGGCTTTCAATGCGTGAGATAAATGAACACATCGCGTGATATGACAAATATTGAGTCGTATGGTAAACGCCTTGGGTTAGAATTTACATTGATTTTATGCCTCCATATTTGCTGTCGTTTTTTTTATTTTTTTATTTTTTTTATGTATTTCTTTTTTTTTTTACGCCACAGCAATCTCTTGGCATGAAACTGATTGTTGTGAATAAAAATTGATTTTTCTTCATCGTTGGACGAGTTGTGTTATCTGGCAAAGTTTGTACAATCTCCATGTTGTGTTTTTTTAATGAATGTTTTTGTTTGGAAGTCTAATCGTGAACTGCTCGTTAATGAATGCATCGCACAGATAAGCGGTGGGCATCTTTTAATCTGGTTATCTGCGTGCATCTGAGTCAATCATAAATGTCGTGCATTAAAGGGAATATGAAATCGCAGGGCTTTAGTATGAAAACGTCAAAGTATGGTCCACTTTAGTGTAGTCCTATTTCATCCAATACACATAGAAAGTACCCTCTATTGTATATAGTTTATACGCCATTTTTTTTTTGGTCCTTTATTTGTATGCTTCGGAATGGAGACAAGAAATTGGCTAAATTCTTCATAATTTCTAAGATCATTTAAACGTACGAATCCTCAACCCAATTTAAACAATCTTTTCTCTTATACTTGCAAAAATAATTCTAAATATATGTATTGTAAAGATCTATTCAAGAACTAAGTATTTTAATAAATGTCTTTACTTAATCTAAAAGTCGTTGCTGTACTGAAAGGTTCTGTAGCTCATGAATACACAGTGCGGCACTAAGTTTCATTTCTCTGAATACCTCGTGGAGAGAAAGGGGGACTAACACAAGAGTGATGTATCGGCTCATGCAGCAATAAATAAGAAAAGTAAAGTAACAAGATGTATATAAAGTATATAAAGACCACTGTAGTGTGCCCAAAATGCCAGAGCTTGACATAGTTTTACGTGAATAATTTGTATATAGCAACATGACTAAAATGTCTTGATATGCATTTTTTGTTTGTTTGCTTTGTTTTGTTTTGCAATGTCTCTACACTTGCTTCCATGTGATTTAAAACAACAAACATGAAGGATATTGAAAGGATTCTTCTTCCAGGAACGTTAACTATAAGTCTTTGTGTTATGCACTGGCTTCTAATATGAGAAATTAATCTCCTATTTTAATTTTAATTTGGCTCGTTGTAAACAGTGCCTAACAAAGGGCGATACCATAGAGTCAACAATATTAAAGATACGACACCCAAAACAGTTTCTAGTTACAATTAATAAGATTTAATAAGTATTAATGTAATTACAAAAGAAAAGAAATATCATTACAAATCATAGACTTACAGTATGGTAGATCTTGTACCGGTACACAGTTAACACAGTTAGAATAATGTGCCAATGAATAATGATGAAATGCGAAATAAACACATATATAAGAACACAAAGAATAATACACGTCTCGTGAAGTTAATAAAACCTATCTGAATCTCCGTCCTTCCGAGCCTGTCAATCCCTTCCATAGGTGTGTCTACCGACACGTAAGCCCTGCCTTCCAGAAGCTACGTAGCATTTCTAGAGCAATCATATTCTACAAAATACTATTTAGAACAGATTAATTCCTTTTAGTGGCTATCGGCAGCAACACGACAGATCAAAAGGCTAAAGCCACACCCATCTGTGAACACAGTGTCTCATGTGGGGTCAATCAGAGTGCACTGTGCACGCACGAGAAAAATTATGTAAACAAGCTAATTATAACACTTTGTAATGAATCTCCTGTAAACCTTGAAAGCAATTTGCTGGACGATGTACTTGTAGGGGATTAAACCCACATAGACGTTAATGCCATCTTGTGAGGGTTGAGAAAGATTTAAGAATTACATATACTTGAATAGTTTAAACTTTGTTCAGTTTCGCATAGAATTTTTGAGCCGGACTCAGTTGTTCAGAATTGTGTAACAGTAAGCTTGACCGTTTTGACTGTGACCAGTATTGTTGTCGTGTGTACTGACTGAACTTAGTGACTTGATTGCCCTGCGTTGTTGTCATATTGTAATGACTGAATGTGGTGATTTTTGTTGGTGATTTTTTCATGAATGACTAAACTTATAATATGTGAATATTGGTCAGATAACTGGAGTCAGGGGTAATGTGATGTGGGTTAGAAAAAAATGTAGATTTGAGAACAAGGTTAGTTGTTACACAGACCACATCCTGAAGTTCATATATTATTATACTATTACAGAAATGTTTATAGAAGTTTGACCTAAATATTGAGCTACAGTTGAATGCACTGAATGGCATAAATAAAATATAATATGTTTATATGCGTCTGACGTTCTACACATGCATAGAGTTTTGTATAGTACATGTATACACATGCATAGAGTTTTGTATAGTACATGTATAGTATAGGCAAATGAAGCTATGACGTTTTTTGTAAAGGACCTCTTACTATTTTTAATGATACTTCTTCTTTTGACGTTTGACCTCTGACGAGATGAGAACCCCCTGATAACAGGTGGGACTGTGAACGAATGGGTGGCTGGCGTAGGACCTGGTGTGAACAAAGGAGGCGAGCTCTTTGTTAGAGTGGTAGAACGGACAGAACGGTCTTCGTTTTCTGGCTTAGTTCGTCAGTGAAACCAACTGTTCTAATTGAAGTATTTAAGAGTATGTACTGATGAATCAGTCGATGAATTGTTTCATTTTAATTAAAGTTTAACAGTTAAAATTGAACTGACATTGTGCCAAGTGTTATTCTTGTGAACTGGTGTAAGAGTTGTACCCTAGACAACAACACAATTCACGACAACCTCCCACTTTGTAGCCCCAACACTAAATTCCCCTTTTTAACAGAGCCGCCTTTGACTTGTTACCTGAATGTCAAACTATAATAAATAGACTGATTTTCCCCCTACCTTTACTGCTTCCGACTCCTTTCAAAGCAACGATAGCATCCTCTGGAGACAGCGGTGAGCTTGGAACCTCCTGGACAATGCTCAGCTCGAAGTTCGACAACGTCATCTCAAAGTAAAGCAGTGTGGCGAAATCCTTCCACACGTTGAACTTTGTGTACACAATGTACACCGTCTGCCACCTGTACATGTCCAGGACCCGGATCAGCATCTTGGCCTGCTGAGTGAAGGACGGCGCCAGGCTCAGCGCGTGCGTCTTGGCCAGGAAGGGAACGTAACTGTTGACCGTGAGGTAAGCCTTGCCATAAATCTCGGCCAGAGGGACAATGGACGAGTGGACGTCATAGGTGGCCAGCGCCATGATGGCGTGCGTGGTCGAGTTATCCAAGAGCTGATTCAGGTTGCCGACCACATTCTGGATGGTGCAGAACGGGTAGATGAATGAGGAAATGTTAAGAGGAATCGGGTTTGAGCCTACTTCCTCCTGCATTTGCTGTCTGATGTCGTCGATGGCCTTTTGCGCTCTTGCGTTGATTTGCGCTAAGACGTTCGCGTCACATGACTCTACCACCAGGATCCCAAGGTTTAGTTGAAGGGGGGTCGACGTCAGGATGGCTGAAGACACTATCACGTGGAAAGAAAAAATTGAAAGCACTATCGATGCGCATGACAGGAAGTCGCGTTTAAAACGCCATAATCCGGAACTTCGTGTTTGAAATTTCCGCCGCGCGGCGTGTTTCAACTTCGATCTTGAGCTGAAGTTTTCAGGTTGATCGTGTAGTGACTCTTGGGATGGATGTGCAGGGCATTGAGGCAAGATGGGCTCACAGAAAGACAAGCCGGGTCGCCAGAGGCTCTGCTGTTGAGAGGCGGACAATCGAATAGGCTGATCGGTTCTTTCTTTGACGATTCGAAGGAAGAGGGTCTCCTTGTGGTGTCCACAGCTCATCGCATTCACGTGTTTGCGTCACAGGTCATCGTCCTCATGACGCTGTGTGACAGTCGCGCCCACCATGTGACAGTCGCGCCCACTCCGTGACAATGCAGGGGGAAACAGGGGTCCTGCAAGAATAATGCACGAAGGATTTTAGTAAATACAAATTAAATTTAACTAGAGATTTACATTAATGAAACCTTTGTTAGAGGTAAATAAAAAATGTACATGGGGAAATGGAATACATATATTACATTAGAACTAAGTGGGAAATTGCTGTCTTAGGTGGTTTTTTAAATAATTTTTTTTTTTTTCAAAATTAAAAATACACGTTTTTTCTTCCCAATTCGATTGTTTGAAGTTCATTTATAAACATAACTGCATGTCAATGTGGTTTGGGATTAGTTGTAGACCTTCAAAGAATAAGGCTGTGATGGATACAGCAAATTAACAAATTATATAAAATTTAAAAAATAAATAGAGTAAAATCTAAGTCATTAAATAGACTAAGCTGATCGGACTTTTAAATTTAAAAAAAAAAGTTTAAACTGCCCGTGGGTTTGGGTGGTTGGGAAGGAAAGGGGTATTTACGGTTTATAACCATTAAATAAATGTGTCCTAAAAGGAGAAGGATAACGGAGGGGCAATAGTTATACATCTGAAATCGTCAATGAAACCAGGCTCAGCTTTTTGATGGATATCGCAAGGAATCAAACTGAACTTGGCCAGATGAATGCGTTAAGTAGGTATTTATTGTATTCAAATGGACGTTGATGAGATGGGCGAGAACATCAAGGACATGGCGTGGGTAAGCCAGGTAGAGAAGTAGACATGGCGTGGGTAAGCCAGGTGGAGAAGTAGACATGGCGTGGGTAAGCCAGGTAGAGAAGTAGACATTGCGTGGGTAAGTCAAGTAGAGAAGTAGGCATGGCGTGGGTAGCCAGGTAAAGAAGTAGACATGGCGTGGGTAAGCCAAGTAGATAAGTAGACGTGGAGTTGGTAAGCCAGGTAAAGAAGTAGACGTGGAGTGGGTAAGCCAGGTAAAGAAGTAGACGTGGAGTGGGTAAGCCAGGTAAAGAAGTAGATATCGCGTCTGTAAGCCAGGTAAAACAGCCGACATGGCATGGCTAAGCCAGGTAGGTAAGTAGACATGGCGTGGGTAAGCCAGGTAAAGAAGTAGACATGGCGTGGGTTAGCCTGGTAGAGAAGTAGACATGGTGTGGGTAAGCCAGGTAGAGAAGTAGACATGGCGTGGATTAGCCAGGTAGAGAAGTCGACATGGCTTCCGTAAGCCAGGTAAAAAAGCAGACATGGCGTGGGTCAGCCAGGTAAAAAAGCAGACATGGCGTGGGTAAGTCAGGTAAAGAAGTAGACATTGCGTGGGTAAGCCAGGTAAAAAAGCAGACATGGCGTGGGTAAGTCAGGTAAAGAAGTAGACATGGCGTGGGTAAGCCAGGTAAAAAAGCAGACATGGCGTGGACAAGCCAGGTAAAGAAGTAGACATTGCGTAAGTAAGCCAGGTTAAGAAGCAGACATGGCGTAATTGTAAATTGGTATTAGAACAAAAAAAAAAAACTCCTCCTATACATTTTTCGTACACATGGATTTAACGTAATTTGTACAAATAAATTCATCTTTTGTTGACATCCCACTCCTTGTTTTTTATTAGAGATGATTGTTACGTTAAACACGGTTGCATGTAACAACTTTGAGAGATTCGGTTTTGTCGCCCAAATGAAGACAGAGACGAACTGTTGTTATTTAAATCTTCTGCCTTTTTATTTTACCAGCGGGATACAGAGGGCCACCCCGACGTCATTTAGCATAAATTTATATGCAGACAGTCTATTTTTCGGGTGAATACGTCGTATATAATGACAGTCTTGTAGTACTGCGGTACACGCCCTATACTATGACAGTGTTGTAGTGGTGTTGTATACGCCCTATATATTGACAGAGTTGTATACGCCCTATATATTGACAGAGTTGTATGCGCCATATATATAGTCAGTTTTGTTAACGCCCTATATATTGACAGTGTTGTATACGCCCTATATATTGACAGTGTTGTATACGCCCTATATATTGACAGTGTGGTATGCGCCCTATATATTGCCAGTGTTGTATACGCTCTAATATATCGACAGTGTTGTATACGCCCTATATATTGACAGTGTTGTATACGCCCTATATATTGACAGTTTTGTATACGCCCTATATATTGCCAGTGTTGTATACGCTCTAATATATCGACAGTGTTGTATACGCCCTATATATTAACAGTGTTGTATACGCCCTATATATTGACAGTGTTGTATACGCCCTATATATTGACAGTGTTGTATACGCCCTATATATTGACAGTGTTGTATACGCCCTATATATTTACAGTGTTGTATACGCCCTATATATTGACAGTGTGGTATGCGCCCTATATATTGCCAGTGTTGTATACGCTCTAATATATCGACAGTGTTGTATACGCCCTATATATTGACAGTGTTGTATACGCCCTATATATTGACAGTTTTGTATGCGCCCTATATATTGCCAGTGTTGTATACGCTCTAATATATCGACAGTGTTGTATACGCCCTATATATTGACAGTGTTGTATACGCCCTATATATTGACAGTTTTTTATACGCCCTATATATTGACAGTGTTGTAATATATTAGGCTCTGTTTAAAAATGTTTGTGTATGCCTCTTCTTTTATTTATTTATTTTTGTTTTATAATTTAGCAAAAATAAATTGCGCTTCATTTTGAGACCCCCTATAGATTTATCCGCTCTTCATAGTATACTTTCTATTGCAGGGGTTCTGAACAAGGGGTGCTTACACTCCCCTTTGAAGTGCGGGAGGCAGGGACGTGGGGAGGACCCTAAAATCAGGTTTCTATGCATTTTTGTTATGGGGATTGGGTGCAAGAAATGGTTTTAAATAAAGATTTGGTGCGGCACTGCAGCAAATTTGCCCAGGGCGCCACGTGCTTAGGGCGCCATCGGCAATCTTGAAAAATATGAGAAAGTATTGCATGTTGGTACCATGATGGCAAAATAATTTTAATTGCCAAATGTTTGTCTGCTCTATTATATATATCGTGTGTTGCTGCTTAGGAAGTGTCGGTAAAAGTCGCTGTTGACAAAGGCAGAATGAATTCTAAGACCTTTTTTCCCCATAGAAAATGATATTGCAAACAATATGAATGTAGAAATACAATAAAATTATTTGCTAATTTAAAGGCTAGAAAAAAACTCTTCAGTAGTCCATTTGTTCACACTGTCCAAAAACTCTTCAGTAGTCCATTTGTTCACACTGTCCAAAAACTCTTCAGTAGTCCATTTGTTCACACTGTCCAAAAACTCTTCAGTAGTCCATTTGTTCACACTGTCCAAAAACTCTTCAGTAGTCAATTTGTTCACACTGTCCAAAAACTCTTCAGTAGTCCATTTGTTCACACTGTCCAAAAACTCTTCAGTAGTCCATTTGTTCACACTGTCCAAAAAATCTTCAGTAGTCCATTTGTTCACACTGTCCAAAAACTCTTCAGTAGTCCATTTGTTCAAACTGTCCAAAAACTCTTCAGTAGTCCATTTGTTCACACTGTCCAAAAACTCTTTAGTAGTCCATTTGTTCACACTGTCCAAAAACTATTCAGTAGCCCATTTGTTCACACTGTACAAAAACTCTTCAGTAGTCCATTTGTTCACACTGTCCAAAAACTCTTCAGTGGTCCATTTATTCACACTGTCCAAAAAATCTTCAGTAGTCAATTTGCTCACACTGTACAAAAACTCTTCAGTAGTCCATTTGTTCACACTGTCCAAAAACTCTTCAGTAGTCCATTTGTTCACACTGTCCAAAAAATCTTCAGTAGTCCATTGGTTCACACTGTCCAAAAACTCTTCAGTAGTCCATTTGTTCACACTTTCCAAAAACTCTTCAGTAGTCCATTTGTTCACACTGTCCAAAAACTGTTCAGTAGTCCATTTGTTCACACTGTCCAAAAACTCTTCAGTGGTCCATTTGTTCACACTGTCCAAAAACTCTTCAGTAGTCCATTTGTTCACACTGTCCAAAAACTCTTCAGTAGTTAATTTGTTCACACTGTCCAAAAACTCTTCAGTAGTCCATTTGTTCACACTGTCCAAAAACTCTTCAGTAGTCCATTTGCTCACACTGTCCAAAAACTCTTCATTAGTCCATTTGTTCACACTGTCCAAAAACTCTTCAGTAGTCCATTTGTTCACACTGTCCAAAACTCTTCAGTAGTCCATTTGTTCACACTGTCCAAAAACTCTATAGTAGTCCATTTGCTCACACTGTTCAAAAACTTTTCAGTAGTCCATTTGTTCACACTGTCCAAAAACTCTTTAGTAGTCCATTTGCTCACACTGTCCAATTACACTTTGAGAAAAGCAAGAGTAGTCTTAGTTGTTGGTTTTTAAAATAAAAATTTAAAAGAAAATCTCATCAACTCATTACCAAACCCGTAGATTTTGCCTTGCAAATTATTTTATGATTATGCTGAAAGGGTTGCCAATGATAAGCTTGAACGCAACCGTGGGGCCACCTCGCCAATGCTCTATGGATTTCATAAATCATCCCAGCGTATGTTAGCACTATACAACTGATAGCAGAGTTAGCATCTCGGCGGGAAGTGTGTGACCATTTACTTGTATTATTAACTCATTGAGACAATCTCCGTTTCGAAAGACGTGGTATGGTCAATGAACATGACCCCACTGTATGTCTTAATCAGGTTGATGCGACCGTAAGTACATTTTTATTTATTTGGTACCCCCCAGCAGTTACACAGTGAACGATGTCCTGACCTGATGCCTCGGCACGACGCACCGTGTGTCTAGCTTGAAGGACGGCTATTCTCATCCCAAAGTTCCCCTCCATACATCGCCATCGATCCTTATCGTATTATAAAAAAAGCCTCCGAGGATTTATTACAGATTTACACGAAGTCTTATGTGTCTTTGTTTAATGCTGACGTCACGGCATCTATGAGACGTGGGGCTGAGGCGAGAGTGGTCACTGCATCTGTGAGACGTGGGATTGAGACGAGAGTGGTCACTGCATCTGTGAGACATGGGATTGAGACGAGAGAGGTCACTGCATCTGTGAGACGTGGGATTGAGACGAGAGTGGTCACTGCATCTGTGAGACGTGGGATTGAGACGTGAGTGGTCACTGCATCTGTGAGACATGGGATTGAGACGAGAGTGGTCACTGCATCTGTGAGACGTGGGATTCAGACGAGAGTGGTCACTGCATCTGTGAGACGTGGGATTGAGACGAGAGTGGTCACTGCATCTGTGAGACGTGGTGGTTGAGACAAGAGTGGTAACTGCATCTGTGAGACGTGGGATTGAGACGAGAGTGGTCACTGCATCTGTGAGACGTGGGATTGAGACGAGAGTGGTCACTGCATCTGTGAGACGTGGGATTGAGACGAGAGTGGTCACTGCATCTGTGAGACGTGGGATTGAGACGAGAGTGGGGTCTAACTCGGTCAATCAATGTCAGCGTTTTTAGAATTCCAAACGTTACGCAACATGCGAAATAGTACACATTAACAGTACACATTAACAGTACACGTTAACAGTACACGTTAACAGTACACATTAAATGTACACATTAGCATCACACATTAACAGAACATATTAACAGTACACGTTAACAGTACACATTAACAGTACACATTAACAGTACACATTGACAGTACACGTTAACAGTAGACGTGAACAGTACACATTAACAGTACACATTAACAGTACACATTAACAGTACACTTTAACAGTACATATTAACAGTACAAATTAACACTACACATTAACAGTACACGTTAACAGTACACGTTAACAGTACACATTAACAGTACACATTAACAGTACACGTTAACAGCACACATTAACAGTACACATTAACAGTACACATTAAATGTACACATTAACATCACGCATAGAGTACAAAATCGCAACTTTGTGCTACCGCTGCTTACATGACCTGGCGCCGTCCTATCTGAAAGAGCTGCTGACGCCTTATGTACCCACTAGAGAGCTCCGCTCATCCGATAGTGGCAAACTCTCGACACCACGTGTTTGCCTTGAGACTTACGGAAAGCGCACTTTCGCATATGCTGGTCCAATTTGGAACGCCCTTCCTGTCGATCTCAGAAACAACCAGACACTGGAGTCCTTTAAAACCGATCTAAAGACACATCTATTTCGCAAAGACCTTCTGGGATGATTGTCTACCTTATTTTCCAGTTAATGCATAATGGCTGTGTTGCTCCGGGTTGAAATGGCTAGAAAGAATTTGAGATTGTATGCTTGTAATTAGTTTTTGTAGTGTTGCGTTTGTTTTAAATGTGGTAAATTATAGATATGTTTTTTGTTGACTTTGTACCTCGCTTCGAGCCTTTGGGGATGAAGCGTGTTTTTGAAATGAACTTTATTATTATTATTATTAACAGTACACATTAACAGTACACGTTAACATTTTCAACCCGCGTGATAATGTGCCCTACTGCACTTTTCATTTACAAGATAAGATAAGCTGTGGCAACATAAGATAAGGTATGACAAGATAAGATAACTTATGGCAACATAAGATACGATATAACAACATAAGATAAGATACTTTTATTGATCCAAATAAATGCAATTGTTTTTCTTTTCCTTTGTTCTTTAAAATTTGTCTGTAGGGAAAATTTCGTCAAAAATTGTGCAGTAGAAATAATTGTTGAGTTCCTGGGTGTTAGTTTTAATTTTGAACAGGGTCTTGGCTTATTGTTTGAACAGAGTCTTGGCTTATTGTTTGAACAGAGTTTTGGCTTATTGTTTGAACAGTGTCTTGGCTTATTGTTTGAACAGAGTCTTGGCTTATTGTTTGAACAGAGTCCTGGCTTATTGTTTGACCAGGGTCTTGGCTTATTGTTTGAACATAGTCTTGGCTTATTGTTTGAACAGAGTCTTGGCTTATTGTTTGAACAGGGTCTTGGCTTATTGTTTGAACAGAGTCTTGGCTTATTGTTTGAACAGAGTCTTGGCTTATTGTTTGAACAGAGCTTTCATTTTCTTTCTTGTTGTTAGTTTGTTTTTTGTTGTTTTTTTTTTGTTTTTTTTTTTTTTTTTTTTTTTTGTTTTTTTTTTTTCTTTTTTTTCTAAGATCAGAACACTCCTTATGTCTATAACCAATTTGTCTTTGGATGGTTGTCACGTGCCAGAAAAGAAAATGAGACAAAATGAATGGGACACGCAAAAGATATCAGATAAGCGTATGGGTCAATCTGACGTGTCTCAAGACACTCGCTTATGCAGACTTATTTAAAACTACTTGATCATCATCCTTGCACAAGACTAGTTCCATCGTATTTTTTAAAATGCTGTCTCGTCGAATAGCATTGAGTTAATTTACTACCGATTAGAGCGATTTTCTGGTAACTTCATTATAATGGTGATATTGTAGTAGTAATACAATTTGAATGATTTGGTTTACAATAGGAATATTGTAGTAGTTATACAATTGTTATGGTTTGGTTTACAATGGTGATATTGTAGTAGTAATACAATTGTAATAATTTTGGTTTACAATGGTGATATTTTAGTAGTAATACAATTGTAATGATTTGGTTTAAAATGTGATATTTTAGTAGTGATAAGATTGTAATGATTTAGTTTACAATAGTGATATTGTAGAAGTAATACAATTGTGATGGTTTGGTTAACAATGGTGATATTGTAGTAGTAATACAATTGTAATAATTTTGGTTTACAATGGTGATATTTTAGTAGTAATATAATTGAAATGATTTGGTTTTTAATGGTGATATTATAGTAGTAATACAATTGTAATAATGTGGTCTACAATGGTGATTTTGCAGTAGCAATACAATTGTAATGGATTGGTTTACAATGGTGATATTGTAAGAGTAATACCATTGTAATGATTTGGTATACAATGGTGATTTTGTAGTAGTAATACAATTGTAATTATTTGGTTTACAATGGTGATTTTGTAGTCTTAATGCAATTGTAATGGTTTGGTTTACAATGATGATATTGTAGTAGTAATACAATTGAGATGATGTGGTTTAAAATAGTGACATTGTAGTAGTAATACAATTGTAGTGAATGGGTTTACAATGGTGATATTGTAGAATTAATACAATTGTATTTTTTTTTAAAGATAGAATTATTTCTTTTACTGATAATTAGGTGAGTGCAACATATTATTACTGATTGTAACTAACTGGCCGAGTGTAACATATTATTAATGAATGTAACTAATTGAACGATTGTAACATAATATTGTTATTGATTAGACTGATAGAATGAGTTTATATCAATCGATCTGATTGCTGGGTGAGTTCAATGTAATATTATTGATTTTATTGATAGTTGGCTGGAATTTAGGTAATATCATTGATGCTATTGATACGGTAATTATAAGGTAGTAATATTGATTGTGGAAATAGCTGGGCAGGAATTTACGTTAGGGCTTATTTTCTCCCGGTGAGACTTGTGTGTATGTGTGGCCTGGCGATGGCAATGGCAGCAAGATTGTTGTGTGTGTGTATGGCCTGGCGATGACATAGGCTGCAAGATTGTTGTGTGTGTGAGTGGCCTGGTAATGGCATTGGCTGCAAGATTGTTGTGTGTGTGTGGCCTGGCGATGGCATTGGCAGCGAGATTGTTGTGTGTGTGTGTGTGTGTGGCCTGGCGATGGCATTGGCAACAAGATTGCTGTGTGTGTGTGT
>CAXITT010000015.1:2077372-2121474 GCA_964033795.1 Lymnaea stagnalis | reverse complement strand
GCACCGCACCTCCTACAGCACTGATGCTGACTAACCATAGTCGATTTTGTTTTAAAGAACCGTTTCTTTCAAAACACGGACTCACTTTTACTGTTTTTTGTTTTAATCCCATATTGTAAACCCTCACATTAACGTGATCAGATTTTATGGACCCCGAATGTCACGTTATATCACGCGTCCACTTTATTTGTATGTACACACACATACATGGATATGTTTTTTCTTGTTTCAAGTTCCACGTACATACACAGCCGCCCCCCCCCCCCCAAACCAATATATCTATTATGGTGATTTAAATGGTCAGTTAGAAGTTGAACTGCTTGAACTGGAGTGAACTTGGTCCTTGTCTTTATAATCAGGTCGAAATACAACAAAGTCGGTGAAAAATGAAAATTGACAGAAAATGTGATTTCATCTCTTCCAATAAGATGTTGGACGAATCTCTTCCAATAAGATGTTGGACGAATCTCTTCCAATAAGATGGTGGACGAATAAAACACGCTGTTTCAATGTCGCTTTAAAAAAATAAAGGTTGATAGAAATCGGATGTTAAATCGGGGATAAGACAATAATTTCATTGGATGACATTTTTGTCTGTGACATTGATTCCCTAAGCATCCAGCGATGGTTCACCTGCCCCCTTTCATCCCCCCCCCCCCCCCCCTATGGCACATCATGTGCACGAGCTGAACTCAAAGTAATTTCTGGTTTAAGTTCATTCAAGAAATGACCAAAAGTCCAAGTTGATTAAATTTCATCTTTTTTTTTTTGCGTCGGTCTTCAGACAGTGGTTGCTTAATTATTGTTTTTATTTGTTAGCACTTAAAAACTGGACATATTCCACAGACTCTCTGTTCAGTCTTAATCTTGTTTGGGATGGGTGTAAAATGGCTGCATTAAAAATAACTCCCGGGTGTACACACAATTCCCGCCGTCTTCACAAAGTCGGGTAACATTTCCATATCGAATTATTCTGTAGCAGCACAATTCTCTGGCGCAAAGACTTGTTTACCGCTCTTAGGTGTGATAACTCAAACAAGACGGAAATCATTATCGATCGTGCTCCCCCCCCAACCACCCCCCCCCCCAATCCTTGTCACAGTCACAGCGGTTGAAGGGAAGTAACTGCTGAACAAGTGGAGTAAGACGGAAATCATTATCGAACGTGCTCCCCCCCCAACCACCCCCCCCCCCAATCCTTGTCACAGTCACAGCGGTTGAAGGGAAGTAACTGCTGAACAAGTGGAGTAATTTGTGAATATGAGGTAAATAAATACTCGCGGCCATGGAAGGCATTTACCGTCAGAACAAAATGGTGGTAGGATGGTTTGTGTGTGCGCGGGGGGGGGGGCAGGGGGGTAACAGCTTAGGGCCTTGTTGTTGTTGTTGCTGATCATCCTTCGCAGGATGCACAAAGCTGTATACGGCGGTGTGTACTCATTTGGTTGACAGTCGTACTAGTGCCTTGATAGCTTTCCCGCCAATCGTGTCTTGGGTTCAACCATGACGCACTAGAGAGTAGGTGGTGGTTCAACTGACACACTAGAGAGTAGGTCGGGGTTAAACCATGACGCACTAGAGAGTAGGTCATGATTCAACTGACGCACTAGAGAGTAAATCGTGTTTCAAATGACGCACTAGAGCGTAGGTCGTGGTTCAAATGACGCACTAGAGCGTCGGTCGTGGTTCAAATGACGCACTAGAGAGTCGGTCGTGGTTCAAATGACGCACTAGAGAGTAGGTCGTGTTCAAATGACGCACTAGAGAGTCGGTCGTGGTTCAAATGACACACTAGAGAGTAGGTCGTCGTTCAAATGACGCCACAATGGATACAATGGTGTTGGACGGCGGGTGTGGACAAAAAAAAAGGGGGGGGAGGGGGGCGCCTCTGCCCAGTTCAGTACTTTGATATTTTTAGATTTGGGCGAACTTTGACGCCAATTGCAGAGGTTTCTTTTTGGGTTTTTTGCTGTGGGGGGTGGGGGTCTTGCCACACCCCTGGCGGCACTAACACCAGCAACGCCACTGTTGGATATAATGTCAAAACTTTGTAAGGCAAGAAGCAGAAATGTGTTATGGGTAAGGGGACTTCCGTAACGGGCGGGTCACTCATTTAAAGAAGAAGGGCTATTGTAGAGCACCTTCACCGGCATCAAACATCCATTCATGTATGGACAACGTTTGCACAAAAATAAACTAACAAGACTCAAGACATTGTCGTGGAGACTGTCTCCAATTTTAAGATTTTCAAACAAAATAACTCATCCATGTAAACTAGTATCTCACATCTCTGCCAACCGTATACTTTTCTTGTATTCCTGATAGTCATCCATTTTTAACCTTCAAACTCACAGTCCTCCCTATCAGATCTCCATCTCTTAATACTACATTGCTCAATCTTTTGTTTTTCTATCAACCATTTCTCAATCCACCATCTCCCAAAACACACTGTCTCAATCATCTGTTTCTCAGTCCTCAATTCATAAATCCTTCACCTCAATCATCCATTTATCAAATAGTCACCTCAATTTATCATTTTAATCCTAAATATCTTATTCAGTCATCTCATTCCTCCATTTCTCAATCACCAACGCTAAATCCACGATCTATCAATACACTGTCTCTCAACCGACCGCCTCTCAATATATCCTCTCTCAATCCACCATCTCTCCATCCACCGTCTCTCAAACCACTATATCTCAATCCACCGTCTCTCAACCCATCATCTCTCAACCCACCGTCTCTCAAAACACCGTCTCTCAAACCACCATCTCTCAACCAATCATCTCTCAATCCACCGTCTCTCCAGGCACCCACCATATCTCAATCGTACATTTTTTGGAAAATATCTCGATTGCATAAAACACTATGTCATTACCCTTTAATAAATTCAACAGGCTTTTTTTTTAACAAGTCTACAAAAAATAATTTTGAAACTGCATGATTTTAAAAAAAAAACAGACATTTCTAAACAAACTGTTTACAAACAATGAATCAACTACTTAACGTGGCAATGATGACGAGAGATAAGGATCAAAGCCAATTAGAGCTTGAAGCACAACTGTCCGCCCTGTCATTAGGTTGTACTTGTCGACAGACGGAATATGGGTTCATAATTAGTTCTTTGCCCTGAAAGCGTGCAGTTTCAGTTGAATCGATTTGATCAGAGGAAAGATTTCACCGAGATCTTCTGGAATACAACAATTTGCCAATAATTTAACACGAGCGGGAAATAATTTGGTCCTTCTGAAAGAGGGGGGGGGGGATAATTTGATTGATTAGGCCAGAGTGAGACGTTTTAAGTACAGAACTTGAGTGGGAGGGATTTTAAAAGGANTTTAAGTACAGAACTTGAGTGGGAGGGATTTTAAAAGGAGGGTGGGGGGGGGGCAACAAGAACGCTGAAGGTTTGATGGACAAGGATCGTCAATTGAGGAGTGTAGTCGCTAGGGGCTTGGATTGAAGGGGTTCACTTACTGTTCTTAGACAGTATATCATGCTTTGAGGATAAGCTATTAACCCCTCAAAAAAGGAATGATATATAGCTTGTAGAACATAGATGCGAAATCTGATCCGTGTTTTAGTTTTGGCCTTTTTGTGATTTGGCTTGTTGTGATTTGGCTTCTTGTGATTTGGATTATTGTTTTGTTATTTTTTGGCATGTTCTGTATTGGCTTGCTTTTGTAGTTTTTTCATTCAACATATATCGGACTTATTTAAATTCCCAGCTAGAACAAACAATTTTTAATTAATTTTTTTTTTCAAAAATGTTATTAAATTCTTCTCATCTACCCAGCTTGTCGGGGACAGAGGCGTATCGAGAGCGACGCATGACACGGTACGTCCCATGGGCGACACGTGAAAGGGGCACACAATCGGAAAGGGGCACACAATCGGAAAGCCGGACAAAGAATTTTTCTAGTAGTATTAGTGTACAATACGTTAGTTTACACACAGTTACTAAGCTAAATTTCTCCACAATTGTCTGCTAACTTTGTTGCCATTGTATCTATAGTTTAGATCTTTAGTAAATAATAATAGAAAAATAAATGCCGTGCATGGGTCCTCGGTACGCCTCTGGACCGGAGTACGGGGTATTTAAAAACATTACAAAGTAATATTTTAGATTGCAAATATTTCACTCATTCACACGTCTTCCTCAATGTTAAAACCACATTTCAGCCAAGTTTTTTTTTTATTGTATACTAGCGAGTAGCCCGGCGTTGCAATGTCGCTCAAAGAAATCAAGTGTTTGTGTTTTAATTATGTTTTTTTTTTAAGTACTTTTAATATACATCATTTTTTTTTCTTTTTTTTTTTTTCCTTCCGGTGCGTAATCGAATAAATTAGAAGGTTTTTCGAAGTGTGAATAGGTTATGGCGTTGCAATGTCGCTCAAAGAAATCAAGTGTTTGTGTTTTAATTATGTTTTTTTTTTAAGTACTTTTAATATACATCATTTTTTTTTCTTTTTTTTTTTTTTTACCTTCCGGTGCGTAATCGAATAAATTAGAAGGTTTTTCGAAGTGTGAATAGGTTACACACAGCTGTCTATGTGAGAAGGTCACACACAGCTGTCCATGTGAGCAGGTTACACACAGCTATCCATGTGGGGAGCATGGATGTTCAAAATTTAGACCACACACGTGTAGCGATTGATCCACCCATGCAATAGCTACGTTTGAAATTATTTTTATATAGCGAATTTAGTACATATAAACAAATATATAGAGCTAATTTGGTACATATAAACACATTTTGGGGTCCCGGCCCCAATCGGAAAAATTGTAAAACGGTTGTACCTATTCAGAAAGCTTTTGCGGGCGTGCATACAACAACCCACCAAAGTTTTATCGTAATCAGATGAATGGTATAGGAGCGCATACGAAAATTATAGTTAAAAAGCTCATATCAGAAAAAAAACTAATTTAGGGACACCGGTCCAAAAGTGAATATTGCAAAATGGTTGTACAAATTCAGAAATCTACTAAATGATGTCACACACAAACGGAAATAACGCAGTTTGTACTTGATTAAACTCTATGCACTAATGCATTATAAGAGATCGGTTTAAAATTATATTTTTACAGCTCATTTAATAAAATAAACCAATTTAGGGATCCCGACCCCGAAAACGGAATACCGTAAACTGGTTATACAAATTCAGAAACGTTCTTATTATGTCACACACACACTGACATGTTGCCATTGATTGTATTTGATTAAAATTCCATCCACCGATGCATTAATTCTTTTTGAAATTATCTCTAGACGGCACATAGTAGAGACAACGAACTAAGGGCCGCCGGCCCAAAACGGAATATTTTAAGATGGTTGCACTGATTTAGAAAACTTTACGGGCGGGCGCATATCAATTCACCATAGTTTTATCGCAATCTGATGAATGGTATAGGAGCGCATACGGAAATTATATTTATATAGTTAATAATTTAAAGGGGATAACGAAAATAAGGCCCCCGGCCACAAACGGGATTCGGTAGAGTGGTTGCATTACTTCTGAAACCTAATTATTATGTCCAACACAAAATTTAATGTCGCTATTTGTATTTGATTAAAAATTCTATCCAGCCATGCATTAGCTCTGTTTGAAATTATATTTATATAGCACATATAAGATGAAAGGAATTTAGGGCCCTTGGCTCAGAATGGAATATTTTAAATGGTTGTAATAATTCAGAAACCTTTTCGGGCATGATCACAACAACTCACCAAAGTTTTATTGCAATCGGATGAATGGTAGAGGAGTGCTGTCTCCGAGGAAAGTTGGGGGCGTCCACATTGGGGTTTTGCCTCTTCGTGGCGTGGCAGACTAGTAGGGAAGCTTTGTCCTCCTGAAGCTAAAAAAAATCCAGCCACTTGCAAGACTCCCAATGCAACGTGAGGAACGTAACAACATGATGACTTGTTGCCGTTCATGAATATGAGGCCTGAGTGGCGGTTAAAACCAGTGCCGATGATTTTAGCTACGCGGCCCTGAGAAAGCCACTCTTAGGCGACCGTTTTGTCCCAGCTTTCGTCCCGACCGGACAACTACCTGGATGGTGGGGGGAAGTAACGCAACACCTTTCACCCGGAGAGAAAGCAAAGCCGTTCAGACCCAAGGAGAGTGGACCTAGATCGCTTTAAACGCAGCGTTTTCAGTCGACCGGAGTCCCCCAGGCCAAGGGGGGGGGGTCCCGACGTGCTTCCGCACGGTCTGGTGGCGGGTAGACCCGGCGTCGGTCCGTATTTGGGGGCGGGTATTAAGAGCTCACGCTCGACGACCCAGCGACGCCATCTCCAATGTGACGTTATTAGTATAAAAGTGCATTTGTCTTATAATTATATAGCTCCTTAAAAAAAAGAATTTAGGGCCAAGGAACCAAAACGGAATATTTTAAAAGGGTTGCAATGACTTAGAAAAGTGCGACAGCGTGTGGACCACAACTCACCAAAATTGTATCGCAATTGCATGAATGATATAAGCGCGCATACGGTTTGAAATTCGTTTTTTCTTATATGAGCTATATAAACTTTGGGCCATGGCTCAAAACGGAATATTTTACAAAGGTTGTTATGTCTTATAATAATGAGAGGGCTTGTGGACAACAACTCACTAAAGTTTTATCGCAATCGCTTGAATGGTGTAGGAGCGCATACGGGACATACATACATACAGACATTCATTTATATATATATTCCATTTGTGTGTACTGTTCGCTGAAGATGGCATCTTGCCAACACGTTCGTTATTTCAGTGTATCCTTTTCTCCTTACATTTTTTTTATACATTTCCGTTATTCTTCTTTACACTTGTCTTACTCTGGGTGTCATTTGGAAGGTGGTAGACGCCTGTCGTATACTTATAACCATACACTTTATGTGGACGACCACATCAAGAAGCCAACCACCCTCAAATTTAATTTAAATCAGTTAATCTTGTTTTTATATGAAAATGGGACTCGGGCAAATTATTCTTTTGAAATAAATTATAGTATATAAATTATAGCGATTTACACTTAGTAGTCTTTAAACACTTTAAATATTTCTCTAAATGTTTTGAATGATTAAAATAAATTTTGTATTGCAATTGATATGTTTAATCAGAGGCGTAGCTAGAGTGTTTGGTACCCAGGGACAAGATTTATTTTAAAGCGCCTCCCTTTCTAATGCTCTCTTTTTCAACTCTCCAACCCATTATTTTCATCAATAAAATAATATAAACGCACATATTGGCGCCCCTAACTAGTCTGGCGCCCTGGGCCATCTCTCCCTCCTGCCCCCCTTCGACACGCCTCTGTCTGTATGTAATATCACAAATAATAATTTTCAGGGTATTTATGGCTGTAACACTGCAATTGTATCTGTAACATTTGTGTTCATTTGGCGCAAAAAAAAATTAAATTCCCAGAAGTTACCACTAATTGATGCGCTTTTATTAAAGTGCATTATATGAATGTATGTTTTATCTAGTCGCTTCAGTAGATGGTAAGTTTGTGCATTGCCACCGCTATTGTTGGTGGGCTATTACTAATAAATTATAATTATGTCTTCATACAAAATAAAAAATACCACCCAACAAAATATTTATGGACTACAATTATTTGGAAAGAACATGTAATTTTGCAACATAGGCCAAACCGGATGTAAACAATGAAATCATGGACGTGTTACAAATACCTCTTGTCAACTTAAAATCCGTGTCCTTTTTGTATATATATATCGATGGTGAATAACTTAAAAGAGTAAGTTTAAAGAGGATGCGATGTTATGTAGTTAAGCCACTGTTTATGGGATGTATCCAAGGAATTTTCTAGCACTTAAAAAGTGTAGGCATTTAAATTTAATTGAAGTGGCTTTTCGGACTCGGCTACACTACCAGAAGTGAGAGGTTGGGATTAAAAAATGTTTAAAATATTTTATTGGGTTTGTAAGATAAAATTTGGTGTCGAATGAAAGATAATTGAATGGAATATATGTTTGTAAACTTAATTCTTAATTTTAAATAAAATACCACAAAGGACATCCGACCGAATAGCATTTGATTTAGTAATTTAGTCACAATGAATCAGGACACGCATCCCCGCTGCCGCTCTATTCGGACCCGGATCCCTTTGGACTAAATGCTATTTGGATGTCATTTGTGGTAGTTAATTTTTGATATACTGAAGAATCAAGTTTATTAACATTTAGTCCATTCAATTATCTTTCAATTAATACCAAATTTTGTCTTACAATAATATTTTTTAATAAACCCGACCGATTTAAAATGTAAGGCGGGCTGTAATACATTATGAAAAACTTGTGCGGGCAAAAAGAAAATAGGACAGCACTTCTGCGGGCCAAAAGAATATATGTCAGGGGGAAAGCTATTAATAAAATAATAATAATAAAGAGTTTTTCGTTACCTCGCGGGCACAAAGTGGGCCGTATGTTGTGCAGGCCTGGCCTAGAGACCTAATTGTTCTTTTACCATACTGAGACCACGGGTTACGGGCTATGCAGTAATATTTAAAAATATGGTATTTATTTTAGTGTCGCTCTCTGCCAAATATCCTAATAGATAGGCTATAGTATTAGGAATTGGTGTACAGCGATTGTGTATGTTACTTATATGAAATTAGTAAAACAAAGGAAGGTTGAACCTGAAAAAGAAACGCAAATTGTATATTTTACTTATATGAAATTAGTAAAACAAAGTAAGGTTAAACCTGAAAAAGAAACACAACAAAACAACGAACATATCTGTCGGCAGGCCTGCCCTCGTCATCGAACTAAACAGAAAAAAACAGAATAAAATTAAAATTAATTAATAGCAACTTAGCTTAGAAGTAGTATCCAAGAGGGCAGCAAATGAATTCTCAGGTTTAACCTTACTTTGTTTTACTAATTTCATATTTTGCTAATCAGATTGCATTTTCTCCCCTTATTACCCTTGTATTTTACTTACAGGACTATAGTACAATTTACCTGAATAGGCAACCTAAGAGGTGACAGCCAAATACATTGATTCAAAATAAAAAAATTAAAAAGTAATTGTTATTTTGCTGACATTGGGGCTTACTAGTAGAATTTAGATGGAAGGGAGCTTACTAGTGTGTTGGTCTAGTTTTTTGTTTATCCATTTTATGTTAACTGAATATGCTAATTTATTTTTTATTGACTTTTAAATTTTCAGTTGTTGAGTTTCTTAATAAATTCTGATTTATAAATGGCTTCCACGAGAAAGCTGAGAATTCTTTGCATTCATGGCTATCGTCAAAATGCACACACTTTTAAAGATAAAACAGGTGCTTTCAGGAAACTTCTGAAAAACCATGCAGAAATTGTTTACATAACTGCACCTCACAAAGTTCCTCCAGGAAATCTTGGAAGTGCTGCTTGGACAGGCCAGCCTGTTTCAGATAATCCTCCTGATGAAAAAGCAGAAGAAAGAGGTTGGTGGTTTTCCCGTGAAGATGATTACTTTAAATCAACTGAATACAGTGATGTATCAAAGGGTTTTCAAACCTCTGTTGACCAGATTGTGGAATTCCTTGAGGACTCCAAGGATGGGAACTTTGATGGAATTCTAGGCTTTAGTCAGGGTGCATGCCTTGTTTCCATGCTTTGCAGAATGCAGCAGAATGGACAGAAAAACTGGTTTAAGTTTGCTGTGCTCATAGCAGGCTTCAAAAGCAGGTCTTCCAACCATGAAATCTACTACCCAAAGGATGTTTGCATCCCAATACCCACGCTCCACGTCTATGGTGATGGTGATCAAATTGTCTCAGCAGAAATGAGTGAGGAACTTCTACAATACTTTGAGGACCCTAAGTGTTTAACGCATCCTGGTGGGCATTTTGTTCCAGCATCTGGTTCACAAAAGAAAACGTATCTTGAATTTTTCACTGAAATGGTGGATGTTTGTGGTATATCCAGCGCTGTGAAAAGTTAACTCATGTGACTGGTGTAATCATAAAATAAATTACCAAAACTGTGATGATCCTGGTGTCAAGTGATATTTAAAAAATTAATGACCATCTGGAACCTTAAAGAATTTAATATTTGTGAGATTATGAAAAGAAACAACAACCTAAGATCGCTATTATAGTTCATGTATTTATTCATGTCATGTCCCCTCCAATGGTTATTGAGCTGACGCAGCAACAAGGCAAAATACTGACAACATTCTAATTTTCCAAAGTATAATGGGTAAACAATTGAAATGTTAAATACACTAACACAAAATTTTCAAACTTTTAAAAATAAATTTTGAAATTTGGGTGATCAAATAACTTTGTTCATTTTATAACAGGCATTTTCAAATAATTATTCAGGCCCATTTGATTTAATAAACTTTCTATTTTAAGACAAGCATTTTCAAATAGGCCCATTTCATTTAATTAACTTGAATACAAGCAGTCTGTTTTCAGATCTTTGTGCCAACAGTGTGTCATACACAAATGTATTGCTATCAAACTCATTACATTGGCAGGCAGGAGAAATAACTCCATGACCAGTAAAATAAATCTTAAAATTGAGAATGTTGAAAAATGTATAAACTCTTTGAGATGGGTCTATGGACAAACACCCTCCACCCCCCTTTGACCTCATGCATATGAGTTCCCAGATGATAATTGGTTTGGTGGGGGTTGTAAGATCTTGTGGAGGACTTGTACAGAGTTGGCCTCATGAAACGATGTATCTTCAGTTCAATAAGTATTCCATCTTGCAGAAACCACAATGTAAGCACCCAAAAATGATTGAGTCCTGGATGTGTCCAAGCCAGACACTGAATAGAAATTTTGCTCTGTCACCCATATGACTCACAGGCACACATACTATTTCATTTCACAAGCTGTGATGCACCTGTCTTTACATGGCCAACCACATATCTTTATATTTGATGGTGTCCCATCATTATCCTACAACACTATTTTGAATTAAAGTACTTAAAATCTTATCAATTATCAAATTTTGAAAAACGTAAGTTACATTCTCGAACAACATTTTAAAAATGTTTCTTTTGAGCTAAAATATTTATTACACTACTGTACATTTATTTAAGAACTAATACCTTTTAAATATCCCTCAGCTATATCCTATAAAGAATGCTTCTATTTTTAGAATATTTTTTATAATGTTTATATGTTCAAGAATAGAATGTTAAAATTTATTGAAGGCTTGCATAACATACAAAATAAAGTTGATAGCCACAAAAGTGGGGACTGGCAAACATTTATGATTCTTCTTTTTTGTGTATCCATACTGGTATAAATAATTATGATCTTAAAAATTGAAATGAAATACTATGTCATGATGAACAACACATGTAACTGCTATTATGAAAATTTAGCAGGGCTGTATGCCCATTGTCTCATATGGCATTGTTGCCTTACTATGAGAGTTGTCTCATATGGCATTGTTGCCTTACTATGAGATAAATGTATGTGTACTTGGAATTCCTTTAAAGGTAATACATGGGCATTTTCATTTTAATGAAATCATAGTACATAACATAATAATAATTTTTTGATCTTGACATTATAAAGAAAAAAATAGATCTACTGCTTCAGCATGGAAGAGGCAAGTACATGCTCTTAAGTAATGTGTTACCAATATCATTTTGATAATATTTTACAGTAATAAAATAACATTTTTATACATGTCTTATACATTTGGCAATCTTGCACTTATTTTATACTTAATTTTTGTTATAAAATATAACAAATTTGTAAAAGACACCCAAAAAATCAGTTTTGAGACTTAAAAAAAATTTAAAAATCTGTACAAATAAATGGTGATTGACATATCATGCATTAATAATATAGACCTAATCATTATGCTTGAATGAAATCATTTGAAATCTCAACAAATCCTAAAATATACTTAAGTCTTGGGTTATCTCACGAGGTCTCCCACAAATTAAATGAATCATGGCCAATATTTAAAAATAAAATAATGTTTGGCATTGCTGTGCCTCAGAGTTCAACACCATCTCTATCTGTTAAGTGAGTAGTCACAGTATGCTACTGAACAATGAGGACACTCTTGACAGAAATGGTTAAAAAATACCTTGAGTAACTGAATGTTCGTCCAATTTAATTCTCTCACCAAAATGTAATAGGTACTGTAACTGAAATCCATTTGGCCCTGTTCTAATTGTCATTCATTGCTCCTAGTTTATTACTTTAATTAACTTAAATAACTAAAAATAGACTAAACTGGTCACCTGATAACCATTTCTCTCATCAAAATTTAAATTTAAAAAATAAATTAATATAGGGGTCACCTAAATAACACTGCACAGCCACAGAATAACCTGTTAATCCAGGGGCTATATTTAGAGATGATGATTGCAGTATAGGATTCAAAGATCATTTATTTTACTTTTATGAAAACTTCCTGATCTAAAAATGTAATGTCTATATAAGAGCTTTTATTGATTTTAGCTAAATACAAAATCTGGCCCAGGGGTCGGTAATGAAAAAAAAATAGATGAACATAAAACTACCAGTGAATTATTGGTTCGGGTTATATATAGGTACATGTAAATGTAACATTTAATACATCACAAAAAGATCATTTTTATGTGATCATCAAGGCTCAAGAGTAGCAACATGCAAACACATAAAACAAAATGCCTGCCATTAAGACAGCAATGTGGTACCATCACATTATTCAGTCTTGGTTTCAACTTGTCCTGAAGATATAGATGCTACATTAATTTAAGTTAAAAATGATGATGTTCAGTATCCTATACTATAAAATAAAATAAAAAAACCCACCAAATATGATTCCATTAAGTTGACTTAAACCTAAACACCAGGGTTTTCCTCTTACTCCCTGCTACACATGTTCAGCCACTACCTCAAATGTATAGCATCTTAAAAGGATCTCATCCATTATTTCATACACTGTAACTATAGCCCAACAGTAAGACAAAATCATGCCATTCAAATATTCTTGTGTTCAATTCAAGAGTATTGTGTTTGTTGGTGTTCACAGGTGGGTTGGTTTGGTCATTTTTTTAACCAAATAATAAACATTGAATTTCGACAATATATATTTTTAAAAAAAACAATCACTAAATAAAATAGCTGATAGTTCCAAAATGTTAACATTTGGGTAAGTCCAGGAGACCATCATTACAAAATGTCAACATTTCTATGTAAACAAGGACTCCAGTGTTATACCAGCCGGTACCATAAACTAATGAACTCCTTTTGTTGAACCATAAGAAAACATGTTATCTCCTAGTGTAGCTTGGCTCAACAACATGATACAATTGGTCCCTTAGAATCGTTTTCTCTTTAAATAAATAAAAACTATCTGAAAAGTTTACACTACTACTCACCGACTAGACAGTAAAATGAAGTTTATAAAAACTGTTTGACTTGACTTACAAATACAATAATAGAAGGCATCTCCTATTCCATTTCAAATGTTATATTATGGACAAAAATAGAAACTTTTTTTCCAAACGGCAATACATGTTTCCAATGGGATGGTTATTTTTTTATGGCATGGCTATTTATTTTCATTCAGAAAAATAAGGAAAAGGGAACAATACTTTTAACATTCGTTTATAAGTGCAATAAAAATGAATTCTCTCCCTTTTTTCAGTCAAACCACTGGTGATGACAGCATGAGAAGGGTAAGTTCTCTTCCAAAGGGCTCTGATCATTGTATGAGAAATAAGGATTTTTCTTTTTTTTTCTTTTTTTTTTACTTTACCACCAGATTTCAAACGGCCAAAAGATTTGAAGTTAAAAGTACGGTATAAAATATGTATTTTGTGGTCTGTGAAGATGAGGAATTTCACAAGTGACACGTGGTGCTGAGACTGAGCATGATAATTCTCACTTGTTGAGAATCCTAAAACTAAATCCCTGCATGCTTTTTGTTTTTAAATGTGTTTCCATGCACTTATATATAACACATGATCTTAGCTGTTGCTGAATCTGATCATTTTCTGAAATAAAAACAACAGCATTCAATGTAGGAAGACACCAGAGTAGCTTCTTATGAATGGGGTCAAATTCCTTTTTTAAAAAAAAAAAGCTGTCATAGACATATAGATAACTGCCTGCAGTCAAAAAAAAAGTAATACCAACCCTGGGAATGTAAACTGTTTGCTTAACTTCAGAAAGTTATTCTAATTCCCAACAAGAATAAATCAATAAGAGAACTTTTTCAGCTGTTTCAGGCAATTTTTTTCTTTAAAAAAAAACAACCTTTACCTTAGGAAAAGTTTGCTTCAAACACATTCTTACCTTTGTATGTGTGCTACACCTCACCTGCACATTTTGAAGAATGGGGACAAAAAAAAAAAGAGAAAAAAAAATCTGGTAACAAGAAAAATTCTTTACATCATGCAGTGTTAATATAAAAGATAACATTGCATAACATATAAAGCTATACATTACTTATCTCTAGGTTGTGAAACTATACATTGCTTAACTCTATGTTGTGAAACTATACATTGTTATACATTACTTATCTCTATGTTGTTAAACTATACATTAATTATCTCTATGTTGTTAAACTATACATTGTTTATATCTATGTTGTGAAACTATAGATTGCTTATCTCAAACTATAGATTGCTTATCTCAAACTATAGATTGCTTATCTCAAACTATAGATTGCTTATCTCAAACTATAGATTGCTTATCTGTATGATTTTGAAACTATACATTGCTGATCTCTATGTTGTAAAACTATATATTGCTTATCTGTATGATTTTGAAATTATACATTGGTTATCTCTATGTTGTAAAACTATACATTGCTTATCTCTATGTTGTGAAACTATACATTGCTTATCTCTATGTTGTGGAACTATACATTTCTTCTGCAAAAAATACTTTCTTGGTCAACAATTTTTGAATGTATTTTCCATTCAGCCAGATTCTTTATGGTAGAGTAGACCAAATGGCTATGAAACATTGCATTTTTTTTCTTTTCCATTTAATGCAACTGGCACTCTATTTAAATGTCGGGGGGGGGGGGGGGGGGGGGTGTCAGTATTTTTTTTTTTTTTTTTTTTGGGGGGGGGGGGGGGGGGTGGGGGGGGGTGGTTCACTAACATTTTTATCTTTTTAATTTTAAAAAAAAAACATATTTTTTATTCTGAATTTTTAATGTACTAATAGCCAGGGGTGTGCCTCCCATCTTCACATTATTTCTAGTCTCCCATCCCCAACCCATTTCTAACCTCCCATCTTCACCCCATTTCTAACCTCCCATCTTCACCTCATTTCTAACCTCCCATCTCCACCCCATTTCTAACCTCCCATCTCCACCCCATTTCTAACGTCCCATCTCCACCCTATTTCTAACCTCCCATCTTCACCCCATTTCTAACCTCCCATCCCCACCTCATTTCTAACCTCCCATCTCCACCCCATTTCTAACCTCCCATCCCCACCCCATTTCTAACCTCCCATCTTCACCTCATTTCTAACCTCCCATCTTCACCTCATTTCTAACCTCCCATCCCCACCTCATTTCTAACCTCCCATCTCCACCCCATTTCTAACCTCCCATCTCCACCCCATTTCTAACCTCCCATCTCCACCCCATTTCTAACCTCCCATCTCCACCCCATTTCTAACCTCCCATCTCCACCCCATTTCTAACCTCTCATCCCCACCTCATTTCTAACCTCCCATCTCCACTCCACTATAATCAATCCTGCAGGTTTCTTCCTTATTCATGTGCTGATCTTATTAAACCATTTATTTGATCTCCCAGTTCAATTACAGTGAGCAAAATGCACCAAAAAATGCAATTTAATATTTTTAAAAGGTACATTATTATATTATGACTGAATTAATATCAACTGATGAAATGAGTTATCTTCGTATGTACAGTAACAATAATGAAAACAACGGTCATTAGATGAGGTGTTTGAAAGATATAATGAGATATGGCCGTGTTGGTCTCGTCAAACTGGACCAAAGAGTTACCATTGTCTCCCCTGACTGAGAGGAACTCTTCATTTGGTGAGTCTGCTTCATGAGGGATGGATGTTGTCTTCCCTAAATCACGATCTGTTGTTAGGGGCAACAGTCCTGCTCCTGACCTGGTTTGGTTCTGTTTTTTAACCGTCTTTTCTGTGACTGCCTGGATCTGTTCATTGTCAGGGCACCCAAGCCACCAGTTGGCAATGGACCGTGGATAAGATGCATCAATCTGTTGCCATGACAACAAGAACTAATTTTTACATATGTTCAAATTTATAAAAATGTCATTTTCATTACCGGGTAGGGCCTATATATCTTTGTGGTTTCTTTTTTCATTCCAATCAATACAGTAAATTGAGAGAGTAAGACATTTAAAAAAAAAAGATTTTTTTACCCGTATTTTAAAATAACTATATTCTTATTCAGTTTAAATAGTGTGTACCAGTACATAAAACTCCACTCAATACATTTTTGCTTTTTAAGCTATTCAAATGTTAGGCACATGCATTGAAATCTACATCATTGAAGCACATACATTGAAATCTACATCATTGTAGCGATAATAAAGATTTCCACTGAAGAAATAGGTCCTGCCATTCTTCCATTTGAGTGCAGCATCAATATGTGACGGGAGCCCGGTCCACACCGACATAGGTTTGGGGTAGCCAGGGTCCACATGGTTCAATGTATACCGCCAGTACTGGTCTCCTGGAGAAGAGAGGTGTTAAAAATTGTTCAAAACTTAAATCAACTTTTTAGATGAAAGTTTTCATTTTTTTTTAATGGGGGGATGTCTTTTCCTTTCACTAATATATTAATGTAACTTGATAGGGAAAGTTGGTAGCAATTTTTAAGACGCGTTCATTGGATTTTTTAATGAAGTTAATTTAGTGAATAAATGGCTCAAAGGACTGAGAAAACTCAATCAAGACATTACTGGATTATGTAGGGCGAGAATCAAATAAATCTCTTCAATGTTTATAATGGGGCATAAGTATGCCGATCCCCACCCACCCAGCCAGTTACTCCAACAGGAGCCAAGACGTTAAGTTACATAAAGATCATATAAAGATCATCCCATATTTACTTGGCACATTATTTGACAGAATTAAGTGAAAAGTATGTGCTTTATTTTGTACCACATGTGCCCTGAACAATTTTCAAAGAAATGCTGGTAAGCACCCTGAGCAACCGCGTGAGCCCGGCAAATATTGGGGCCAATGTGTCTACATGTAAAGATGGTCCCGTGTTGCTGGTTGTGAAAATGGTCACAAGTGTCTAGTTGTAAAAATGGTCCCGTGTGTCTAGTTGTGAAAATGGTCCCGTGTGTCTAGTTGTGAAAATGGTCCCATGTGTCTAGTTGTGAAAATGGTTCCATGTGTCTAGTTGTGAAAATGGTCCCATGTGTCTAGTTGTGAAAATGGTCCCATGTGTCTAGTTGTGAAAATGGTCCCATGTGTCTAGTTGTGAAAATGGTCCCATGTGTCTAGTTGTGAAAATGGTCCCATGTGTCTAGTTGTGAAAATGGTCCCATGTGTCTAGTTGTAAAAATGGTCCCATGTGTCTAGTTGTGAAAATGGTCCCATGTGTCTAGTTCTGAAAATGGTCCCATGTGTCTCGGTGTGAAAATGGTCCCATGTGTCTAGTTCTGAAAATGGTCCCATGTGTCTCGGTGTGAAAATGGTCCCCATGTGTCTCGGTGTGAAAATGGTCCCATGTGTCTCGGTGTGAAAATGGTCCCATGTGTCTCGGTGTGAAAATGGTCCCGTTTGACTAGATAAGGGAGGATGGTCTTATGAACAGTTTTTATTTAGTATATTGAAAACTAAAACACTGAGCAATAGCTGCATGCTCTAAACATTTTGGGAAGCACCGCTCTAGAGTTTCTAGAGCACACACATGTTGATTGCCGCTGACACTAATCAGGGGTCAAAGACCAGGGGAACGTACTCTCTATGTACAATATGTGTTTCACTTGATAAAGCAAGCATTGAGGTGCAACATAACTTGTGATAATCAGAGCAGCTGTTTGGTGGTCCCGTGTGTCTAGTTGTGAAAATGGTCCCATGTGTCTAGTTCTGAAAATGGTCCCATGTGTCTCGTTGTGAAAATGGTCCCATGTGTCTCGGTGTGAAAATGGTCCCATGTGTCTAGTTGTGAAAATAGCCCCATGTGTCTAGTTGTGAAAATGGTCCCATGTGTCTAGTTGTAAAAATTGTCCCATGTGTCTCGTTCTGAAAATGGTCCCATGTGTCTAGTTGTGAAAATGGTCCCGTGTGTCTAGTTGTGAAAATAGTCCCATGTGTCTAGTTGTGAAAATGGTCCCATGTGTCTCGTGAAAATGGTCCCATGTGTCTCGTTGTGAAAATGGCCCCATGTGTTCTCGTTGTGAAAGTGGTCCCATGTGTCTCGTTGTGAAAATGGTCCCATGTGTCTAGTTGTGAAAATAGCCCCATGTGTCTAGTTGTGGAACAAGGACAAGGACAAAAGTATCATGTTGGAGTGTAAAGTGGGGCTGTATAGTGGGGCGGGTGGAACAAGGACAAAAGTATCATGTTGGGGTGTAAATTGGGAATGTGTGGTGGAACAAGGACATGGGCAAAAGTATCATGTTGGGCGATAAATTGGAAATGAGTAGACGAATTTTAAGAGGAGAGAGACCCAAGGAGAGAGATCCCAGGGGAGAGACCCGACGAGAGAGACCCGACGAGAGAGACCCGAGGAGAGAGACCCGAGGAGAGAGATCCCAGGCGAGAGACCCGACGAGAGAGATCCAAGGAGAGAGACCCGACGAGAGAGATCCAAGGAGAGAGACCCGACGAGAGAGATCCAAGGAGAGAGACCCGACGAGAGAGATCCAAGGAGAGAGACCCGACGAGAGAGATCCAAGGAGAGAGACCCGACGAGAGAGATCCAAGGAGAGAGACCCGACGAGAGAGATCCAAGGAGAGAGACCCGACGAGAGAGATCCAAGGAGAGAGACCCGACGAGAGAGATCCAAGGAGAGAGACCCGACGAGAGAGATCCAAGGAGAGAGACCCGACGAGAGAGATCCAAGGAGAGAGACCCGACGAGAGAGATCCAAGGAGAGAGACCCGACGAGAGAGATCCAAGGAGAGAGACCCGACGAGAGAGATCCAAGGAGAGAGACCCGACGAGAGAGATCCAAGGAGAGAGACCCGACGAGAGAGATCCAAGGAGAGAGACCCGACGAGAGAGATCCAAGGAGAGAGACCCGACGAGAGAGATCCAAGGAGAGAGACCCGACGAGAGAGATCCAAGGAGAGAGACCCGACGAGAGAGATCCAAGGAGAGAGACCCGACGAGAGAGATCCAAGGAGAGAGACCCGACGAGAGAGATCCAAGGAGAGAGACCCGACGAGAGAGATCCCAGGAGAGAGACCCGACGAGAGAGATCCAAGGAGAGAGACCCGACGAGAGAGATCCAAGGAGAGAGACCCGACGAGAGAGAGCCAAGGAGAGAGACCCGAGGAGAGAGACCCAAGGAGAGAGACCCGACGAGAGAGACCCGAGAGAGAGACCCGACGAGAGAGATCCAAGGAGAGAGACCCGACGAGAGAGACCTGAGGGGAGAGACCCGACGAGAGAGACCTGACGAGAGAGACTCGAGGAGAGAGACCGGAGGAGAGAGACCCGACGAGAGAGACTCGAGGAGAGAGACCCGAGAGAGAGACTCGAGGAGAGAGACCCGAGAGAGAGACCCGACGAGAGAGATCCCAGGGGAGAGACCCGACGAGAGAGACCCGACGAGAGAGACCCGAGAGAGAGACCCGAGGAGAGAGATCCCAGGGGAGAGACCCGACGAGAGAGATCCAAGGAGAGAGACCCGACGAGAGAGACCCGAGGAGAGAGACCCGACGAGAGAGACCCGAGAGAGAGACCCGAGAGAGAGACTCGAGGAGAGAGACCCGAGAGAGAGACTCGAGGAGAGAGACCCGAGAGAGAGACTCGAGGAGAGAGACCCGAGAGAGAGACTCGAGGAGAGAGACCCGAGAGAGAGACTCGAGGAGAGAGACGAGTGGAGAGAGACCCGAGGGCAAAAACCCGAAGGGGAGACCTAAAGGGAGACCCGAGGGGAGGGACCTAAGAAGAGAGACCTGAGGGGAGAGACATGCGGAGAGAGACCAGGGGAGAGAGACTTGTTGAGAGAGACCTATGGAGAAAGACCTGAGAAGAGAGACCTGGGGAGAGACCTGTGGAGAAAGATCTTATGGGACAGACCTGAGGAGAGAGACCTGTGGAGTGAGACCTGAGGAGAGAGACCTAGGGACGTCGCACATACACTTGCTTCTACTTCTCTAGTCATTTTTGGTTTAAATATCTTTTTTTTTAATGATATCTTTATTATGTTTCTGTTTTAATATCATATAATTTGATGTATGTAAATACACAATTATGCACATAACAAATATACATATACATTATTTGTATATATAAATTTTGGATGCTACATCCCACCCCCTTCATCACAGATACTTAAAATCGGTTCCGTTCGGGACGAATTCTTTCTCTTAAGGCGAAGACTGAAAGAAAAAAAAGCTTCTTTTGTTCCCCAATCTCTACGAATTTACCAGCCAGCTCTTCCAGATGTCACAAAATCTAAATGATCACTAATTAAGTTTATGTTATGACTGAGGAGGTTCATGGCTGTCTTTTACACTAGAGAAATAATTTAATGTAGATGTCTTGTGATTAAACTGTTGGAAAATGTGGACTTTATAAAAATATGTATTTATTTATGTGCTGAAAAGGTATATGTACACTTTAACCAAAAAAATGTCCATTTGTTTGGATCAATCAAAGAATCGATAATCTTATCTCAATGTAGTTGACGTGGCGATAGGGTGATTACAAAATTACTGTGAATACTGTCACCGTGGAAAAACAGAACCACGCCGTAAACTGACGACCTCCTGTGTTGCACAGAACCAACCGTAAACTGACGACCTCCTGTGTTGTTCAGAACCTAACCTTAAAATGACGACCTCCTGTGTTGCACAGAACCACGTCTTAAAATGACGACCTCCTGTGTTGCACAGAACCTAACCTTAAAATGACGACCTCCTGTGTTGCACAGAACCTAACCTTAAAATGACGACCTCATGTGTTGCACAGAACCTAACCTTAAAATGACGACCTCCTGTGTTGCACAGAACCTAACCTTAAAATGACGACCTCCTGTGTTGCACAGAACCTAACCTTAAAATGACGACCTCCTGTGTTGCACAGAACCTAACCTTAAAATGACGACCTCCTGTGTTGCACAGAACCTAACCTTAAAATGACGACCTCCTGTGTTGCACAGAACCTAACCTTAAAATGACGACCTCCTGTGTTGCACAGAACCTAACCTTAAAATGACGACCTCCTGTGTTGCACAGAACCTAACCTTAAAATGACGACCTCCTGTGTTGCACAGAACCTAACCTTAAAATGACGACCTCCTGTGTTGCACAGAACCACCCGTAAACTGACGACCTCCTGTGTTGCACAGAACCACCCGTAAACTGACGACCTCCTGTGTTGCACAGAACCTAACCTTAAAATGACGACCTCCTGTGTTGCACAGAACCACGTCCTAAAATGACGACCTCCTGTGTTAAACAGAACCACCCGTAAACTGACGACCTCCTGTGTTGCACAGAACCACGCCTAAAATGACGACCTCCTGTGTTGCACAGAACCACGCCCTAAAATGTCGACCTCCTGTGTTGCAACTTCGTTAGGGGTAGACGTTATCATATTAGCCCTCAACCTCACTGCCAGCAGCCAGAATACTTTACTAAAATTTACTTTAAATAGGGCAGAGCCAATTCTTCCCGTGCCCATGTCAAATTATATTGTACTCTGTTATACCACATACAGGTATCTACTACTAGGGTGTTCTTACCTGACCACTTTGTAAACCTATCATTGTGAGGAAGTTGAACATTTTGAAAGTGCCTACCTTTAATAAAATAAGTCTTTCCGTTTCCTCCCCAAACAAAGGCAGCGTCTATGTTACCAGGGAGACCTTTAAACCCATCTTCAATACTCCTGACATAAATGAGCTGAAAGTTGTAAAACTTCCAGTAGTGGTCACCCTTGAAAAGGTAAGTAAATAAACATGATTTTAGAAAAAAAATTGAAAAAATAATCCAAAAATCTATAGTCATAATTTGTGAAAGGAAACTAAGATGTGTGTACAAAGCATAAAAAAAAGAAAAAAAAAAAAAAAAGAGGCATCACAGTGTGAGAACCAGTACCTTGAATATGTACGTGTAGCCATTGTCCCAGTTTAAAGCACTGTCCACGGGACCTTCTAGTCCCTTCCAGTCCTGGCTGATTTCCTTAGGGTAGCCATCAGCAATACCATAGCTGCTTAAACGGTAATACTGTTTGCCTGTTCAGATGAGTGACAGAGAGCAATGAGTTGTTCAGACCAGTGACAGAGAGCAATGAGTCGTTCAGACGAGTGACAGAGAGCAATGAGTCGTTCAGACCAGTGACAGAGAGAAATGAGTCGTTCAGACCAGTGACAGAGAGAATGAGTCGTTCAGATGAGTGACAGAGAGCAATGAGTCGTTCAGATGAGTGACAGAGAGCAATGAGTCGTTCAGATGAGTGACAGAGAGCAATGAGTTGTTCAGACCAGTGACAGAGAGCAATGAGTCGTTCAGACGAGTGACAGAGAGCAATGAGTCGTTCAGACGAGTGACAGAGAGCAATGAGTCGTTCAGACGAGTGACAGAGAGCAATGAGTCGTTCAGACGAGTGACAGAGAGCAATGAGTCGTTAATATGTTTAGAGAAAGAGAAATAGAGAGCAATGTCACGTGCATGTTTTTAGAGAGAGAGAGCAATGTCACGTGAATGTTTTTAGGGAGAGCAATGTCACGTGAATATTTTAGAGAGAGCAATGCCACGTGAATATTTTAGAGAGAGCAATGTCACGTGAATGTTTTTAGAGAGAGCAATGTCACGTTAATTTTTAGAGAGAGCAATGTCACGTTATTTTTTTAAAGAGAGGAATGTCACGTTAATGTTTTTAGAGAGAGCAATGTCACGTTAATGGTTTTAGAGAGAGCAATGTCACGTTAATGTTTTTAGAGAGAGCAATGTCACGTGAATATTTTTAGAGAGAGCAATGTCACGTGAATGTTTTTAGAGAGAGCAATGTCACGTGAATATTTTTAGAGAGAGCAATGTCACGTGAATATTTTTAGAGAGAGCAATGTCACGTGAAAATGTTTTTTTTTATATAAACACATAAATTTGATGTTTTATTGTTGGTTGAAAAAAACAATTTTTATTTTTAGAATATATTGAACACAATCACATAATAATCACCATAGAGATGAGAATGTGTTTTCAAATATTATGTTTGGAAAATATAAACATACACAAAAAAAAGTGAAATGTGGCCTGGTGATCGAATAGTGCCCTAGGCAGTGGTGGATCAGCCAGGTGGCATATGCTGAAATAACAACAAACATTTTATTTTATAAGTTTTTGTCGTTACAAAAAGGAAAAGAGATGGGGGGGGGGGATGTCCTGAAATCTCCGACCCACCCTTTGAACATTGCTAGTGCCGCCTTTGTTGTCAATGTGATCCCTGAACTCTGTTTGAGATTCATTAAAACCCGTAGATTGTGAATATAATTCAGGGTAAATTTGAACAAATGGGACAGGCTTTGTCATTTCTAAGACCGGAAAACGTCATAGCGTACTATTTTTAGAAGGCCCGCGGACAAATATTGCTTAAAACATGGCAGCTTATAGTGTGTTTCAGCATATCGTTCGGGCGATCCTTGAATCTAGAGTTACTGTTACATATGACGTTCACGCAATGAAGTCGCATTTGAGAAAACAGAAGTAAAAAAAAAATGTGTAAAATATTTCGTAAAATAGAGTTGTAAACAAGTTTCAGGGACACTTCGCTAACATAGTAATACTGAACAGTGTGGACATTTTGTCCACGCTGAGTACCGGGATGATCAGTAATGGTGACATCAGTTCTATTAATAGATTTCTCCATTAAATGACAAGCCCTATTATATATTCATCAGTGACTAACTAAGTGAAATAATATCTCTTTGATTTTTGAAGAGTGATCATTAATTAAAACTCGTTTAGAAACATATTCAACTGTCCGTCAATCTCAAATAATGTCAAGTAAATGCACCTCCAGATGTCGCCTTTAAAGCAAAGAATTCAAGTTAAGTTTGTAGGAGATAAGTCAATTGTAAAAAAAAGGAAACGAAAAAGGGTTGGAGATACCATCAAAATTTGTTGAATTTTCATGATCAAAATTTCTTAAAAACATGTTACATCGTCTGAGTTACAACGAGTTGCAACGTGGCATCTTGTATTCAGTGATGGCTAATTTGATCAACCATGTGCATCAACACAGGGATTTGGGGTAGGGGGTGGGGGCGAGAGAAAACAACTGGGTTAACTTGGTATCCAGGTAAAAGGCTACTGAACTCAAGCGTTTACAGATAGCTCAGGAACTCAGTCCTTGACCTCTACACAGGAAACGGTGTTTGGGCTTGTCATCGGTCAAAAGGTCAACAATATTTTTGAAAACAAATTTAATGAAATACACACTAAAAGTCCTGAATCATTAATCAAAATTTTGTGTTTCCCATTTTCATTGTAAACTTTAACTAAACACAAAAATATTTACCTTTAAAAATGTAAGTGTGACCGTCCGAGTTCATGGTCACCGCATCTATTTTTGGCTCATTACAAATTTTCGGTACTCTCAGAGGAGGACCACGTGACGGAGTAGGCTGAATTTTCTTCGAGACATCTTGGCCGCGGTACTTGCGTGACCCTGGAGAAACAGTCAATGGTCATTGGTGAACATTTCAGGCGATTGAAATCAATGGGATTTTCATATGGCAACTTATTTTTCCACTAAGCCAAATTCTAAATACATGTCAGGTGACATCTCACCGTAGAGCTCTTGTATTGCGTTGATGTCATCCGGGTCCAGTTGAAAATGACGCTGGTAGCCACGGTAAAATGGGGCCATTAAGGACGAGCTGACGTCACTGTGGGACAAGCCAAGCGAGTGGCCGAACTCATGGGCAGCCACTTGGAACATGTTGATACCTGAAAGATGTGGGTGAGACGGTACTGCTACAATAAGTAAACATCTCCTGTAGGACACAGAAACACACACACACACACCAAACAGTTTATAAATAGATATGCACTGTTACCTGTTTTGAAATTATTGTTTTTCCTCGGAATTATCCCCTGGGACCGGCAAACGTGAAACAATAACACAAAACTAAAACAATCCATCAGATAAATATTTTATTTACAGTTTTCTTTAATTTAAAAACACGCAACAAGCGATATGAGATTCAGGTGCATGTTTTCGACATGTTTGGGACATGTTTGGGGCATGTTTGGTACATGTTTGGGACATGTCTGGTAGAGGATTTTCTTTATATAAATCTATCTTATTATTTATTGAGATAAGTGCTTTTTTCAAAAACTCAGAGGACGGGTCTCGAGATAATTAGACGACCCACACCTCTCTGAGTTTAAAAAAAAATAATTTCGAGAAATAACGTTTATTGCTATTAACAGTGGCGTAGCTAGGGTGGGTGCCACCCAGGTCTGTCCAATTTTTTTTTGCAAGTCCCATTTCGACGAAAAAAAAAGCCCTCTGAAGTTGGCTGAAAATTCTGCCACTCCATATTATGAAAAGAAAAGGCCATTTTGTGTGGACCATCTCTCCGTACCCCCAGCCCTCTAACTCCCCCGCCCCTGTCATTTAACATATTAGGTTGCAAGATACAAATTTTCATTACTTAGACCATTACATTTCCATTTCTAAAATCTGAGAGGGTGAGCAGATGAATTTTTTTTTCTAAACTATAGTGATACGCCCCTGTGTAAAACTGAGACCTCTCAGAATTAAGTCTGATTACAAACGACGCCTGGGGGGAAATGTCCGTATGATCTCCCCCACCCCCACCCCATCTCACGTTAATTGTTGATCAGAATTTGTCCTTTAAATGTGTACTATTCTTTATTTTTTTCCTGGTCTGTTTGTTAGGAAATATCTGGCAATGTAGTGTGTCCAAACATAACATGGTCACGTCAGACAACCCTACACAACTCATCCCCCAGATTTGTTTATCGAAGTGGCTTATCGCACCCGGGTACCAGAAGTGAGAGGTTGGGATTAAAAAACTATTTAGAATATTATTGTTGGGTTTGTAAGACAAAATTAGGTATCAAATTAAAGATATTTGAGTGGAATATATGTTTGTAAACGTAATTCGTCAGCTTAACTAAAATAAACTACCACAAATGACATCCGAATGGGATTTAGTCTAAAGGGACTCGGGTACGCATAGTCGCTATTCGGACCCGGGTCCCTTTAGACTAAATCCCATTCGGATGTCATTTGTGGTAGTTTATTTAGTTAAACTGAAGAAGTACGTTTAAAAACACTAGTCCATTCAATTATCTTTCATTTGATACCTCATTTTGTCTTACAAACCCAACAATAATATTTTAAATAGTTTGTTAATCCCAACCTCTCACTTCTGGTACCCGGGTGGGAATAGTCGCAACGTTTGCTTATTGTTTTACCTGACGACAGATCAACGGTCCAGTCCTCATCGTCATCAAAGTGGGCGTCTCCCCCGTACTGGGGGAAGTAGGCGTGGGCAAGGGTCTGACCACGCCCATCGAAGGGGTTCCCATCCCCGTGGTGGCGGCGCGCAAACTTGACGTCGATGTCAACCTTCTCATCGTAAGGGCGCAGGATGAAGTTGAGCGGCGTCACTTCACCCCAAATCTGAAGACACAGATGGCATATGACGTCAGGACTCTTTGCATACGACTTTTATAAGAAGTTGTCATGTTTTACTTTTTATTCCCTTTTTTAAAAAAATTGTAAGAAGAGATTTTGAGATTTTTAATTAAAAAATAAAGCCATGCTTATGTCCTATGTCCTATAGGGCAGGACATTTATCACCTGGAAATCTGTCTTTCTTGGTTTAACAGCCTCTGTTTCAGTGTTTCCCAAAATGTTAAGTTAGCGGACCAGTGGATAATTTCCAAATAGCACCAGGGACCGGAGGCAAATTTATTAATTATATTTCAATTTATTTGACCATAAATATTCACGTTGTGCGGACCAGCAACGTGAGACTCACTGGCTGGTGTCGGTCCGTGGACCACCATTAGGGGAACGCTGCTCTATCCAACAAAAGTGGCAAGTTTATTGCGTTATACAGAGTCATCCATGACGAGCAGGGCCGTTTGAAAAAAAAAAGGGGGGGGGTCCTTCATGCAAAAGTATTTGAAACTTATTTGACATCTTTTCTTGGCACTTTCAGCTACAGATATATTATCACAAGTAGTCACAATTAGCTACACATGGAGTATCACAACCATGAGACTCACGGGCTGGTGGCGGTCCGTGGGCCCCCATTAGGGGAACGCTGCTCTATCCAACAAAAGTGGCAAGTTTATTGCGTTATACAGAGGCATCCATGACGAGCAGGGCCGTTTGAAAAAAAAAAGGGGGGGGGGGAGCCCTCATGCAGCTTTTCCCTGGCACGGCCTTGATGACATGATTGCTTGATTGGATATTTATATAGCGCTTGTTATCCATGCTATTTAGCATGCACACTGTGCTCTGGTTTACTTAAATCTATTTAAATATAAACGTTTTTAAATGTTTCTTAAATGATTTTTTTATCATTTTCGATTCCCTTCAAAGGTTGAGGCAAACTGTTCCATAATTTTGGCGCCATCGCTTCAAAGAGTGCACTCCGTAAGAATTTTTTCTGTGTTTATCCACACCGGGAATGTTCAATTAGGACTGTGTTGAAGATCGCAGGTTCTTTAAGGATACATGTTAATAAATCAGTTTTTTTAAGATATTCCTGTGCAGACCCTTCTATGCAGCTGTACGCCAGGGACATAATTTTATAATTAATGGACTCACTCACAGGAACCCAATGGAGATCTCGTAGAACTGGGGTGATGTGGTCGGATTTCTTTATCCGCGATACAATGCAAGCTGCAGTATTTTGTACCTTCTGGAGTCTCTGAAATTGATTTTAAGGTTGACCCCACAAACAACTGTCACAGTAATCTAATCTTGACTGGATTAGAGTTACCGCTACAGTATAGGCTGTTCTCCTATTGAGTTGAGGACGCAGCTGACCCAAGGCACGCAGATGATAGAAGCATGCCCTGACCACAGAACTGATATGGGGAATCATTCTAAGTTTACTGCCAAAAAATAAGCCAAGGTCTCTGACAGTGGAAGACAACGGGATCTCTGATTCACCAACTTTTATTGATGCGATGGCAACTTTCCGAAGATAGGCGTCTGAACCACAAATAATTGGCTCAGTCTTATCGTCATTTAATTTTAGTCTGTTTCAATTTCATGACATCCATTCTTTCACTGCAAGACAGCAGTCCTCGACAGCCTGAACAGCAGCAGCACAATCCAAGGGATCAGGGCGGAAACACTTTTACAGTTCTGTGTCATCTGCAAATATTTTGCGGGAAATACCATGACTTTCAATAATTTGGCCTAGCTGAAAAAATGTACACGGAGAATAGAATAGGTCCTAAAACTGAGTCCTGTGGTACACCGCAGGTAACGGAAGAGTCCATGGAAGATGCCTGCTTTACTCCAATACGCCGAGTCAATACAATGATACTATACATTCGACCGCACGGGAATTATTGGATTTCCCACACATATATCATAGGATTTCCCTACACGTGTATCATCGGTTTCCCCTACACGTGTATCATTTGGTTTCTCCACACGTGTATCATTAAGTTTCTCGAAACATGTATCATTGGGTTTCTACACACATGTATCATTGGGTTTCTCCACACGTGTATCATTGGGTTTCTCAAAACGTGTATCATTTGGTTTCTCCACACGTGTATCATTGGGTTTCTCCACACAAGTATCATTGGGTTTCTCCACACGTGTATCATTGGGTTTCTACACACATGTATCATTGGGTTTCTCCACACGTGTATCATTGGGTTTCTCCATACATGTATCATTGGGTTTCTCCACACGTGTATCAATGGGTTTCTCTACACGTGTATCATTGGGTTTCTCCGCACGTGTATCATTGAGTTTCTCCAAACGTGTATCATTATGTATCTCCACACGAGTATCATTTGCTTTCTCCAACACGAGCATCATTTGGTTTCTCCAACACGTGTATCATTTGGTTTCTCCATTGGTGTATCATTTGGTTTCTACACACGTGTATCATTGGGTTTCTACACACGTGTATCATTCGGTTTCTCTACACGTGTATCATTCGGTTTCTCTTCACGTGTATCATTAGGTTTCTCTACACGTGTATCATTAGGTTTCTCTACACGTGTATCATTAGCTTTCTCCACACGCGTATCATTAGGTTTCTCTACACGTGTATCATTAGGTTTCTCACACGTGTATCATTCGGTATCTCTACACGTGTATCATTCGGTTTCTCTACACGTGTATCATTTGGTTTCTCTACACGTGTATCATTCGGTTTTCTCTACACGTGTATCATTCGGTTTCTCTACACGTGTATCATTCGGTTTCTCCACACGTGTATCATTATGTTTCTCTACACGTGTATCATTCGGTTTCTCTACACGTGTATCATTCGGTTTCTCTACACGTGTATCATTCGGTTTCTCTACACGTGTATCATTCGGTTTCTCTACACGTGTATCATTCGGTTTATCTACACGTGTATCATTCGGTTTCTCTAAACGTGTATCATTCGGTTTCTCCACACGTGTATCATTAGGTTTCTCTACACGTGTATCATTAGGTTTCTCTATACGTGTATCAATCGGTTTCTCTACACGTGTATCATTCGGTTTCTCTACTCGTGTATCATTCGGTTTCTCTACACGTGTATCATTCTGTTTCTCTACACGTGTATCATTCGGTTTCTCTATACGTTTATCATTCGGTTTCTCTGCACGTGTATCACTAGCTTTCTCTACACGTGTATCATTAGGTTTCTCTCACGTGTATCATTCGGTTTCTCTACACGTGTATCATTCGGTTTCTCCACATGTGTATCTTTAGGTTTCTCTACACGTGTATCATTAGGTTTCTCTACAGTGTACCATTCGGTTTCTCTACACGTGTATCATTAGGTTTCTCCACACGTGTATCATTTGGTTTCTCTACACGTTTATCATTAGGTTTTTCTACACGTGTATCATTAGGTTTCTCTAAACTTGTATCATTCGGTTTCTCTACACGTGTATCATTAGATTTCTCCACACGTGTATTATTGGGTTTCTCCACACGTGTATTATTAGGTTTCTCCACACGTGTATCATTAGGTTTCTCCACACGTGTATCAATGGGTTTCTCCACACTTGTATCATTGGGTTTCTCTACACGTGTATCATTAAGTTTCTCCACACGTGTATCATTAGGTTTCTCCACACGTGTATCAATGGGTTTCTCCACACGTGTATCAATGGGTTTATCCTCACGTGTATCATTGGGTTTCTCTACACGTGTATCATTAGGTTTCTCCACACGTGTATCATTAGTTTTCTCCACACGTGTATCATTAGTTTTCTCCACACGTGTATCATTGGGTTTCTCCACACGTGTATCATTGGGTTTCTCCACACGTGTATCACTAGGTTTCTCCACACGTGTATCATTAGTTTTCTCCACACGTGTATCATTGGGTTTCTCCACACGTGAAATTTTCACTTGATAATTTGTATACTACATACAACATAAACACATTTCAGTGGGAAGCAGACGTCTTCACAAAGAACAGGAATGGACATTCCCCTTGCGTTGTTGTTGCGCAGATATTTGGTTAGGATTCATCACTTTTCTTGTTGCAAACATAAAAAACAAAAACAAAAAAAACGAGACAAACATTCCCAGATGACCAAATGGGCTGCTAAAATAAGACTTCTTTGAAACCTCATGCCATACCCCGCCCCTTTTTCTTTTCTTTTTTTTTTCTTTTGCGTGTGGAAGCGTCACAGAGAGGCACTCGAGCCCCGAAGGAAACAAATGAATGGGCCCTTTGTGTTGTGCTTGTGTTCAGATCTGGGGGCAACGCTTTCAAGTTCAAACACACACACACTTCACACTTTGTGATGTAGCAGATACCTGGAGATAAATATTAGGGCTTGTAGCAATTTTTGATTAGAGTAAAAAGATGTTTTATATACAGTACCTTTAGTTGATAGTTCACTGGTTGAGATGGAGTGTACAAGATAAAATTAGTGTACAGTTCACTGGGTGAGATGGAGTGTATAAGATACTATTAGTGAATAGATCACTGAATGGGAGGGACTTTATCAGATAATGTTAGTGGAAAGTTCATTGAAAGAGATGAATTAGACCCGATACAACAACTGAATAGTTTACTAAAGATGAGATGGGACACTATCAGGCATCCTCAAACGGAAAGTCTCAATCGTATCGGTCAAATCAGATCAATCGTATCGTACCAAAAATGTGAAGTGCCTCCCGGGGGAAAATTTCTGAAAGCAACACTGGTCTTGAGGTGGTTCACATAACATGCAACCTGAAGGTTATTTAACAATATCAATAATTATGTTTATGCATACGTTTTCATGGCCCATACAATGGAAAAAACCGGAGTTGGTGACAGCGCAAAATTGCATATCTGGGTTTGCTGCATTGGGTTGAACATGTTAAGGAATATACAGCACTTAAGGCTCTGCTGGTTTAATTCAAGGGCCCCCCCCCCTTTGCCATAAATAGTCTTCATGTCCATCAATGCATCTAGCCCTTAATTTGTGGTACTCTATGACGATCTGTTGATGACCGCTATGAATCATTCATTGAAAAGTCGAAGAACAGAAATTTCCCCCAAAGATTGAAAAACAATCTTAACCTAGCTACCAGTAACTCCTCCCATGAACCATCACAGATTGCACGTGGGTGGGCGCCATCTTACCCTGAGAGCATCGTAGACTTCCTTTTCCGCTTTGTCACGTGACACACCACGTGGGTACTCGGAGATTTTGAAGGTCAAATTCTGCTTGGCCCATTTGCTGCCTAAAGTTTGGAGAAAAAACAATAACAACATCAAATAGTTTCTTTTATAAAAGACTAAATATTTTTTTTTCATTTTAAACTGGCACCCAATTAGATTAAAAATTAATTAAACAAAAAGAAAATATTGGGCGTTCATTTCAATTCAGTTGTACTTGTTGAACATGGAGAGTGTCATTTATGATTAGGCGTAAAGTATCAATCGAATGACCGCATATTTAGCAGATTGGGACCATTTAAAAAAAAAAAGAATTGTTCGAACAGTTTCGCATTTCTTAACTTTTATGTGGTGTTTTTTTTTTTATCCTTTACATTAACTTCGCTTGTGTCGTCTGTGTCCAAATCATCGGACGGCTGATTGACCCACATCCCGTCATCCTATCGAACTGAATCTCTGCGCACAGACTCGTGCCGATGACAACGCATTATTTCCAATGTTCAGTCCACCCCAACCACCCAAAAGTGGTGATGTTAATGATTTGTTCAATGGGTGCGTGTTTTGGTGTGGAGATTAACTGCGTAGCTGCTTTGCTTTGTATTTGTACGTATTTGGGTTTAAATATATCTTTAGTCTCTTAGGTTTGACATGCAGTAAGTTTGATTTTAAAAAAAAATTCCCATACCAACAATTAGCTACTACAATGTCATAAATGATACATAACGTATATAAATGAAAATAAAAAATACATATAAAGGATTTACACGAAATAATGTCTTTTAGGTTTTTTTTCCATTAACTTTGACCACACTTAATCCTACACTTAATCTTTCACTAATCATTCTCTGCATTAAAGTCTGCAAATTTTCACATATTTTTCATATTTAAATGACAGAATATGAAGTGCTTTCATATGGTTTACAATTAATAATTTATGCCATTGTTTATGACTGATTGTTTTATCAAGACACATACTTTTAAACCTATTTGAAATGTAGATTTCTTTCACTTAACAATCGTTGGTCTTCAGTTGTTTGATGTAGTCTGCATCAGTGCACCCTCTGATCTGTAGATCTATCAAAGCCCTATGTAGGGTCGGTCTAACTTTCCAGCATCACAGGGAGAAGGCAGACGAACAAAGCCACGACTTAATGAGCACAGACACGCACAAGTGTAACGCCATCCAACATTTTACTCAATTTAAACGCTGCACAATTGTCTTTATTAGACCACGCCAGGTTTTATACTACTTTGGTTATTTCCCCTGAAACGAGGGGAGGGAAGCGGTATGATTTCATTTGTTTTGGCACAGTGAGCAAGGGCAAAAACCTTCTCCGGTGTGCTCGCTCTTAATATCAAATGAGTAAGAACAAAAAGAAAGGAGAAAAGGGCGTAACAAGCATGGGTCGGTGCATGATGGAGAGCGGAGGGACAAATCCTAGTATTGCTTTTGGAGACCAACATTTTTCATATTCCAACTCTGAATAAAGTAAAGAATAAATATGGATGGAAAATACGAACAGAGGAGGAATTGTATAGACCAAGATAAGATATTAGATTTTTATTGATCCACATAAACTGAAATGTGTTGTTTTTTTCTTCTCTTCAGTCATCGTTCTTACTTTTTTCAGTCTTGGAAGCCCTTGTTTGAGTTCTTAGTTGTTCCTTAAAATTAGTCTGTAGCAAGACTTTTGTCAAATAATTGTGTGGTATGTTAACTGTTGAATTGCTGAGTGAGTTGTCGTTTTGAATGGATTCTTGGCTTTTTTTTTGTTTGTTACGGTTTCATTTCTTTCCTCCAAAATCATGGACACTCCTTTCAGCTGTAGCTGTTTTGTCTGTAGATGGTTGTTTTCATCTTGTCATTTGTGTACAAGATGGCGTATCCTATTGTTCCAATATAACGGATATCAAGATGTCTTGGTTTATGCCAACGATGTCCAAAACATCCGTGTAACCGCAGTTCCTCACGATAACAAATACAATCGTATCGGTCAAATCAGATCAATCGTATCAGTCAAATCAGATCAATCGTATCGGTCAAATCAGATCAATCGTATCAGTCAAATCAGATCAATCGTATCAGTCAAATCAGATCAATCGTATCGGTCAAATCAGATCAATCGTATCAGTCAAATCAGATCAATCGTATCAGTCAAATCAGATCAATCGTATCAGTCAAATCAGATCAATCGTATCGGTCAAATCAGATCAATCGTATCGGTCAAATCAGATCAATCGTATCGGTCAAATCAGATCAATCGTATCGGTCAAATCAGATCAATCGTATCGGTCAAATCAGATCAATCGTATCGGTCAAATCAGATCAATCGTATCGGTCAAATCAGATCAATCGTATCGGTCAAATCAGATCAATCGTATCGGTCAAATCAGATCAATCGTATCGGTCAAATCAGATCAATCGTATCGGTCAAATCAGATCAATCGTATCGGTCAAATCAGATCAATCGTATCGGTCAAATCAGATCAATCGTATCGGTCAAATCAGATCAATCGTATCGGTCAAATCAGATCAATCTTATCGGTCAAATCAGATCAATCGTATCGGTCAAATCAGATCAATCGTATCGGTCAAATCAGATCGATTGTATCAGTCAAATCAGATCGATCGTATCAGTCAAATCAGATCAATCGTGCTAGTCAAATCAGATCAAACACATTCAACGTGACTTGATATCAAAGAAAAATTTCAAAAACTCAAAACTATTTTAAATAGCTGAAATAAGATAAGATAAGATTCTTTTATTGATCCAAAATAAATGGAAATGTTTTTTGATTGCATTATACATTTTCAGCACAAAAATAAAACAATTTGAACACAAGACATTTATAATAAATTATTTCAAACAGCCATTCAGTGAGTTCTCTTTGCAAAATCGGGGACTTATTAGTTTTCATTCACATGTGTGACTTCAGAGGAGGCACGCCGGTAAATTCGGGGAACAAAAGAATTTTTATATCGGTCACTCCTCGCCCTGATGGAAAGAATTCGTCCCGAACATATGACAGATGAAATTATGTCGACTGCAGAGCGGTGCCTCGGAAGTAACATCAGGAGCCCTCGCCAGTACTTATTCCTTTCACCACGATTGGGTCATAGGCAGTCTACAAGAATTTCCCATTGATGATCGCTGTTACGCCATAGAGTAAGACCGTTTTGACATTTGTGTTGAAAATTCTGACTTTGGTTTTCAGAGTCAGCTCCTTTGACTCTCCTATTTCCTGAAAAAGCACAAATGCTGCTGGCCTAGGCTTTCCAATTATTCTAGCTCTGACATCAGCTTCAGATCGACCAGGTAGCAGCAATTTTGTTAAAAGAGCAGGCTGCGGGGTTGGAGTCTGCTGGCAAATTTTTAATGGTTGTTTGACACACAAAGCTTCAACTTCCGGTGTGTAATCACGATCTCACAACAGCCCTTACAATGAAGTCTTCTTTTTTTATGTAAATAAATGAATAAATTGAGGTAAACAACTTTACTGACACATCCTATGTGTTACTGATACACCCGTATGTTATCACGGAGACTAAACAAGTTGATAAGCGTGATACATCCGTATGTTATCACAGAGACTAAACAAGTCAATTTGCGGTTAAGAGCACATTACTTCATCTTATATAAGCCATTTCACAATGATTGGATAAAAACAATAATTTTGTTAACAAAGTCGATTGTGCTGAATCTTAATATACTTATTGCAACGCCATCTGTTTGAAATCCAAAAATATTTTGATTACTTTTTAAACACTGCACCATTTTGGTCTACTTGGTAATTTTGTGTGGGAACTTTTCAACATTTTTTTCCATGGTCTGGTGATTACTTTGTAGCACATTTTTGCTACTTGTGACGTCAGGTGATGACCTACTTACATATTTTTCCTACTTGTAGCGTCAGGTAATTACCTAGTTAAATATTTTGCCTACTTGTGTCATCAAGTGCTTACATTGTTACACATTTTGCCTACTTGTGACGTCAGGGGCTTAAATTGTTACACATTTCGCCTACTTGTGACGTCAATGCTTACATTGTTACACATTTTGCCTACTTGTGACGTCAGGTGCTTACATTGTTACACATTTTGCCTATTTGTGACGTCAGGTGCTTACATTGTTACACAATTTGCCTACTTGTGACTTCAGGTGCTGACATTGTTACACATTTTGTCTACTTGTGACGTCAGGTGCTTACATTGTTACACATTTCGCCTACTCGTGACGTCAGGTGCTTACATTGTTACACATTTTGCCTACTTGTGACGTCAGGTGCTTACACTGTTACACATTTTGCCTATTTGTGACGTCAGGTGCTTACATTGTTACACATTTAGCTACTTGTGACGTCAGTTGCTTACATTGTTACACATTTTGCCTACTTGTGACGTCAGGTGCTTACATTGTTACACATTTTGCCTACTTGTGAGTCAGGTGCTTACATTGTTACACATTTCGCCTACCTTGTAGAGCGTATCGTTTCCGCCTTGCCCCCTTGCCCAGCTCCACGTTGTCTTTGTTGCCGCATCTGGGAAGCCGCATGATTGCCTGGGTGGCATTGTCTAATTGCCCTGGTTAGATAGATCAATGGTTAGGTTGATCAGTGGTTAGATAGATCTATGGTTAGATAAATCAATGGTCAGATACATCATTAGTTCGATATATCAGCGGTTAGATAGATCAATGGTTAGATAGATCTATGGTTAAATAATCAATGCTGAAATAATCCAGGTTATATAGATCAATGGTTAAATAATCAGTGCTGAGATAATCCAGGTTATATAGATCAATGGTTAAATAATCAGTGCTGAGATAATCCAGGTTATATAGATCTATGGTTAAATAGATCAATGCTTAGATAATCTATGGTTAGATAGATCTATGGTTCAATAGATCAAATCGCCAATCAATAACGTTCTCTTTGAATGAAAAAAGCCATCTGACGCACCACGCACAGGAAAGAACTACACGAAACGTTCATGACAGACCAAGTCGCTGCACCCTGACAGACCAAGTCGCTGCACCCTGACAGACCAAGTCGCTGCACCCTGACAGACCAAGTCGCTGCACCCTGACAGACCAAGTCGCTGCACCCTGACAGACCAAGTCGCTGCACAGTCATCATTATTTTTACTATGTGTATATCTCATATAAGGAGAAGCAGAAACGTGGATCTCCGGATCCAGGCATATTTCTATGGCCCGAAATGCGTTTTTTCCACCCTATACAAATCTCAGTAACACATCTATCGGCCAACATCTTACCACTTATGACACACTACATCAATTGACTACCATAAGGATGTGTAGCCAATGTGTAAGCAGTTGTAACTGTTAGTTCCAATTGTTACCTGTAATTGGAATTCCCGCCATCCTCTGGAACTCCCGGAGTGCCTCAACGAAAGACTGCTCGGACCTCAGGGCCCCTGTCTTGGGATCTTGGGGATTTAAGTAGCCGAACTGGACAAGGTAGTTCTGGCAAAACAAGACAATCATCAATAATAATAGTAAAGTTCATTTCAAAACGTTAAGGCTCGAAGCGCAATTAAATACAAAACGCAACAATACAAAATATATATACATGCAAATGGACAATACAAGCCAATATACATCGAGGAATATGAGCAAGTTCCTTGGAAACAAGGAGGTCAATTAAATCACCCCAGCATGTGAGTGCAAAAAAGATGAGCTTTCAACTCAGTTTTGAAAGACTGTAGTGTCTGGCTGTTTCTGAGAGCGACAGGAAGGCCGTTCCAGCTTCTTGGGCCATCAATAGCGAATGTTCGCCTTCAGTAGGTCTCAAGGCGGACTCGGGGTATCGAGAGTTTGCCACTATCGGATGAACGGAGTGATCTAGTGAGTACATAGGGCGTCATCAGCACTTTGAGATAGGGCGGCGCCAGGTCATGCAAGCAGCGGTAGCACAGAGTTGCAATTTTGTACTCTATGCAAGCGAGGACCGCAGCCAATGCAGCTCTCTCAGAAGTGTTTTAGCACGGTCAAATTTGCGTTTGCGCTGAACAATGCGAGTCGCATTATTCTGTGCTTTTTTAATTCTACCCAGGAGCGTAGCCGGAAAACCCACCACGAGAGCACTGCAGTAGTCCATGCGTGATAGCACGAATGCAGACACCAACCTCTATGTTGAATCAAACGTTAAAAAAAGTCTGATATGACTAATTCTGCGCAGCTCTAGAAAAATCGACTTGCAAAGCTTGTTATTGTGATTTTCAATAGTTAGTATTCTGTCTAAGTAGACACCCAGGTTTCGCACTTTTTCGAGCAAACTTAATCTGCACACCTGAAAAAGGGAAGTATTCTTAGTGTACTAAACAAAATTTGGCTTGGTCGAAAAGAGCGAAGAACATCACATGATTATGATTACTGAATAGGCCTCTAGGTATCATTCAAGATGAATGAAACTAAGAAGAAAACTTGAGACATAATGAGTATCTCGTTCTACTTCTTAAAAGACCGGTAAACTTTACATTGCACTATGTACTGTTACTATTTTTAGACCAGATTTTCGTAAAATATGACTGCAAACAATGTATTTCCGCTTAAATACAGCGGTTATAATTTGTTTGTAAAGTCTTTCGTAAAATAAAATTTGAACATGTGCATGATTTCGTCTACGTTAAGAGCCACTACTCTGACTCATATTAACGTAGAATTATACCAAACAGCTGTTGAAAGATTGGCCATATGGAATACCCGGATGTTCTATTAATAGATTTTCGCCATTAAATGAACAACTCTATAGTCAAGACGCTAGTAGAAGAGTGTGTGGATATGGTAAAGATGTAAAAATGGAAGAAGGTAGAGCTGGGGGGAAAAAAACCACACACACACACAAAATGAGGAGGGAAGAGATACAGTAATGAGGTCACAGGACAAAAACAAATGTTTTTAAAAAGGGGGTGTGGGTAAGTAAATAAAATAATTCAAAAAAAAAATTGAAAAAAGTGGGGTGTAGTGAGTACGAAAAATTGTAGCAGACAGAAACTAGTCAGGCAAAGGTTAAAACTTAGGGACTGCGCTCAGATATAAGAAAAAGGAAATATAAAGCACGGGGGGTCGGGTATAATCTGAAACGAAACTAAACAGCGAATGTATCAGCAAGAAGCCTTCGCCAGGGAATAGTAACAAAAAAAATAAAGAATGAAAATTAAAAAAGTAAAAAAATAATTAATAAAACCTTAGCCTAATTAGTGTCAGTGTTGTAGCTTGGTTAGTGCCACTTTCCACGACAAGTTAGTGTCAGTGTTGTAGCTAGGGCTAGTGCCACTTTCCACGACAAATTTCAGAAACAGGTCGAAAATGCCCCCTTCCTTTTTTTCATATAATGATAAAAAAGCCACCCGTGGTGGATCACCACCTCCACTCCCCATTGTTCTGCCACTGGATCGTATCCAAGAGAGCTGCAAGAAGATTATAGCAGCATTTGAACAGCAATGATGTATTAAATATTTGAGGTGGTTGTGCAAATCATTACGCCATTCTAGAGATATGCTCGTGTTATGAAGGTGCTTCAAGTAATCATGGCTACGTTTCTTTCACAGCAATAACAACAATTTGGTTGAGATATTTGAGACATAAGATGTGTACATGAGGCAATCCTGGCAATATTGTCTCTATAAATATGAGGCATAGACGCCACGATGTGTAAACATCCATCCACTTTCAATTTACCTCTGTGCTGACTCTTGTTTTCCTAAGGAGCTTCAACGCTTACTAATTTATTATTAAAATTCCTAGACATTTACATCATATAATTCGACCTTCTCATACGTGATCGTCCCGGCCCCACATATAAAACGTTACGTTCAAACATCGGACTTTCCCCATATAAAATCTATTCAATCATTTCTGATCTCTCAAACTACTCTCCCAACATCTCCATCAACTCTCCCTACTACTCCACTCAACTCTCCCTACTATTTCATCAACTCTCCCAACTGCTCCATCAACTTTACCTACTGCTTCATCAAATTTCTCTACTGCTTCATCAACTGTTCCTCTTACTGCCCCATCAACTCTCCATACTTCTCCATCAACTCTCCCAAGTTCCCCATTAACTCTCCTAGTTTCTCCCACTACTCTCCAATCTTCTTCAAATGACCCTCAAATTCTTGCCCAACGTTTCTCCCAACTTCTCCAACTTGTCTCCCAACTTCTCCACATTTCTCACGCTTGTAAAGCTTCCTATGGGATTAGTGTACAGTTCAAGTGAGATTACCAAGCTTTTTGTATCCATAAATGTGTTAATATGTCGCAAACATTCATATTTTTATTGCATGTTTGTTCAATTGTCCCTAATTGGTAACCTGATAACATTAAATACTTTACAATTATTTCACGCCACTCCGTTCAAATCTCGTTTAACATTCCTATTAAAGCTTTGAATTTGGTTTTAGATCTTCTGTAAACATCGCAATTAAAATTCAAAGTTCAACTACGAACGGGTTTGTTTTTTTTTGTTTTTTTTTTAAATGGGATTAGAATAAAAATGGGTTACATTTTCTAAAGAATGGGTTTATCAAAATGAAAAGACGAAACTTTGAAAGAATTAATCTCAGAGTCAGGTCGTCTGAGCTGAAAGTGTGAAAAGTGATTAGTTTAACCCCACCGATTAAAACTGCATTAAAAAAAAAGGGTATTTTCTCTTTATCTTAAGAGATTGCATACAATCATAACAGGTTTTCTTACAGTAAAAGTTTGGGAACCATTGCAGAAGGAAACAATCTTGATTGAATGTTGTTAAATATTAACGAAGGCTTTTAAAATAATTATTTACATTTGAAAAAAGAGAACCCCGTGGATCTCTTTGAATAGCTCTCCATTTAAGAGGTCTACAATATCTTAAGGAAGTAAAATAGCAAAGATTAACTTAAAATTAACCTGATAACCGCAGTCATGTGATCGAGAAACCTGATAACCGCAGTCATGTGATCGAGAAACCTGATAAACGCAGTCATGTGATCGAGACGTGGGTTCGTTGGTACAGAACCATTTCAATAAAAATTATCAACGTATCCATTGTTTAGATGCGTAGGAACGTGTTTCTGTGATGACGGAAGCGAAGACCTCCCGCGTTGTTTTATATAAGACTTGAAGGATAGAAACATCTCTTTGTAATTGTAAATGTGGCGAAGAGGAAATTCATGATAAATTAAAAAAAAATTTTTTTTGGTAAAGCAAGGCAAAAATGTTGGAATGAAAGCTAAAAGAAAGAATTAACAAAAACAAAACAACAGATGCAAACTATTTTGTTAACATTGATGATTGTGTAAACATTTTGTTAACATTAATGATTATGTAAAGATTTTGTTAACATTAATGATTATGTAAACATTTTGTTAACATTAATGATTATGTAAACATTTTGTTAACATTGATGATTGTGTAAACATTTTGTTAACATTGATGATTGTGTAAACATTTTGTTAACATTGATGATTGTGTAAACATTTTGTTAACATTGATGATTGTGTAAACATTTTGTTAACATTAATGATTATGTAAACATTTTGTTAACATTGATGATTGTGTAAACATTTTGTTAACATTGATGATTGTGTAAACATTTTGTTAACATTGATGATTATGTAAACATTTTATTAACATTAATGATTATGTAAACATTTTGTTAACATTAATGATTATGTAAACATTTTGTTAACATTGATGATTGTGTAAACATTTTGTTAACATTGATGATTGTGTAAACATTTTGTTAACATTGATGATTGTGTAAACATTTTGTTAACATTGATGATTGTGTAAACATTTTGTTAACATTAATGATTATGTAAACATTTTGTTAACATTGATGATTGTGTAAACATTTTGCTAACATTGATGATTGTGTAAACATTTTGTTAACATTAATGATTGTGTAAACATTTTGTTAACATTAATGATTGTGTAAACATTTTGTTAACATTAATGATTGTGTAAACATTTTGTTAACATTGATGATTATGTAAACATTTTGTTAACATTGATGATTGTGTAAACATTTTGTTAACATTTATGATTATGTAAACATTTTGTTAACTTTAATGTTTGTGTAAACATTTTTTTATATGCATAAGATGGACGCATGCGATTGTCGACGTGAGTCATATTTTGAAGAACAAAATTGTGTTACCTTTAGCTTATATTTTTGTACGTGTAACAATTTTAGGGAATCTTTTAGACAGTGTTGGGGCTATGTATGGACAAAGATGGGACAATTTTAGGGAATCTTTTAGACAGTGTTGGGGCTATGTAGGGACAAAGATGGGACAATTTTAGGGAATCTTTTAGACAGTGTTGGGGCTATGTAGGGACAAAGATGGGACAATTTTAGGGAATCTTTTAGACAGTGTTGGGGCTATGTAGGGACAAAGATGGGACAATTTTAGGGAATCTTTTAGACAGTGTTGGGGCTATGTAGGGACAAAGATTGGACAATTTTAGGGCAATGTTGGGGCCATGTTGGGACAGTGTTGGGACAATTCTAGGGTAATGCTGGGACAATTCTAGGGTAATTTTGGAACCATGTTGGGACATTGTTGGATCAAAGTTCGGACATCGTTGGATCAAAGTTGGGACAATGTTGGGAAAACCTTGGACCTGTTGGACAGCTCTATAGATCATCGATTACCTGTTCGTATGTTATTTCTACCGGAGAACCAGGAGTAGTGTCCATTTGGTTGTCTAGAGCAGTGGTTCTCAACCTTTTTAGTGCCGTGACCCTTTTATACAGTTTCTGGTGTCGTGGCGACCCCCAGCCAAACACTTATTTTCGTTGCTATTTCATAGCTGTAAGGATGTGTTTTCAGATGGTCTTAGGCGACCCCTGGGAAAGGGTCCCACGACCCCCAAAGGGGTCACGACCCGCTGGTCTAGAGTCATAGTGCCGTTTGTACACACCTATAGATACACTGTAGGTATACGTAATGGCACTGTTCACTGCACATGCCCGAATTGTGTGTCATCTAATGGAGTACATTTCTTTTGTTTGGGGGGGGGGGGGGAATTTTGGACAAGGTGTTATTGCATACTGTATACACCTTTTAGATTGTATACATCACAAACATTTATCCAACTTTTTGAATCCTTTTATCATCAGTTATATACTTAATAATAATTAACAAGTTCTAAAGTAAGTAATGCAATATTACGCAAAACAGTTTGTATATTGAGGTATAATGAAGGTGACAGCTGTCTAACGCTTCTATTGATATGTTAATTAGTCATTTGAACATTTAATTAATTGACTCCTATTAACCTAAACTATCTCCATCGACCATCTTGGTACTCGCATTCATCAATTTTAATCAATTTAATTCTTTTGTAACAACCTCGCATTCTGTTCCATTCAAGTTTAGAAGACTGTTCTGATAGTTCCACGCTACACTTGCTCCCCATTGACACCAGGGAAGACTGTTCTGATAGTTCCACGCGACACTGGCTCACCATTGACACTCAGCCCGTTCTGATAGTTCCACGCTACACATGCTCACCATTGACACTCAGCCTGTTCTGATAGTTCCACGCGACACTTGCTCACCATTGACACTCAGCCTGTTCTGATAGTTCCACGCTACACTTGCTCACCATTGACGCCAGGGAAGACTCCTGATAGTTCCACGCTACACTTGCTCACCATTGACACCAGGGAAGACTTCTGATAGTTCCACGCTACACTTGTTCACCATTGACACCAGGGAAGACTTCTGATAGTTCCACGCTACACTTGCTCACCATTGACGCCAGGGAAGACTCCTGATAGTTCCACGCTACACTTGCTCACCATTGACACCAGGGAAGACTTCTGATAGTTCCACGCTACACTTGCTCCCCATTGACGCCGGGGAAGACTTCTGATAGTTCCACGCTACACTTGCTCACCATTGACACCAGGGAAGACTTCTGATAGTTCCACGCTACACTTGCTCACCATTGACACCAGGGAAGACTTCTGATAGTTCCACGCTACACTTGTTCACCATTGACACCAGGGAAGACTGTTCTGGTAGTTTCACGCTACACTTGCTCACCATTGACGCCAGGAAGACTTCTGATAGTTCCACGCTACACTTGCTCACCATTGACACCAGGGA
>CAXITT010000015.1:2053772-2067631 GCA_964033795.1 Lymnaea stagnalis | reverse complement strand
TAAGATGCATCGTGTCACTCAGGTGCCGCCTGTAAGATGCATCGTGTCACTCAGGTGCCGCCTGTAAGATGCATCGTGTCACTCAGGTGCCGCCTGTAAGATGCATCGTGTCACTCAGGTGCCGCCTGTAAGATGCATCGTGTCTCTCAGGTGCCGCCTCTGAGTTGCATCATGTCACTTAGTTTGGTTACCCTACAAACCTTGTGCTGTCACTGAATTGTAGTAGAGCAATTGTGCTGTCAGTGTATTGTAGTAGAGCACTTGTGCTGTCAGTGTATTCTAGAAGAGCACTTGTGCTGTCACTGTGTCACTGTATTGTAGTAGAGCACGTGTTCTGTAACTGTTTTGTAGTAGAGCACTTGTGCTGTCACTGTATTGTAGTAGAGCAATTGTGCTGTTAATGTGTCACTGTATTGTAGTAGAGCTCTGTGCTGTCACTATGTTGTATTAGAGCACTTGTGCTGTAACTGTATTGTAGAAGAGCAATTGTGCTGTTGATGTGTCCACTGTATTGTAGTAGAGCCCTTGTGCTGTCACTGTGTTGTAGTAGAGAACTTGTGCTGTCACTGTGGTGTAGTAGAGCACTTGTGCTGTCACTGTGTTGTAGTAGAGCACTTGTGCTGTCACTGTATTGTAAGAGCAATTGTGCTGTCAATGTGTCACTGTATTGGAGTAGAGCCCTTGTGCTAACACTGTGTTGTAGTAGAGAACTTGTGCTGTCACTATGTTGTAGTAGAGCCCTTGTGCTGTCACTGTGTTATAGTAGAGCACTTGTGCTGTCACTGTGTTGTAGTAGAGCACTTGTGCTCTCACTGTGTTATAATAGAGCACTTGTGCTGTCACTGTGTTGTAGTAGAGCACTTGTGCTGTCACTATGTTGTAATAGAGCACTTGTACTGTCACTGTGTTATAGTAGAGCACTTGGGCTGTCACTGTGTTGTAGTAGAGCACTTGTGCTGTCACTGTGTCACTGTGTTGTAGTAGAGCACTTGTGCTGTCACTGTGTTGTAGTAGAGCACAAGTGCTGTCACTGTGTTGTAGTAGAGCAATTGTGCTGTCCTGTGTCACTGTGTTTAATAGAGCAATTGTGCTTTCACTGTGTCACTGTGTTGTAGTAGAGCAATTGTGCTGTCACTGTGTAACTGTATTGTTGTAAAGCAATTGTGCTGTCACTTTGTCACTGTATTGTAATAAAACACTTGTGCTGTCACTGTGTCACTGTATTATAGTAGAGCAATTGTGCTGTCACTGTGTCACTGTGTTGTAGTAGAGCAATTGTGCTGTCACTGTGTCACTGTATTGTTGTAGAGCACTGGTGCTGTCACTGTGTCACGATGTCACTGTGTCACTGTATTGTAGTAGAACACTTGTACTGTCACTGTGTCACTGTGTTGTAGTAGAGCAATTGTGCTGTCACTGTGTCACTGTATTGTAGTAGAACTTGTGCTGTCACTGTGTCACTGTATTGTAGTAGAACTTGTGCTGTCACTGTGTTGTAGTAGAGCACTTATGCTGTCACTGTGTCACTGTATTGTAGTAGAGCACTTATGCTGTCACTGTGTCACTGTGTTGTAGTAGAGCACTTATGCTGTCACTGTGTCACTGTATTGTAGTAGAGCTTTTATGCTGTCACTGTGTGATTGTGTTGTAGTAGAGCAGTTATGCTGTCACTGTGTCACTGTTTTGTAGTAGAGCAGCACGTGACCAAAAAAAAATATCCTATGAAGTGTTATGATTAAAGCTCACCAACAAGAATTGCATGTTGGCCGAGAAAAAACTGGTTCAAGTGTTGGGGTGTGGGAGAGAAGAGGAACAATACTCCAATTTTGTCGTTTCTTTAATCAAGAGTTCCCATAACTCGAGGTGAAAGGTTATGAGGTCACAATTTGGGTCAGAGGTTGGTATACAAACATTATGTCAGAAGATATACTGTGCTGATTATTTGATGTTTACAGTGAAGTGGCAATGTGTTCTGATAATCAGATACAGAGATGACATTACTTGGCGATGCTGAGCAACTCAATGTTTTTACAAGAGTACATTTAATACTGTTGAGCTGGTAAAAATTAAAGTGAACAAGTGATTCTTACATTGGAGTTCTCTTGTGGTTTAATGTCGTTCAATTTTAAAATGCGTTATTACTTTTGTAACATCTGGTTAAGGGAGCAGAATACTTAGGACAAAGGTTGGGACAACCTGCTCGTGAAAGAGAACAACTTGGCGGCTATTTATAGCCATGCGACCTTCTTGGAGATTACACTTAGTTGTGATGGTATCACTTGACACGTTTCACAGCCATGACATGTTTATTTTTATACCACAAAGACAGCACGGCTCATGAAAAAGTGGTGCTGCTTGCAAATAAACGGACGAATGTTTACCCCTGTACTGCACGATTAAAACCCTCTCATAGAATGTAATCCATAAGTCACACCAACAGAACACCATAGCTTTTTATTTAGACCATCGTGTAAGATTAAAACCATCTCATAGACCATATCCCTAAGCCACACCAGCAAGCTCTCATAGCTTCTCAACTAGACCATCGTGTAAGATTAAAACAATCTCATAGACCATATCCCTAAGCCACACCAGCAAGCTCTCATAGCTTCTCAACTAGACCATCGTGTAAGATTAAAACCATCTCATAGACCATATCCATAAGCCACACCAGCAAGCTCTCATAGCTTCTCAACTAGACCATCGTGTAAGATTAAAACCATCTCATAGACCATATCCCTAAGCCACACCAGCAAGCTCTCATAGCTTCTCAACTAGACCATCGTGTAAGATTAAAACCATCTCATAGACCATATCTATAAGCCACACCAGCAAGCTCTCATAGCTTCTCAACTAGACCATCGTGTAAGATTAAAACCATCTCATAGACCATATCCATAAGCCACACCAGCATATTCTCATAGCTTCTCAACTAGACCATCGTGTAAGATTAAAACCCCCTCATAGAACATATCCCTAAGCCACTACAACAGGCTCTAAAACCTTCTCATTTTCTCACACAAAAATGTTTAGTCAGACATGTTCATATTCACTTACTTTAAACCCATATGACGGTCATGATTTCCTTCTGTCCTATACAACATGTTTAATAACGTACTGCTTCCTAAGATGTTCTCCTTTTCTCTGTTTATTCCAAAACAATTTCTGCAGTTTTACTTTGTGTCCCCTAGCTGATCCAGACATCATAGTACAGCATGCTATTAATTTGTGTGCCCTAGCTGATTCAGACATCATAGTACAGCATGCTATTAATTTGTGTGCCCTAGCTGATCCAGACATCATAGTACAGAATGCTTTTAATTTGTGTGCCCTAGCTGATCCAGACATCATAGTACAGCATGCTATTAATTTGTGTGCCCTAGCTGATCCAGACATCATAGTACAGCATGCTATTACTTTGTGTGCCCTAGCTGATTCAGACATCATAGTACAGCATGCTATTAATTTGTGTGCCCTAGCTGATCCAGACATCATAGTACAGCATGCTATTACTTTGTGTACCCTAGCTGATTCAGACATCATAGTACAGCATGCTATTAATTTGTGTGCCCTAGCTGATCCAGACATCATAGTACAGCATGCTATTACTTTGTGTGCCCTAGCTGATCCAGACATCATAGTACAGCATGATATTAATTTGTGTGCTCTAGCTGATCCAGACATCATAGTACAGCATGCTATTACTTTGTGTGCCCTAGCTGATCCAGACATCATAGTACAGCATGCTATTACTTTGTGTCCCCTAGCTGATCCAGACATCATAGTACAGCATGCTATTACTTTGTGTGCCCTAGCTGATCCAGACATCATAGTACTGCATGCTATTACTTTGTGTGCCCTAGCTGATCCAGACATCATAGTACAGCATGATATTAATTTGTGTGCTCTAGCTGATCCAGACATCATAGTACAGCATGCTGTTATTTTGTGTGCCCTAGCTGATCCAGACATCATAGTACAGCATGCTATTACTTTGTGTGCCCTAGCTGATCCAGACATCATAGTACAGCATGCTATTAATTTGTAGCTTACCCCAACCCAATGGCGTAGCTAGGATTAGAGCCGCCAGGGGCGGGCTAGATTTATGCCCTCCCCCCTCCACATTTTTAACTTTAAAAAAACTCATATGCATGTGGTCGAAAATTCCATCCCTCGATTTAAAGACAAAAATGGGCTGCCAACTGTGCACGCCTCTTCCCAACTCCCCTCTCTCTCTCCCACTCCCTCTCTTCCTTTCTCCCTCTCTCTCTCTCTCTCTCTCTCTCTCTCTCTCTCTCTCTCTCTCTCTCTCTTTCTCCCTCTCTCTCTCTGTCTCTCCCCTCTCTCTCTCCCCCTCCCTCTCTCCCTCTCTCCCTCTCTCTCTCTCTCTCTCTCTCTCTCTCTCTCTCTCTCTCTCTCTCTCTCTTTCTCCCTCTCTCTCTCTGTCTTTCCTTCTCTATTACTTGTCAACAAACCTACCACACACATCCTTCCACACACATTACCGTATACAGACTACCACACACAACCTCCCACACACATCCTAACACAAACCATACCGCAAACACTACACTTGCGAATGACATTTAATTATATTTTCATTAGAATGTCATGTTTCATAACTGCCATATTATGCCTTATAATTAGAATGTCATGTTTTATTATTGGTACATAATGTTTTATCATTGGAATGTCATGTTTTATCATTGGAATGTCATGTTTTATCACTGGCATGTCATCCCTTATTAGAATGTCATGTTTTATCATTGCATTTTAATGTTTTATCATTGGAATATCATGTTTTATCATGGGAATGCTAAAAACAAACTGACCGTTGGTTATTTATAATGTCATGACATTGGGGGTCATCTAACGTCACTCGCGAGAACAGTCACAAAACAAGGCTGGCAACAGTCTCACACAAATAGTTACAAAACAAGGCTGGCAACAGTCTCACACAAATAGTTACAAAACAAGGCTGGCAACAGTCTCACACAAATAGTTACAAAACAAGGCTGGCAACAGTCTCACACAAATAGTTACAAAACAAGGCTGGCAACAGTCTCACACAAATAGTTACAAAACAAGGCTGGCAACAGTCTCACACAAATAGTTACAAAACAAGGCTGGCAACAGTCTCACACAAATAGTTACAAAACAAGGCTGGCAACAGTCGCACACAAATAGTCACAAAACAAGGCTTGCAACAGTCGCACACAAATAGTCACAAAACAAGGCTTGCAATAGTCGCACACAAATAGTCACAAAACAAGGCTTGCAATAGTCGCACACAAATAGTCACAAAACAAGGCTTGCAAACAATATCTCACAAACAAACTGTCATAAACAAAGTTTGCAAACAATTTCAAACAAACACTATATCGCAAACAGTGCTCGCAATTATAGAAAATGTAAATTCTAACTTCCAATTCATGTGTGCGTTTGTTTGTGTGATATTCACACTCCTTGTTGTGATTGTAGGGACAGAGCATCCACGTGCCTTGAGACAGTTGTAGTGACAAGAGAGATCCGTGTTGTGACATTTGACGGTGTGTTTGTTAGTGATAGTCCATTAGAGGGAATGTCCATCAACCGTTGTCCAAGGCAGACGTCATCAACTACACGTGTCTGTACCAACAGGTAGGTTGAGGGGAGGGGGGTGTGATGTGAGCATCGTGTGAGAATGGGGTTGTGAAGTGCAGTATAAGCCAACACAATATGAAAACAAGAATGCTTAACCTTTTTTAAGTAGGTTAGGTCACTCATGGGCAAAAAGGTACACTCACATGACCTCATAACCTCGTAGGGTTGCCTATTAAAGTACATTCACGGTTGTAGGGGAAAAGCCCTATGTATGTTTTATATATATTCTTATGTGTCAATGTTTATGGATTTATAATTATTTATTCAGGCATTTTTATATAGCGCTTACCTTAAAGCTCTAAGCGCTTTACAATTATTAAAAACATGTAAACTAAGAAAAAGAAAAATGAGACACTAGGATAGTAACCACTATACTATAGAAACAATTAAAATGGCTATAAAACGAGGACACTTTGGCACGTTTTTACTGACCGCAAAACAGCAAACAGAAATTGTTGGCGGCCTATTGGGATCGTGGTTTGATTCTCGCTTGGGATTAAATATGTGTTTGTGATGTGGGATTAAGTATGTCTTTGTGATGTGGGATTAAATATGTGTTTGTGATGTGGGATTAAGTATGTCTTTGTGATGTGGGATTAAGTATGTCTTTGTGATGTGAGATTACGTATGTCTTTGTGATGTGGGATTAAATATGTCTTTGTGATGTGGGATTAAACATGTCTTGGTGATGTGGGATTAAGTATGTCTATGTGATGTGGATTAAGTATGTCTTTGTGATGTGGGATTAAATATGTCTTTGTGATGTGAGATTAAATGTCTTTGTGATGTGGGATTAAGTACGTCTTTGTGATGTGGGATTAAATATGTCTTTGTGATGTGGGATTAAATATGTCTTTGTGATGTGGGATTAAGTATGTCTTTGTGATGTGGATTAAGTATGTCTTTGTGATGTGGGATTAAGTATGTCTTTGTGATGTGGGATTAAATTTGTCTTTGTGATGTGGGATTAAATACGTCTTAGTGATGTGGGATTAAGTACGTCTTTGTGATGTGGGATTAAATATGTCTTTGTGATGTGGGATTAAATATGTCTTTGTGATGTGGGATTAAGTATGTCTTTGTGATGTGGGATTAAATATGTCTTTGTGATGTGGGATTAAATATGTCTTTGTGATGTGGGATTAAATATGTCTTTGTGATGTGGGATTAAGTATGTCTTTGTGATGTGGGATTAAATATGTCTTTGTGATGTGGGATTAAATATGTCTTTGTGATGTGGGATTAAGTATGTCTTTGTGATGTGGGATTAAATATGTCTTTGTGATGTGGGATTAAATATGTCTTTGTGATGTGGGATTAAGTATGTCTTTGTGATGTGGGATTAAATATGTCTTTGTGATGTGGGATTAAATATGTCTTTGTGATGTGGGATTAAGTATGTCTTTGTGATGTGGGATTAAATATGTCTTTGTGATGTGGGATTAAGTATGTCTTTGTGATGTGGGATTAAGTATGTCTTTGTGATGTGGGATTAAATATGTCTTTGTGATGTGGGATTAAGTATGTCTTTGTGATGTGGGATTAAATATGTCTTTGTGATGTGGGATTAAATATGTCAATGTGATGTCGGACTAAGTATGTCTTTGTGATGTGGATTAAGTATGTCTTTGTGGTGTGGGATTAAATATGTCTTGGTGATGTGGGATTAAATATGTCTTTGTGATGTAGGACTAAGTATGTCTTTGTGATGTGGATTAAGTATGTCTTTGTGATGTGGGATTAAATATGTCTTTGTGATATGGGATTAAGTATGTCTTAGTGATGTGGGATTATGTATGTCTTTGTGATGTGGGATTAAATATGTCAATGTGATGTGGGATTAAGTATGTCTTTGTGATGTGGGATTAAATATGTCTTTGTGATGTGGGATTAAATATGTCTTTGTGATGTGGGATTAAATATGTCTTTGTGATGTGGGATTAAATATGTCCTTGTGATGTGGGATTAAATATGTCTCTGTGATGTGGGATTAAGTATGTCTTTGTGATGTGGGATTAAATATGTCTTTGTGTTGTGGGATTAAATATGTCTTTGTTATTTTGGATTAAATATGTCTTTGTGATGTGGGATTAAATATGTCTTTGTGATGTGGGATTAAATATGTCTTTGTGATGTGGGATTAAATATGTCTCTGTGATGTGGGATTAAGTATGTCTTTGTGATGTGGGATTAAATATGTCTTTGTGTTGTGGGATTAAATATGTCTTTGTTATTTTGGATTAAATATGTCTTTGTGATGTGGGATTAAATATGTCTTTGTGATGTGGGATTAAATATGTCTTTGTGATGTGGGATTAAATATGTCTTTGTGATGTGGGATTAAATATGTCTTTGTGATGTGGGATTAAATATGTCTTTGTGATGTGGGATTAAATATGTCTTTGTGATGTGGGATTAAATATGTCTTTGTGATGTGGGACTAAATATGTCTTTGTGATGTGGGATTAAATATGCCTTTGTGATGTGGGATTAAATATGTCTTTTTGATGTGGGATTAAATATGTCTTTTTGATGTGGGATTAAATATGTCTTAGTGATGTGGGATTAAGTACGTCTTTGTGATGTGGGATTAAATATGTCTTTGTTATGTGGGATTAAATATGTCTTAGTGATGTGGGATTAAATATGTCTTTTTGATGTGGGATTAAATATGTCTTTGTGATGTGGGATTAAGTATGTCTTTGTGATGTGGGATAAAATATGTCTTTGTGATGTGGGATTAAATATGTCTTTGTGATGTGGGATTAAGTATGTCTTTGTGATGTGGGATTAAATATGTCTTTGTGATGTGGGATTAAATATGTCTTTGTGATGTGGGATTAAGTATGTCTTTGTGATGTGGGATTAAATATGTCTTTGTGATGTGGGATTAAATATGTCTTTGTGATTCAGATATTGTTTACACATTATGATGCACACATTTAAAAACATGGTTTATTCATTCTCAGTTATGCATGGAGCTCATTATCACGTATATTAAAAATTTGAAAAAAAAATAAAAGGCATTTAGTTGGGTGCTGCCATTACCACGTGACTTAAATTGTGAATTTTAGTAAATATCTACTTCATAAAATTATTACCTGTATTTAAATAAAAATCTAAATTAATTTCAGTTTATTATGTGATTTTTCGCAGAATAATAAATAACTCCTTTTTAAAATAGGTAACTTTTGGCTAAGTAAGTTATTATGTCAATTATGTTACTTCAAGACTTTTTGGCTGAGTTAGTTATCATGTCAATTATTTTACTTCAAGACTTTTTGGCTGAGTTAGTTATCATGTCAACTATGTTGTGTTCGATAACTCAATTGAAACAAATACCAATAATCACACAGTGATAACTGATAACACATGAGTGGTCCTTCTTTGTGGTCTCACACATTGTTGTGGCACCAAGTAAATTATTATTATTATTATTATTTAGACATTTTTGTATAGCGCTTACCTTACAGCTCTAAGCGCTTTACAATTATTAAAAATATGTAAACTATTTAAACTGCTAAAGCAAAATCAAAATGAAAAACCAGAGACCCTAAAAGAGTAACGGCAATGAAAAATGACTATAAAAACAGTATAAATAATCTCTACTTAAACAAACTCAAAAAAAGAAAAGACTTCTTTAAAAAAAAAAAAGTTTAGTTGTCCAAATTTTCCAATAGAGTTCATGTTCTCGGTTGTGGGAACTTCAAGACCACGAGAAGGGGGTTCTGAGGTGATACTAGCTGAGTAACCCAGCTTCGCAATGGTGTTTGACAGAACGAAAAGTACAGAGGAACCTTGGATAACGAACTTAATCTGTCCCGTTCTCTAACCGAAATAAGTGGTCCCATTGAACTCATCGTGAATCCAATTGATCTCTTTCAGCCTTAGAAATATCGTAGTTTTTAATTGATATGTTCCAGCCTTAGACATATGGTAGTTTTGTCTGTTCCAGCCTTAGACAGATGGTAGTTTTTAATTGATATGTTCCAGCTTTAGACATATGTTAGTTTTTAATTGACATGTTCCAGCTTTAGACATATGGTAGTTTTTAATTGATATGTTCCAGCTTTAGACATATAGTAGTCTGACGTTTATAATGTTTTGCTCTAATGTAAAATATAAAAGAAATGAATGAGTCCTTAACCCTATAGGGACGGAGCCTTTTCGGAGCGTCTGTCCCAAAAAGACGGAGCACTTTTTACGTTGTAGGAAATTAAACGAACTAATAAAATCATAATGAAATCAAACTAAAATCTCAACATTTACACAAATGGACTACCCTGATTTGCATAATTTATGCGCGCAATGTTACACTTAGAATAAACATGACTTACGTGTATCAACTGTGTGAATTTTTTTGATGGATGAAGCCTGAATAAGTCCTAACACTTGTGTTTTGGGAAACAAGGCCCATGGAGGCCCTTCAGACACCTCTGGCAAATGAAGGCCCTTCAGACACTTCTGGCACATGGTTCTACTCATTTTCCTGCCCCCGGCTATTTTTCAGTTGCTACAGACACTCAAAGTACCAGGCCCCATTTATGACAGAGGGACCTTCTCTCAAGCTAGGTGTTACTGAGAAATTTGTCTGCATACTTGTTGGTCTCTCTCATAAGCATTTTAGTGATATTTAGTGTAAAAAATAGCATTAAGTACCCAACCAAGGTGCTTTTGCCTTGAGACATATTTATAGGACCAATGTTTTCTAAAAAATCATAGGGTTCATCTCTATCCAGTTGAGGAACCCTCGTACTAAAACCAAGGGTCCACAGCATTATCGAAAGCATCATCATTTTGATAGTCTGCATTACTTTCGTGGTTATTTTCATCAGTGTCAGTGGCTGATTCACTGCTAGAACATCAAAATCCCTAGGGATACTTTGTTCAGTATCACCGTCAGACATTTTGGCATTTGACGATCTTACTTGCAACACACACATTCCAGACCACAACACAACTTATTAAAAAGTAAAGGGAGGGAGCCATTGACATACCAGGATGTGTATGAATATGTAAGAAGCCATCTGATTAGCTGGTACGAAGACCAAGCAGCCAATCTCGAGGCTTTAATTATCACGCCGATTGCTCGACTCACCATCCACCGTGACTGTTAGTTATAGACACACAACACAATCATAAATAAAAGAGCCCTGTCATTATCGTGTGTTAATTTAATTTATTTCTTTAATTCCACTCTAACACGATTACCACTAATAACACTTCTCTCTCTAGGCACCGCAATGAGGGCTAGAACAATACCAAAGTGTTAACATAACCAAAACAGTTGTCATTTTGTTTAACACGGTGCTATGACAAACGATGCTTACTGTTCAAAGCCGAAACATATTTGTTCGATTTTATCGCAGGCTCCACAGTTTAATAAAACTTTCATGAAAAGTGTAAGCACTTAAATACGTAACGGTTTTATTTTCGTAAATCTGAAGTGAAGCAGCTGAGTCGATATGATTGGCTGAGAAGTAAACAAATATGTTGATATATTGTGCTGCAATAATGAATTGTAGGTCAAACAACGATCAGAATATTTGGGTCGAAACCTTTAAGTCAAGCAAATACATGTTGAATAATAATAAAAACTAGGCGTTAGCATCACGGCAAATGCCCAATGCCCAATGCCCAATGGATCCAGTGGACAAAACAATAAGATGAACTGCATTAAATGATAAGACCAGATTATAAAATAATCTTTGACGTCATTGATGTGGAGTCTACACTACCAGCCTGCGAGCTCCTACCAAATGACGCGTTTTTTGTATTTCTTTGATCTTTTCTTAGCACTGGTGTGCTCTAAGCTAACATGGTCGACCCATATCAACTGGCTCTGGGGCCTCAACTATGCTGTAGATGGCCTGTAACAGATCAGGTCTGACATTCCCTATTAATCAATAGGACACCTCTGAATAGCACAAATGGACCCTGAGAGTAGGGGTGGGGGGGGGGAGACGTGGGGTGGGGTACTCTCGTGAATGAGATGAACTTCATCCCGCGAGCTTTGGCTGGGCAGCCAGAGGCCACAACAAAGACGGGTAAAACGTGGGGGGCTCCGGGGATAATCAGAGGCAGAGAGTGAGGGAGGGGGGGCAATAACGATGATTTTTGGGGCGTGAGGGGCAATGATGATGATTTGGATCACGCTGGCTGATCAAAGCCCTTCCGAGGCACGCGCTCTGTCGTGCCATGGCTCAGCGTTAAATAGTCTTCATAGNGGGGGGGGGGGGGGGGGGGGAGGAGGGGCTGTGGTGGGTGAATGGGGGGCAAAAGGGGGGGGGGTGGTGAGGTTACCAAGATATAGGAATAGTACAAATAAATGAAGAGACAAATGGGAAGAAAAAAGAAGCACGAAACGGCTGAGGGGAGGGGTGGGGTCGGGGGTAAATAAGCAAAAGGAAGTGAGGCCAGAGGTAATATGGGTGGATGTGTTACGTCGTGAGTTACAGATTAAATCAGCAAATAGCATGAGACAGGGAGAAGAGAAAGAGACAGAGAGGGAGGTTGTGTGTGAATGAGAATGTGGGAGTTTGTGTGTGAGAATGAGGGAGTATGTGAGAGACAGACAGTGATAGAGAGAGAGAGAAAGAGAGAGAGAGACGTATGGAGAAGGGAAGGAGAAACAGAAAGAGTGAGAGGTAAGGAGGGAGAGAGATAGAGACAGGGAAGGAGGGAGAGAGATTGAGAGAGGGAGGGAGAGAGAGCTAGTGAGAGAGCTAGAGGGAGAGAGCTTGAGGGAGCAAGAGAGAGAGCTAGAGGGAGGAAGAGAGAGGGAGGGAGTAAGAGGGAGGGAGAGAGAGAGGGAGGAAGTGAAGAATCGAGAGAGGGGGGAGGGAAGGAGGAGGAAGGGAGAGAGAGAAAGGGGGGAGAGAGGGGGAGGGAGAGGGAGGCAGAGAGAGAGGGAGGGTGAGAAAGAAAGGGAGAAAAAGGGCTGGAGAGAAGGAGGGGAGATAGGGAGGGAGAGAAAGAGGGAGGAAGTGAAGAATCGAGAGAGAGGGGAGGGAAGGAGGAGGAAGGGAGAGAGAGAAAGGGCGGGAGATAGGGGGAGGGAGAGGGAGGAAGAGAGAGAAGGAGGGAGAGAAAGGGAGGGAGAGAAAGGAAGGGAGAAAGAGGACTTGAGAGAAGGAGGGGGATAGGGAGGGAGGGAGGAAGGGGGAGGTAGGTAGGCAGAGATTAGCAGGCTGGAGGGCAATAAATTTAAAAAAACAACGAGATACACCCAGCCCACCTCCCTGACCAAATAAAATCCCCCCCCACACACACACACATTTTGTTTTCAATGACCTACTTTCTCTACAGGCAGGTTTTTTTGATACGTGGACCCATTGACCTTTCCAACCCACTAATGGCTTGAGAGCAAGTTGTTATGAAACATTAGCTTCAGCTCCCACACTGTCCTAAGTGACCGGCCGTCTTCTGACTCCAGAGTATGAAACCTAAGCGTCAGCTCTGACACTGTCCTAAGAAACCGTCCGTCTTCTGACTCCAGAGTATGCCGTTTAACAGTATCCACAAACTATGCGGGCCGCCCACTGCTGACGCCCCTGTGTGGGGATATTTAAGTAAGAAGCTACAAAAACAGTGAGGCCGATGAATGAGGCGAGCCACAAACGTCACGATAAGGTGCCGCCTCATCTTAAAGAACATTTTTAAGAGTCTCACATTAAATTCAATGAAACCCCCTAGAAACAAAGGTGGTCCTACAAATCCTTTATATAATGTAACGTCGTGCAATGGGGGTGGGGCTGAAAATTTAACAAAACATGCATTCAAGTTACGCACTTTATAAGAATCCCAATTAGTGCTCCCACCCCCCCACCCCCCAAGCCTCACAAGCGTATGTTTGTTCACGGCCCTGAAGTATATTAATATTCTTCTTTCCCACCCGCTTTCACACCGTATATTTATTACACCAACTGCTTCTGTCAAACAAAATAAAATATTTCGCACCAAATGCTCTTGCGATTTTTTTAAGAATCTCATTTGGTGCAATTATCGGAAATTTTATTTCGTGAAATCAGTGGCATCTGGTAAGGTTTAAACTCATTATTGGAGCTGCTCATTCCTGCCCAAGACAATCAGGGACTGGAACCATCTTTCAAAAGGAACAGTTGAGGCGACAACACTAGACACATTTGTGTCTATTGCCTCAAGCCTTCAAACCCCTAGTGCATAATTTCCTCATCACCACCAGTAACAGAAACATT
>CAXITT010000015.1:2016435-2037707 GCA_964033795.1 Lymnaea stagnalis | reverse complement strand
ATCCCTTACCTAAATGGACTGACCAAGGCCACCCCCCCTAATTAAACAGCCTAACGCCCCTTACCCAGACTGTCAAAGACCCCGCCCCCATTAATAAATAGACTGCCCAAGCCCCCCCTTCCCCCCCCCCCCGACACAATTATTGTCTTCCCGAAGCCCAGCCCCGTGTACAAGTAGACAGTCAACGAAAAAAAAATTCTTCATTTGATGTACTACTCACCAGGCCGTCAGATGAGGTCACGCCAGTGTCAGGTACGGGTATCATGAGGGGACTGGCCATCAGACAACACATGGAAACACAAACGCTATGCAACAGCAGCTGTTGCTTTTTAAAGTCAATCATGGCGAGGCACTTGACCTTTCTCAAGGTCGAGACAGTAGAGGAATGTTCAAGAAGTTATAAATGAAAACAAAGCTGACACTGGCAGTGACAGTGACACTGGCAGTGAACAGTAGTGAAGGCGAGTCCAAACAAATGTGTGTCCATATCCTTAGGGTTCTCGTTGCACCCAGCTGCATGTACGTACAAGGTCATTCAGTAGAGACTCTTGTAGCGTTGGTGACCGGCAGATCCAACGTCATGAGAGATCTCGTTGGGTCAAAGTTGAAACAATGGCTAGCAACGGCTGATCGCCTACAGGAGCTGAGACACATTGTGCTGGGTCAACCTGGGCGGTGTGTATGGAAGATCACTCTTGGTGTTGAGGTCTGTTGTAGCTTAGCGATGCTCTCCCCTCGTTGCTTATGGTGGTTTTCCTCTGTCGAAATAAAACAATTATAATGATGAATCCGACATTTTTCGGGGCATGTTTGATATAGAAATCGGTAGAATTACAATAACAAACAGTAGGACTTTAAAAAACATTTTTTTTTTAATTTAATCTAATTTCTTATATAGATATTTGCTTCTGGTGTGCCCTGCTTCTTTTTCAGAACATGCCCCTCCTCTATTCAACATGTTTTATATTAATAGTACTAAGTGAGATAAAAAAATTACGAAGCTCACAGGCAGCGAGCGTAATGAGTGACGGTTGAACTCAGGTAAACATGTTGAATTTTACCGGAGGCGACAATTAAATTAATCATTGCTTAAAGGCCGGTAGTTAGGTTGTAAGACTGTCTGTAGGCCTGATGTATAAGACCGGTTAGGTAGGGTATAGGGGTAGGTAAGGTATAGGACTGTCTGTAGGCCTGTTGTATAAGACCGGTTAGGTAGGGTATAGGGGTAGGTAAGGTATAGGACTGTCTGTAGGCCGGTTGTATAAGACCGGTTAGGTAGGGTATAGGGGTAGGTAAGGTATAGGACTGTCTGTAGGCCTGTTGTATAAGACCGGTTAGGTAGGGTATAGGGGTAGGTAAGGTATAGGACTGTCTGTAGGCCTGATGTATAAGACCAGTTAGGTACGGCATAGGGGTAGGTAAGGTATAGGACTGTCTGTAGGCCTGTTGTATAAGACCGGTTAGGTAGGGTATAGGGGTAGGTAAGGTATAGGACTGCCTGTAGCACTGTTGCTTAAAGTAGCCCTTAGCTGAGAAGTAGTATCCGAGAGGGCAGCAAAAGAATTTTCACTTTCGGGATTCTAAGTTCGCATTGTGGACGGTAGTATTTCTGCTTAGATCCAGTCCAGCGTTTTACGATGAAGCCAGATAAATAGACGCGAGCTAGAACTACTAGAATGACATTTTTTTAGCATCTATTTGCTTTATTTTAGCCAACAGCCCCTCGAATAAATGGTCCAAACGTTTTACAAATCGCGCCCAAAAGGCAAAATGAAAAAGATCTAAGAGCTTGTTCTTGCAGAAGTTTGGTTCACTCTCCGTACATTGGCTGTTGTAAAGTAGACTTAAGGCCGTGAATGTGTTGTGATGGAAAAGTTGTTTATCGTGGGAGGATTTGTGCGCGCGTATTTGGTGTTAAGAGTATTTGTGAAGCTTTTGCTATATGCTGAGAATTTGTGAGGTGTTTGGGTAAGGGGAAATGACGTTGTAAATAGTGTTTTGGTTTGCAATGATAGCAGTAATGGAGTGTAAAATTTTCAGAGTTTTATACTTAATAAAAACCTTTGTTCTATAAAAACATTGCTTAGTTAAGTAACTAAATCACCCCAGACAACGAAACTATCGAACTGCCAATGGCCTGTTCGTAACTGTTATATAGAGCTTGTTAACATAATTTTTCTAGTGCGTGCACTCTAATTGACCCCGCATGAGACGCTGTGTTCACAGATGGGTGTGGGTTAGTCTTTTGATCTGTCGTGTTGATACCGACAGCCACTAAAAATAATTAATTTGTTCTAAATAGTATTTTGTAGAATGATCGTGATTTTTCTAGAAATGCTGCGCAGCTTCTGGAAGGCAGGGCTTACACGTCGGTAGACCCACCTATATAAAGGATTGACAGGCTTGGAAGGAAGGGGATTCAGATAGAAATTATTAACTTTACGAGACGTGTATTATTCTTTGTGTATTTGTGTGCTTATACTCATATGTGTTTATTTCGCATTTAATCATTATTCATTGGCACATTATTCTAACTGTGTTAACTTTGTACCGGTACAAGATCTACCATACTGTAAGTTGAAGATTGCCATTATATTGTCTTTTCTTTTGTAATTATCTTAAGACTTAATCAATCTTATCAATTGTAACTAGAAACTCTTTTGGGTGCGGTATCTTTACTATTTTTGACCCTATGGTGTCGTCCTCTGTTAGGCACTGTTTACAATGAGCCAAATTAAAATTAAAATAGGAGATTAATTTCTCCCAATACAAGTCAGTGCGTAACAGTAACACTGGCTAAGTTTTTAATTTTACTTTTTTTTTTAAATTTTAATTTCCTAGATTCTCAGGGTTTATCACATAACTCTTATGTTCCTTAACTTCTATCAATAGAACAATGTTAGTGGAAAACACAATGTTTCAGATTGAAAGAGAATGTGTTTGTTCTATAAGTTATTTTTTTGCGATGCGAAGCTATAATATATGTAATATTTAAAATATTGTATTGACATTAACAATGACAAATGGTAATTTTAAATGAGCATGACATATTACACTCCGTAAGGTCATGTAAAAAAACAATAACAAAGAGCCATGTTTGCAGACCTCTCCTATACAAAACCTAACAACACGTTTGTTTTAAGATTAGTTTTTGGGTCGGTAGGTCAGTGTCTAAAATCTTTTAGATTCCCTGTGCCCGTCAGTGGGCTGAAACTATTTTTTGGGGTCAGACATTACTGTTAATGGGCACCAGTGGTGTTAGTAGGATTAGTGCCAACCGGGCAAGCCATTTTTTTTTTTTTGGAGCCCTTTTCTTCATTTGGACGAAAATGCCCCTCCCTTCCCTTTTCATATAACCCCCTCCCCCCTCCCGCCCCCCCTCTGAAACTATTTTTTGGAGTCAAACATTACTGTTAATGGGCACCAGTTGTGTTAGTAGGATTAGTGCCAACCGGGCAAGCCATTTTTTTTTTTTTGGAGCCCTTTTCTTCATTTGGACGAAAATGCCCCTCCCTTCCCTTTTCATATAACCCCCCTCCACCTCCAGCTCCCCCATCCAACGCCACTGCTGGCGGCAAATATTTGAACGGCCGTAGTGACTGTCACCGAAAAGTCGTAAAATATCACGTGACCTTTAAGGAAAATAACCAATTTAAAAACAATAAATAATTGCAATTAACAATGAAAATACCGCCGCTGACGCATTCTGTGCAAGTGGTGAGCCCGTGACCTTTGCCCCCTTACTAACGAGCCACTGCCAGTGGCAGGCTTAGCTCTCCAAGACCTCTTCACAGCTCCCCCTCGGCAGACAGGCGGCACTTACCACATAATTAGTTCAACAATTTGTTTTTAATGCTTTCATTAATCGATCAATTGCGCACGTTTCTGCGTGGGTGGGTGGGGGCTGGAATAGTGGGAGAACGGACCATTCATTGAGAGCATGCAGGGGAGGGGGTGGAAAGGAGTTGAAGGTCAGGGGTGTGGGTGAGAAGAGTTGGTGGGGGCATGTTTGTTAGATAGGAGGGTGTGAGAGGAGTTTGAGTTTTGTGGAGGGTTTGGGAGTTTAAGTAAAGAGACAATGTGATGTAGGGAGATGCAGAACCGTCCCACCCCCACACAATCACACACACACACAGTTTTTATCAATTCTAATTTCACATTTATCTTCTTCCTGTTGATAAATAAATCCCAATAACAACATGACCCACCAACAAAAAAATGACCCACCAACAAAAACATGACCCACCAAATCAAACATGACCCACCAACAAAAACATGACCCTAAAACAAAAACATGACCCACCAACAAAAATCATGACCACCAACAACAACATGACCCACCAACAAAAACATGACCCACCAACAAAAACATGACCCACCAACAAAAACATGATCCACCAACAAAAACATTACCCACCAGCAAAAACATGATCCATCAAAAACAACATGACCCACCAACAATAACATGACCCATGAACAAAAACACCACCAACAAAAACATAACCTAACAACAACAACATAACCCACCAGCAAAAACATGACCCATCAAAAACAATATAATCCATCAACAACAACATGATCCACCAACAACAACATGATCCATCAATAAAACATGATCCACCACAAAAACATAACCCACCAAAAAACATGACCCACCAACAGAAACATGACCCACCAACAAAAACATGACCCACCAACAAAAACATGATACACCAAAAACATGACCCACCAACAAAAACATGATCCACCAACAACAACATGACCCACCGACAAAAAACATGACCAACCAACAAAAATATGACCCACCAAAAAACATGACCCACCAACAAAAACGTGACCCACCTACAACAACATGACCCAAAAACAAAAACATGACCCACCAACAAAAACATTAGCCACCAAAAAAAAACATGACCCACCAACAAAAACAGGATCAACCAACAACAACATGATCCCCGAACAAACACATGACCCCCCAGAAAAAACATGATCCATCAACAAAAACATGACCTACCAAAAAAAACATGACCCTCCAACAACAACATGATCCACCAACAAAAACATGACCCACAAACAAAAACATAACCCACCAACAACAACAAGACCCACCAAAAAAACTATGACCCACCAACAATAACATGACCCACCAACAAAAACGCCACCAACAAAAACATAACCTACCAACAACAACATGACACACCAAAAAAACATGACCCACCAACAGAAACATGATCCACCAAAAAAACATGACCCACCAACAAAAACATGACCCACCAAAAACATGACCACCAACAAAAACATGACCCATCAACAACAACATGACCCACCAACAAAAACTCCACGAACACTGAAACTGAAAGCATGACTAAGCCAATAATCCACAAACAATTCCAACCACGACAAACAAACAAACAAAACCTAATGAAGTCAAGTTAAATAAAAAGCGTTTAAAAAGTGGGTGGTGGGTGAGATGGGGTTGTCTTGGGAGATTTTAGAAGAAGTTTCTCTCATGTACTGACCTCAAGAGCCCGAGAGACACCCCTACCCCCCTCCCCCCACCCTGGGGCCCCTGTGTGGAGGGGTGTTGACAAAACACATCGGGTTCCCGAATTATGACAATCACAGAAAGTGACATGTGTTTGTCACAATAACAAGGAACTGAAATTTGAATAAACTTTTGAGGGGATGGGATATTGGTACTTAATAAATGTTAATATTGATTTCAATTCAGTTTGAACAAGATTTCTAGTGTTGAAACGATTCTTTTGGTTTCTTCACGAGTTATTATGAGCTCAAATAGCTTTAACATTTAAACATGGCTTATAATGTCTTTGAGATCTTCTATGGACTAAGTTGGAGACCCTTAGGGTCATCTATAAAAACTCGTACTTACCATAAGCAATAGAAACCTTCCTCGAACAGTAAGCGAAACATTGATCACAAAATCCTATCACATTGAATCTCTTTTCAGTCTCACTTTATTACACATGAAAGGACACATTGGTGGACAGGCAATAATTTTTAATCAAGTCAGCTAGCTAAATTTCTGTGGCAAATCAAAATTATTTTAATAACTTAGTAATCTCTCGCCATTAAAAAATCCATGAAGACTGTTGGGTGACTGACTTTAAGATGGTTTGGTGAACTGTGAACGCAGGTCACCCAGGGCTTTGTCAAGTATATTAGGGACAAACAAAAATAGCGAATGCTTTGTTTCTTTCTCTTAGTATCTTCTTTCGTTGTGTATTCCCTTCGTTAAAGGGAGACAAAATAGTTTCATTGTTTCCCTTGCCATTATGACTCGCGTCTTTTGATAGAAGCACACGCTGCATTATATCCCTTTGTTCCCTTCCCTGACAACTAAAAATGGCTGTTATACAGTGTACAGTGAATGATTTTCCCATCGTGCAAACCGTGGCATTGTTTAGTTGTGTTGTAAAAAGACTTTGTCTATATTTTTTTTACTTTAATTTGTTCAATGTTAGGTGGGTGCTCACCTGTTGTTTGACAATGTAAGGTGTGGAATTTTTGTAACGTTCGTTTAGTTGTTTAGCCAGATTTCTCCACCACACAAATTGGCGCTCTCTTCTGTGTTTCTCACTCTCTCCTCTCCTCTCTCTCTCTCTCTCTCTTTCTCTCTCTCTCTCTCTCTCTCTCTCAGTGACGCAGTGAGAAACTGTGCCGCCGCTAAAAGCAGTCTTTATTTTGCCGCCCCACCTGAAAACACCATATATGTAATAAATAAATATATATATATGGTACAATAGCGAAGCTTAAATATAGCTGAGTCCTCGTCACATGTGCTAAATTGCCCCGGAACGGAATCATTTTTTAAATCGGCAGGATGAGAGTGATATTTTTTGGTGGTTGGGTGGGTGGGGTGGGGGGGGGTGTATAAAATGACCTCAAAGCCTCGCGGGCAAAAGTGAGGGTAGAGGACATTGGTGGAAATCGGAACGGAATCATTTTTTAAATCGGCAGGATGAGAGTGATATTTTTTGGTGGTTGGGTGGGTGGGGTGGGGGGGGGGTGTATAAAATGGCCTCAAATGCTCGCGAGCAAAAGTGTGGGTAGAGGACATTGGTGGAAAAGCAATCATTATCCCGAAACATGTTTATAAATTCAATATAAAAGAATTCATTTTGGCGCATACCTGAACTAGTTTTGCATCAATCTGCACTTTAGTTCGTTTTTTGTTTTTTTAAATTGTCATCGTACTACATGTGCAAATCTTTATCCCACGTAGCTCAGGGTGCCTCCAGGCTTGCAAACAAAAGAGAGGGGTCGCAGTACACGTTCTATTTATAGCGGACCCGCTTGTCGCTTAATACTAAAGAGCCTTTTACACGTTCTTACAGGTTAATTGATTTTTTAAAACCGAGAATACGTATTTGAATAAACTGAACTGGCGAATCCGGAGCTGAAAAATATTTAACGTCACGAATCCCGAATTCAGGGATAATCCGGAAAAGTGACAGCCAACATATGGCAGCCGACATATGGCAACCCACATATGGCACCCCCACATAAGGCACCCCACATATGCCTTGTGTTTCTAGCAAAGATGTATGTACATTTGTATGGCATGCCGACATATGGCAGCCCACATATGGCACCCCACATAAAGCACCCCACATATGCCTTGTGTTTCTAGCAAAGATGTATGTACAATTGTATGGCATGCCGATAGCTTCATCAAACTAATCACCGTAACGCTGTTGTGTAAAGAAAAAACACCTCTAAAAACCAGTGCATATCATCACCATCATCGCCTGTCTTCCCGTCTGGGGCATAGGCCACAAACAAAGGCTCTCCAGCCATCCTGGTCTTGGCCAAGTCTCTCCAGCTGTCCCCAGTTGTGCCCACTCTTTCTGGTCTCTGCCTCCAGTTCCCTTCTCCATGTCGTTTTGGGTCGACCTCTTTTTCTCTTGCCCTGTACACATATACTTGATTATCAATATTCAAATACCGAAGGATACTGAGCTCATAATATACACACTTCTGGGGCCGGGGGCCCCATTTAATGTTTCCTTATTTAAGCTATATAAATATCAATAGACATAGACAACACTATAGTTTCTATGTGAATTGATGGATATAAGCCTAGCGTGGTAGCAATACCCTTCATTGTCTGTATTTAAATATCGGGGGATTGAAAAGTAATAATATCCAATCCATGCAGGGCCGATCTAGAATTTTCTAGAAAGTTCCATAATTTTAAAAAGCTATAACTATGGCATTTTTCAAACGATTTTAATGGGACACATTTTAAATTTTAACTCAATAATTTGTCTAAATGAATTTTATAGCCCCCCTCCCTCTATCTATACATAACTAAAACGTACTTAATTAAATGGGCTCCCACCGGGGCCCCTATTTCAATTTAAATGTAATATATTTATAGTAGTACAATTCAATTGTAAAACATTTCGCATTCGAGAAATATTTCGTATAAAAGTAATTATTAACACGTTTCATGGATTAAATTTAATCTAGAAGAATGTTCCAGAAGGTTCTATATTGTTCTATATTGTTCTACGGTGATATATAATGGGATTTAAAAGCTTATTTAAAAAAAAATCGCACTGAGCATGATCCCATCGGAAAACGGAATTGCGCCGGGATCGGAGTCAGAATGCCATTGGGGTCCTACGGGATCGGGGTCCTACCAATATCGGGGTCCTAATGCTAATCCCGGGCCACGCCGGGTATATTGGCTAGTATATATATATATATATAAATATATATATTCATTGTTTTCAATGTAGGCCTCTATTATTCCAGCTGTCACACAGGCCTGCATTTAGCTTTTTATTTCATGTCACCTCGTGTCATCAACATCAACTATCTCTCGAATTTCACACTTTGATGGTTTTCGCCATAGTTGATGGCTTTCTCTTTTGTTTTTTTGTTTTTTCTATCGCCCTAGTTCAGCGACCTGTGGGTCGCAACCCTTTTTGGGGTTTGAACGACCCGTCGACATGGTTCGCCTAAGGCAATCGGAGAACAGATTTTTACGCAGTAGAAACGAAAACAAAAAAAAAATATTTTTGGGATTCACCACAACATGAGGAACTGCAGTAAAGGGTCGCGGCATTAGGAAGGTTGAGAGCAAACACCCTAGTTGATAGCTTCATTATCTCTATTTCTCTCTCTCTCTCCCCTCTCTCTCTTTTTCTCCCTGTTTCTCTCTCTTCTTTTCTCTCTCTCTCACTTTCCCTCTCTCTCTTTCTCTCTCTCTTTCTCTCTCTCTCTTTTTCTCTCTGGTTCTCTCTCTCTCTCTTTCTCTCTTTCTCTCTCTTTTTCTCTCTCTTTTTGTTTCACTCCCTCTCTCTCCTACTCCCCTCTATCTCTCCCTCTCCCATCTCTCTCTTTCCCTCTCCCTCTCTCTTTCTCTCTCCTCCCTCCCTCTCTCTCTCTCTGTCTATCTCTCTCTTTCTCTCTCTCCCCCTCTCTTTCTTCTCGTTTTCTCTCTCTCCAAATAATTCTCTGCCCCACTCTCTCTCCCTAACTGTGTCTCCAGTTCTCCCTGCAACTCTCTCTCCCACTCCAATTTTTATCTAAGTCTCTCTCCAACTCTCTCTCTACAACTGTCTCTATTCAATTCTTTCTCTTTTTAACCCTGTCTCTCTGTCTCCAACTCTCTATCTCTCTCTCTCTCCAACCCTGTTCCTCTCTTTCTCCAACACGTTATCTCTCAAAACCACCTTCATTCGTCAACCCTATCTCTCTCTCTCTCCGATTCTCTCCCTCTCTCTCTCTCTCCAAATATCACCCTCTCTCTTATCTGTTATATCTTCAACTCTCTTTCTCTCTCAAACTCTCTATCGCTCTCTCTCTCACTAATTCACTTCTCTCTCCAACTCTCTCGCTCTTTAACCAACTCTTTCTCTCTTTCCAACTCTCTTTCTGTCTTCAACCGCTTCTCTCTGTTTCCAGCTCTCTATGTCCAACTCTTTCTCCCATCCCTCTCTCCCCAACTCTCTCTCTATCAAACTCATTTTCTTTTACTCTCCAACTCTATCTGTCTCCAACTCTATCTGTCTCCAACTCTCTTTCTCTCTTCAACCCTCTCTCTATCTGTCTCCAACTCTCTCTCTCTCTCCAAATCTCGAACTGTCTTTCTCAAATCTTTCTCGCTCTAACGCTCTCTATCTCTCTCCAACTCTGTCTCCAACTCTCTGTTTCCAACTCTCTTTCTCTCTCCAGCTGTCTTTCTCTCTCTCATCAACTCTCTGTCTCTCTCTCTCTCTCTCTCTCTCCATCTCTCTCTCTCCAACTCTCTCTGAAACTCTCGTTCTCTCCAACTCTCGCTATATCCAACTATCTTTCTCTCCAACTCTTTCTTCAGATCTCTAACTCTCTCTCTCTCCAAGTCTCTCTATCTCTCTCTAAGTCTCTCTTACTCTAACTCTCTAAGTATCTCCCTCGCTTACTCTCTCACTTACGCTCTTTCGATTTCACCCTCTTTGTTCCTCTCCAATTATCAATATCCCCTCTTTCATATATACCGCCGCCTCTCCACCTCCCTCACACACATACTCTCAGATTTACATATGGTTGGTGGAATTATGGCTATTTCTCATGATTATGTTGTTCCGTATTCCTTCATTTTCATCAGTATGTTTAAAAATGGTTAAAATAAACATTATTTATTTGAAAATATCAATAAAGATTGGTGGGAGTAAGAAAATCAATAAAGGTTGGTGGGAGTAAGAAAATCAATAAAGGTTGGTGGGAGTAAGAAAATCAAAGGTTGGTGGGAGTAAGAAAATCAATAAAGATGGGTGGGAGTAAGAAAATCAAAGGTTGGTGGGAGTAAGAAAATCAATAAAGGTTGGTGGGAGTAAGAAAATCAATAAAGATTGGTGGGAGTAAGAAAATCAAAGGTTGGTGGGAGTAAGAAAATCAAAGGTTGGTGGGAGTAAGAAAATCAATAAAGGTTGGTGGGAGTAAGAAAATCAAAGGTTGGTGGGAGTAAGAAAATCAAAGGTTGGTGGGAGTAAGAAAATAAAAGGTTGGTGGGAGTAAGAAAATCAATAAAGGTTGGTGGAAGTAAGAAAATCAAAGGTTGGTGGGAGTAAGAAAATCAATAAAGGTTGGTGGGAGTAAGAAAATCAATTTTGGTTGGTGGGGGGTAAGAAAATCAATAAAGGTTGGTGGGGGTAAGAAAATCAATAAAGGTTGGTGGGAGTAAGAAAATCAATAAAGGTTGGTGGGAGTAAGAAAATCAATAAAGGTTGGTGGGAGTAAGAAAATCAATAAAGGTTGGTGGGGGTAAGAAAATCAATAAAGGTTGGTGGGGGTAAGAAAATCAATAAAGGTTGGTGGGGGGTAAGAAAATCAATAAAGGTGGGTGGGGGTAAGAAAATCAATAAAGGTTGTGTGGAGTAAGAAAATCAATAAAGGTTGGTGGGAGTAAGAAAATCAAAGGTGGGTGGGAGTAAGAAAATCAATAAAGGTTGGTGGGAGTAAGAAAATCAATAAAGGTTGGTGGGAGTAAGAAAATCAATAAAGGTTGGTGGGGGGTAAGAAAATCAATAAAGGTTGGTGGGAGTAAGAAAATCAAAGGTTGGTGGGAGTAAGAAAATCAATAAAGGTTGGTGGGAGTAAGAAAAATCAATAAAGGTTGGTGGGAGTAAGAAAATCAATAAAGGTTGGTGGGGGGTAAGAAAATCAATAAAGGTTGGTGGGGGGTAAGAAAATCAATAAAGGTTGGTGGGAGTAAGAAAATCAATAAAGGTTGGTGGGAGTAAAAAAATCAATAAAGGTTGGTGGGGGTAAGAAAATCAATAAAGGTTGGTGGGAGTAAGAAAATCAAAGGATGGTGGGAGTAAGAAAATCAAAGGTTGGTGGGAGTAAGAAAATCAAAGGTTGGTGGGAGTAAGAAAATCAAAGGTTGGTGGGAGTAAGAAAATCAATAAAGGTTGGTGGGAGTAAGAAAATCAATAAAGGTTGGTGGGGGGTAAGAAAATCAATAAAGGTTGGTGGGAGTAAGAAAATCAATAAAGGTTGGTGGGAGTAAGAAAATCAATAAAGGTTGGTGGGAGTAAGAAAATCAATAAAGGTTGGTGGGAGTAAGAAAATCAATAAAGGTTGGTGGGAGTAAGAAAATCAATAAAGGTTGGTGGGAGTAAGAAAATCAATAAAGGTTGGTGGGAGTAAGAAAATCAATAAAGGTTGGTGGGAGTAAGAAAATCAATAAAGGTTGGTGGGAGTAAGAAAATCAATAAAGGTTGGTGGGAGTAAGAAAATCAATAAAGGTTGGTGGGAGTAAGAAAATCAATAAAGGTTGGTGGGAGTAAGAAAATCAATAAAGGTTGGTGGGAGTAAGAAAATCAATAAAGGTTGGTGGGAGTAAGAAAATCAATAAAGGTTGGTGGGAGTAAGAAAATCAATAAAGGTTGGTGGGAGTAAGAAAATCAATAAAGGTTGGTGGGAGTAAGAAAATCAATAAAGGTTGGTGGGAGTAAGAAAATCAATAAAGGTTGGTGGGAGTAAGAAAATCAATAAAGGTTGGTGGGAGTAAGAAAATCAATAAAGGTTGGTGGGGGGTAAGAAAATCAATAAAGGTTGGTGGGAGTAAGAAAATCAAAGGTTGGTGGGAGTAAGAAAATCAATAAAGGTTGGTGGGAGTAAGAAAATCAATAAAGGTTGGTGGGAGTAAGAAAATCAAAGGTTGGTGGGAGTAAGAAAATCAAAGGTTGGTGGGAGTAAGAAAATCAAAGGTTGGTGGGAGTAAGAAAATCAATAAAGGTTTGTGGGGGGTAAGAAAATCAATAAATGCTGTACAAAATGCAACAATTTAATTTAGGAAACAACTGCTATTAAACAAAAAGCTCCACTAAACATGGCCTTAATTCTGTCTTTGTACTCTTCCATGTTAGGCACATGGCTTCATCGACGGTGTTTGAAAAAAAAAGGGGGGGGGGAGAGAGGGGTGGTTTGGTCATGACCAGGTATAGCAGTATTCCATGTGGTGAAATAGCTTTATAAAACAGACATTGGGTAAAACTGTAATGAATTGGTCTAATCTCTCTGAACTTTGGTGTCAGTACATTGCCTCCCAAAGCCATTTATTATTAGTTGAACCGATTACACAACGAGGTGTATGATTTAAAGAAGGCTGATTTCATTAAATAGTTTTAAGCTGTAAACTAGACACTCCATTAACAGCTGTAAATAAAACACTCTCCGTTAACAGCTGTAAACAAGAAACTCTCCATTAACAGCTGTAAACTAGATCCTGTCCATTAACAGCTGTAAACACGACATTCTCAATTAACAGCTGTAAACAAGACACTCTTTATTAGCAGCTGTAAACAAGACACTATCCATTAACAGCTGTAAACAAGACACTATCCATTAACAGCTGTAAACAAGACACTATCCATTAACAGCTGTAAACACGACACTCTCCATTAACAGCTGTAAACACGACACTCTCCATTAACAGCTGTAAACACGACACTCTCCTTTAACAGCTGTAAACAAGACACTCTTTATTAGCAGCTGTAAACAAGACACTATCCATTAACAACTGTAAACAAGACACTATCCATTAACAGCTGTAAACAAGACACTATCCATTAACAGCTGTAAACAAAACACTCCGTTAACAGCTGTAAACAAAACACTCTCCATTAACAGCTGTAAACAAGAAACTCTCCATTACCAGCTGTAAATAAGACACTCTCAATTAGCAGCTGTAAACAAAAAACTCTCCTTTAACAGCTGTAAACAAGTCACTCTCCATTAACAGCTGTAAATGCTGTAAACAAAACACTCTCCATTAACAGCTGTACACAAGACATTCTTTATTAGCAGCTGTAAACAAGACAGGACAAAGTGTCTGTTGGACATTGTTACAGTAGTACTATAATTAGAAAAATGGAAACTTGAAGTGCTATTTTTAGGATGTTAAATTTAGTTGTCAGATGGGCAATCAGAAATCTGTACCGTTTCATTGCAACAATGTTGACAGAATGAAAGCTGATGGTTTCTATGGAGTTGAAGGGGTATTGATTTGTTTATGGTCAGCCATAATGCCCAGCTGGGAGACTGGAGTACTGATATGACAATGGCTTCCATCTAGGGCAGTGGTCCCCAAATAGCGGTCCGTGGACCTTCGGCGGTCCGCATGCCTAACGCTGCCGGTCCCCATAACATAAATATGTAATGTCAAATAGAAATAAAATTATAAAAATAAATCATCCACCGGTCCGTGGTTAAATTTCGAAACTTGTTCACCGGTCCGCCAAACTTGAAATTTTGTGAACCACTGATCTAGGGTACTGATATTTAATTGAAAACGGCTTCTATTTTGGTTACTGCTATGGCTTCCATCTGGGGTATTGCTATAATTGGCTCCCAACTAGGGTAGTTTATACGAAGAATAGCTTCCGTATGATGTATTGGTATAAGTATGTCTTTCAACTGGGCTACTGATACAAGAATGGGTTCAAACTTTGGTAATGATATAAAAATGACCTACAATTGGGATGCAGTGATATTTATATAGGAATGGACTAGAGCCGGACTTTTTTAAAAAATAAACAGCTTCCTGTGGGGATACTGAATACGTAATGAAATAGTTTTGACTATTCCCAGTGTATCCGTCACTCTCTCACTTGAATATTCCCAGTGTATCCGTCACTCTCTCACTTGAATATTCCCAGTGTATCCGTCACTCTCTCACTTGAATATTCCCAGTGTATCCGTCACTCTCTCACTTGAATATTCCCAGTGTATCCGTCACTCTCTCACTTGATTATTCCCAGTGTATCCGTCACTCTCTCACTTGAATATTCCCAGTGTATCCGTCACTCTCTCACTTGATTATTCCCAGTGTATCCGTCACTCTCTCACTTGAATATTCCCAGTGTATCCGTCACTCTCTCACTTGATTATTCCCAGTGTATCCGTCACTCTCTCACTTGAATATTCCCAGTGTATCCGTCACTCTCTCACTTGAATATTCCCAGTGTATCCGTCACTCTCTCACTTGAATATTCCCAGTGTATCCGTCACTCTCTCACTTGAATATTCCCAGTGTATCCGTCACTCTCTCACTTGAATATTCCCAGTGTATCCGTCACTCTCTCACTTGAATATTCCCAGTGTATCCGTCACTCTCTCACTTGAATATTCCCAGTGTATCCGTCACTCTCTCACTTGAATATTCCCAGTGTATCCGTCACTCTCTCACTTGAATATTCCCAGTGTATCCGTCACTCTCTCACTTGAATATTCCNGGGGGGGGGGGGGGGGGGGAAGGGATGGGGTGAAATGGAAAGGGGATACAACAGTATTTTTAAAAAAAGAGAGCTTTAGATATTATTACTATTTACTTGACAATGTCTGTTTTAAGAATTAAGAAATTTTATAATTCTTTACATGGCACAAAATTAATTCAGTGTGCTATGTGGTCTAAACCAGCGTTTCCAAAAGAAAAAAATGAGTTTGGTGGACCGGTGGATAAGTTTGGTGGACCGGTGGATAAGTTTTGAAAGTGCAACAGGGACGTGTGGATAAGTTTTGAAATAGCACCAGGGACTGGTGGATGAGTGTGGAAATAACACCAGGGACAGATGCCAGATTAATAAATTATAATTTATTTTAATTTGACAATAAATATTCATGTTTTTCGGACGGTAAGGTAGGGCTCACTGGACCGGTCAGGTAGGGCTCACTGGACCGGTAAGGTAGGGCTCACTGGCCGTTGCCTGTCCGCCGACCACCATTTTGGGAACGCTGGTCTAAACACTGTAGCCGTCTCGATCTAGACCAGGGGTCACCAAACATTTTTTACCGCGGCCCGGGTAACGAATAAAATGAGGAGCGCGAGCAGTAAATCGGTCTGTCCAACACTTGCAAGCCAGAACTAAAGCTCTGATAAACAAAGACGAGAAACTAAGTTTAGTATTCAATGTTAGACTAATCAATTCAATGTGGCGAGCAATGCACACAAAACAAAGACAATCAACATATTCATTTACGAAAAATGTATCAAAGAAGACGACGGTAGCGAAAAGATTGTTTACATCAGACCTACTGCGCACATATTCGAGTCTTACAAAACGTTTGCTCACAGACAAAAGTTGTTCCAAACACGGATTCCATACCAGCGGCAAATTTCTTCAGTTTTAGACATTTAAAATCCAAATTGACACCACATATAAACACGAGAAGTTGTGACGCATCGAAAGATCAGCAGACTTATCTAGCCCCAGAGAATACCCCAGGAAGTTCCAAGCTTTCTCACGTATCTGTAGCACTATGTTCTCTTCAAGTTCATCTGTTCGCACAATTATACTTGCCGAAAGGCTGATTAGTTCCAACCGCGGCGAGTAGGATTTTTAATGGCACGTATGTTTCAAACACTTTTCTTCCATTCACCCAGTTATCAGACTATAATATTTAACGGAACAGAGGTGTAGCGAGAGTGTTTGGCGCCCGGGGACAAGATCCATTTTAAAGCGCCCCTTTTCTATTTTTAAACCCTCAAGCCCATTATTTTCATCAATAAAATAATATCAAAGCACATTTTGGCGCCCATAACTAGCTGGCGCCCGGGGAATCTGTCCCCCCCCCCTGGTCCCTACTCGCTACGCCTCTGTAGCGGGAATAGACGTAATTTATACTGAGTCTTATTGTATTATTTTTAAACCAGCTTTTCCAAAAAAAACAAAAACAACATCACGTTACTTGGTATGTTTTTAAAATGATGTCATCATGTGTTCATGAATGCTTCTTGAAATAGATTTTGTTTGATCCTGATGTGACTTCTTTATCCTGATGTGACTTACAGTTTGAGCCACGTTAACTCTGCCCCAGCAACTTTGTATCTACCAGTGATAGATTGGGATAAAGTCATCCACGCGTCCACTCAATATCAATTGATGTCTATAGCAAAGACACATCTGCAAAACAAAGTGACCGCAGATTGCAATGTAAACGTGGGTCATCTACTTTTAGAAGTTAACGTTTTGTTGCCAGTTTAACTCGCTCCCACTAGGCACTGTGATGGGAGTAGTTATTGTATTAATTATAATATACTGTATGCGTATTCATTTATTATTATTATACTGTAATGTACGATTATAGGCGATATCGTACGATTTTAGGAGTTCAAGGGTAAACAGGTCTGCAATAAATAAGAAAATCTAGATACAATAATTTTAAAATTGAAAATGATAAATTTAAGACGCATAGCAGTCAGGAGGTCTTCGCACGTGTGAAGATCTCCTAGTATTTTAAACATAATATTTGAATTTAAATTGTATCACAGCGTCTCGTGTTCCATATGTTTTACCAAGCAAATTCAAGTACCTTCGTGGGGCGGATGAACTGACGTCGCGGGCCGGATCCAGCCCGCCGGCCGTAATTTGGTGACTCCCCTGGTCTAGACAGTTCAATCCTTTAAAATTAATGTCTGATGTTCTACGATTTAAAAAAAATAAATAATAATAATAAAGTCTATCTGTAATCACGTGAACAATTATCAAAAAACACATCAGCTGAGCTTGTATACCATTACAGAAATATATCTATACACACTAGCAGGAGTTGCACACAATAATAGCAGGAGTTGTACACAATAGAAGGAGTTATACACAAAAGAAGGAGTTGTACTCAATAGCAGGAGTTATACACGAGAACAAAATGTATAGGTCTACCCAAAGCAGAAGTCATACACTATAACTGAAGATATACACACTAACAGAACGTAAATGCAACATAACAGTTCATATCGTGGTTGATTGTAACAGAACGTAAATGTAACATAGCAGTTCATATCGTGGTTGATTGTAACAGAACGTAAATGTAACATAGCAGTTCATATCGTGGCTGATTGTAACAGAATGTAAATGCAACATAACAGTTCTTATCGTGGCTGATTGTAACAGAATGACTTAAGCACAGTAGCAGAAGATTACACCTGGCACAACAGCTAAAGGTGTTGTAGAGGCCTACACACAATCATTTAGAGCACAACTTTGGAATCACATGGTATCCTGTAACTGTCGTTATTCCCAGGAACCGCACAACAATCAGCCACACAGCAATCAGCCACACAACAATCAGCAACACAACAATAAGCCACACAACAATCAGCCACACAACAATCAGCCACACAACAATCAGCCACACAACAATTAGCCACACAACAATCAGCCACACAACAATCAGCCACACAAAAATAAGCCACACAAAAATAAGCCACACAAATATAAGCCACACAAAAATAAGCCACACATTAATCAGCCACACACAAATAAGCCACACAACAATCAGCCACACAACAATCAGCCACACAAAAATAAGCCACACATTAATCAGCCACACAAAAATAAGCCACACAACAATCAGCCACACAACAATCAGCCACACAACAATAAGCCACACAACAATCAGCTCCACAACCATAGCACAGTTTGTTAATTTCTTCTCAAAAGGTTGTGAAAAAAGTAACTATGATCATTTCCTGACTCTGGCCTTGGAAAGTAACGCTTCAATAATTTAATCAAGGTTCACATTTCTAGTCTCATTTCCTTTAAGTACACTACATTCTGGCAACGTTTTCATTTTTTTTAAAGCGTTTAACAATTTAGTAAAGCGACAACACTTAATATTATTTTTGTATTTTAAATTCACAACTATTTTTCTGGAGAAGCTATTGAAAAGGACGAGGACATTTGTCGTGCAGATGATTTGGTGATACCGTTACACAAAAATGTTTCTGTAGCGAATCCTTTTGTGAAGCCTCTTGTTGAAACGCGCTATACTTAATCTCACCCGCGTCCAAAGTTGATCTCATTACAAAAGTAACATGCTAACAGATCACACTCACCTGTGGCAAACAATCCACCTCAGCAACTGCCCATTGAGTCGCAGGCCTTATCCAACACGAGGACAGGCGAGCGCTACCATCCAAAATGTTTCTCTATTTGACTCCACCGTCCCGTGCAACATTCGCTGCCCCCCTACTAACAAAACGTTCGCCTTCCCCCACTCACAGGGGTTGAACAACTGAGAGGAGAACGCTTCTCTCACACCGAACAGCAGCACGTGCGATGCCTTGCTTTACCAAAACACTTGCGCCACTGCCGCAGTGCACCTACGAGCCGTGGAATCAAATAGACATACAGTTGGGATTACGTTGAAAAATTGTTGACATAGTTGAACATCTCGTCATGACAATCACGTGTTTATTTTTGGTGAAAATCACCTGACGTTGACAGAGGACCCTGGTGACTAAAGGTAAACAAACCCACCATCAGGCGCAGTTTGGGGAAAGCTCATGGGGCGGGCGGGGGAGGAGGCGGGGGATTTATGCCGCCATGACGTCGTTATACAGGAGTAAGCTGGTTCCGGAAGTTAATTGCATCGTCTTAAGACAACAGAAGCCGTAGCACTAATTAAAACCTTTGCAAGTTTATTAACATCGGCGGATGACGGCCAGACGCAAGGCGGGAACCTGTTGATGGTCTGTGGACCAGAGGCGGTGACAATGTGGAGGCACAGGAGAAGAAGTTGTTCATAAGTTTTCCCAGCAGCTACAATTTCGTGGCGTTCCAGATGCTTCTCTGTACAAGTTGAGGTCCTAGAAAAGTGAGGGGGGGGGGGGGAATGTTCACGATTATGGCTGACGTTGAAAAGCGAAAGTGCTCTTATTAAAGCCTTTAAATNGCGGTGACAATGTGGAGGCACAGGAGAAGAAGTTGTTCATAAGTTTTCCCAGCAGCTACAATTTCGTGGCGTTCCAGATGCTTCTCTGTACAAGTTGAGGTCCTAGAAAAGTGAGGGGGGGGGGTGAATGTTCACGATTATGGCTGACGTTGAAAAGCGAAAGTGCTCTTATTAAAGCCTTTAAATCAGGGGTCTCAAACTCACGGCCCGCGGGCCATTTGCGGCCCGCAAGACGATATTTTGCGGCCCGCGACATGAAAGCAAATTTAGAGTTATTGCGGCCCGCGCATTTTCCCCATTATCATATCTATAATGTGACCCACCGCGACGGTTTCAGTCGAACCTCACCGACTGGTCTAATTCTGATTTTTTAAATTTTTTTTTATAGATTTGGACGTTGATTATAATAATAAAAACCTTTTTAAAATAGGATTAAAAGTTTTAAATTTGTAGCTTTTTATGCGACAAACATTGGCAAAATGCGGTTTTGAGAAAACGCGCTTTGAATATTATATATACAAATTTAGCATTTTAAAAAGTCAGTTAGTGGGTAATGCACAACCTTAATGGTGTAAATCGTAGCCAGCTGACACAGTGTTAAAGAATCCCTACTAAAATGGCCGCTAGTGTTTACGAATGGGGAAATTGTGAACCTGTCAGCTTGGTCGCTTGCGCTGTCAGGTCTTTGGCTTGGTCACTTGCGCTGTCAGGTCTTTGGCTTGGTCACTTGCGCTGTCAGGTCTTTGGCTTGGTCACTTGCGCTGTCAGGTCTTTGGCTTGGTCACTTGCGCTGTCAGGTCTTTGGCTTGGTCACTTGCGCTGTCAGGTCTTTGGCTTGGTCACTTGCGCTGTCAGGTCTTTGGCTTGGTCACTTGCGCTGTCAGGTCTTTGGCAACACGCAGTAGGAGGAAGAAAGTGAAGCCTAGTTCTTGGGAACCCTTAAAGTTTTTATTTGTCATTACTAAAGGTTGAGCAGATTGTAACATTTTTACTTTATTAAATTTTTAATCGATTTTTGTGGAATACTTGAAGCGGCCCAGTCTCACTCACTCTGCCTCATGTAGCCCCCAGATGATTTGAGTTTGAGACCCCTGCTTATAGTTAACTTCGCTTTTTATTCGTGGCTGGATGATTGGTTAGCTGATAAATTATCGGGCTGCTAATAGACCCACTTCCCGTTAATCTATTGAGCTGAAACTTGGCACATACTCATTACCAAAGACAAAACATTCTCTCAAAGTTTCAGCCAAACCCCCCAAAAACAGTTTCTCTTGTTTTTCCCAGGAGACGATGAAAGAAATAGGATTTCACGTAATCAAAATTCCCGATGACTGCGTTAAATGAGATTTTTTTAAAAATCGCAAGTGCGTTTGGTGCGTCATATTTTCTTTTGTTTTTCTGAAATAGTTGTTGAAACAAATCTGCGACGTAAAAGCGATAGGGTCATTAGAATATTATTATAGATCAGGGGCGCGAAAATAATATGCAGTTCCAAGCTAAGAAAAAAAAAGTGTGTGTGGGGGGGGGGGGCGCACGAATTGTGATTCTTATAAAGTGCGTTACTTGAATGCATGTTTTGT